>SELE01000052.1:0-522609 GCA_009805495.1 Pezicula neosporulosa | reverse complement strand
TTAAATAATAATAATAATCTTAGAAGTTAAATAGTAATTTATTAAATATATATTCTTAAATCTTTTTACTTATTACTATATTTTATACTTATTATAAGAAAAAAATAAACTTTATAGATTAAGCTATAGTAAAATAATATTATTTAATATATATATAATTTTTCTTCTTAAAATATAAAGTTCCTCTTATTATAATCTTATAATTTAATTTAAGTATAATTCTAAAGTTTATTATATAAATAACTCTAGAAAGGTTTTTATATAATATTAAAATATTTATTTACTTAAGAAGATTAAAATATTATTATTAAAGATTTTTAGATTTTTAATAGTAAAGGTTATAGTTAATATTAAGATAGTATACTTATATATATAAACTAATATTAAAGGGGTATATAATTATAGTTTTATTAATACTTAGTAAAATAGTACTTATAAAAAATAAATAAAAGAGTTCTTTTTTCTTAGTTTATTATATATACTATATTAATTTAAAGTATAGTATTTTAGTATAAGAAGATAATTATAATAGATTTCGTTTTAGTATTTATAGTATTTAAGATAATTATAATAGTAATTATAAACTAGTAAAGAATACTTAAATTATATTTTCTTAGATTTTTATAAAAAGAAGTTTATATTATAAACTTTTAGATTTTTTATTAAGGTATAGATAATAATTTAAATAAAGAAATATTTCCCTTATTAAATAAAATACTATAAGTTATTTTTATTATATTATAAATATTTAAGAAATATTCTTTTAATTTTTAAAGACTTTATATTTTATAGTATTTATCTAAACTCTTTATTATATTAATAATAAATAGCTATAATATAAGAAAATTAATAGTATTATATTATACTTTATTATAAAAAGATAATTCTTATATAAAACTAGAACTATATTTAAAAAATTTATAATTAACTATACTATTATACTTTTAAAGTTTACTATAATTACTATACTTAAGAATTATATTTATAAAGTAATAGTATATAGATACTAATAAGTTATATATATAGTAAAAAAATTTAATTTTATATACTTTATAATAATAATTAATATAATACTAATAAATATATTAAAAGATAATTACTTTTTATTATAGTTAAAAATATACTTTAAAGTATAACTATATAGCTTATTAATCTTCTTTATTTATTATAATATAAAGAAATATTATTAAAGTAGATTATAAAAAGTATAACTAAAAGAATATATAATATAATTACTTAGTATATAATATATATAATATATAGTATATTATATATAAATTCTTATATATATTATATTAATCTTTAATAGTACTTATAAAAATTAAACTATATAAGTATAAAAAGAATATATTAATAAGCTTATTATTTAATAAAGAATAAGATTTTAATATTATAAGGTTATTACTTATTATAATCTTTATTATAACTTTAATAAACTTATTATAAAAATTCTTTAAGTAGTTTTATAAAGTAGTAAATTATTATAATACTAACTTTATTTATTATTTATAAATTTATTATAAAGTAAACTATTTATAATTTTATTATAATTAGTATAGTAGTACTTATATTTTAAATTACTATATAATTTATTACTAATATAAATATACTACTTAAATATATAAAAGTAATTTAAATAAGAATCTTTTATAATTTTATACTTAATTTAAAAATTATAATTACCTTTAGATTATTAGTTAAGTTTATATTAAATATTATTTCCTTAGAATTATAGTATACTATATTAATATAAATTAAAAAATATTATAAAGCTTTAATTAGCTTTAAATATATTACTAATATTTATATAAGTATTAAGCTTATTAATATTATATATTATATTTTTAAATAATATAAGTAATAATAAGATACTTTAAAAAGTATTAGTAGAAATACTAGATTTAGTAAATATAATAGAAATATTTTTTTAAGGTAGATAATATAAGTTTTTATATTTATTATATATATTATAACTAAGTTTATAATATTTATTAAATAGAATTTATATATTCTCTACTAATAAAGACCTTAGGTAATTATTTACTAAAATAAAATTTAAAGAATTTATTAAGAAAACTTATAATAAGAAGAATAAAATATATATACTAAAAGAAGATATTTTATAATACCTTAGAAAAGTATATTAATTTTTTAAAGGTTTTAAAGAAGTTATAATAAATATTTTAACTACTATTCTTATTACTAGTTATATATTTACATTTATTAAAATTATTATATTTATTATAGTATTATATTAATATATTAAAGTAATTCTATTATTATTAAATAATTAAAGCTTAACTACTACTACTTCTTTTAGTATATATAGTATTTAGAAGAATATATACCTTACTAGTATTTTATTATTACTTTTTACTAATCTACTTATTATTTATTATATATTACTATTATAAAGAAGCCTTTAAATTAATATATATACTAAGTATATATATTTATTATTAAATCTACTTATATCTTTATATTTTATAACTTAAATATATAGTATTTTAATTTACCTACTTATATATTATTTAGTAATTTATATAGGAAAATAATAGCTTATTAAGGTTAATAATAGATCTCTTAGCTTTTTAATTAAAAGAAAAAAGTAATATAAGCTTTTTTAAAAGATTAATAAAAATAAAAATAAAAATTAATAAAATACTTTAAGTATAATTAAAAGTCTTAAAATATTAAAGAAATTTAATAAACTATAAAAATACTTAAATTAAAATAATAATTATAAGTAAAGCTATAATAATATATATAGATATAATATTTTATTTTATACTAATAAAATTAGTTATTAATAATTTTAATAATATACTATTAGAGAGCTATTTAGTTAATTATCTTTACTAAATAATATTTATAATAATAAATAATATTTTAATCTTAGAAGACTATAAAGGTAAGTTAATTAAGATTAATAGTTATTTTATAAAATAAGCTAAAACTAAACTTTAAAAAGGTAAAGAACCTAAAGTACTAAAAAATTAAATAGTAAAAAGAAGTATAATATATTTTCTTTTAACTAAATTAATTTAATAATAGCTTAAATTTATAGTTTAAGTAAAATAATAATATAATAATAATATAATATAGTTATATACTAAGCTAATTAAGATACTAAGCTAATTACTTTTCTACTACTTTACTACTTTAAAATATAATAAAATAACTATAATATATTAAATTTACTAAAACTACTTAAAATTAAATAAGCTAAATATATTTATATCCTCTTAGTAAGTATATATATATTATAACTAGTTTTTCTATAAATACTATAATATTACTAAGTTAATTTCTCTTTATCTTTTTTATTTTTTTAAAAGTATTTAATATATTAAACTTACTTTTCTATATTCTTTTAAACTAATCTATTTTATATATCCTTTATAGTAAGTATACTTTCTTTTTAGATATAAGTTTTTTTAATTTTTTAGTATTTACTAAAGACTTTATTTATTACTTAGAAAAAGTAAACCTTAGTAACTAAAAGAGTATTTTTATAAGTTAATTACTTTATATCTTTTACTAATATAATAATTATTTAAAAAATAAATATTAATAAGCTTTCTTAATAATAAATAATATAATTTTTAATAAAAGTTAATTATAAAAAAGCTTTAATAAAGTTATAAAGTATTTAAAAAACCTAAGAAGTAAGTAGTATTAATAAAAAAGGTTTAGTAAATATAAAATCTATAACTTAAGTAATATTAAGCTTTAAAATTATAATCTAAAGTTTTAAAAGTACTAAACTAGCTCTATAAAACTTTAATTTAATATTTTAAGTTATTATTAATTTATTATAAACTATATAAAAAGCTAAGAAGAACTTAACTTTAGTAATATAATTTATATAAGCTTTAATAAATATCTTAATTTTATACTTATATATATATTTAAAAATACTAAAATACTTAATATTAAGTAACTAAGTTAAATAAAATAAATAAAAAGATAAATAAAAAGTAATAATATTATTAGCTTTATAATACTTTTAAAATACTATTAATTTATAACTTTTATACTTATTTAATACTAATATTTAATATAATTCTTTTACTTAACTTTAAGTATATTTATTAAAGTATTTAAATTATTTTAAACTTATTTTATTATTAGTTTATCTATTATTTATTAGTTTAATAACTTAGTTATTAAAAAGACTACTTTTAATATATTAATTAATAAAGTAATTTTTCTTTTAAACTACTAAAAATAAAAAGATATTTAAACCCTTTTTTATTAATATAAATAATTACTATAGCTTATTTCTAATTACTTAGCTAAATAACCTTACTTTTATTATATTAATTAATATATAAAAACTATTTTAGTATAAATAATACTTATTATAAAACTTATCTTATTAAAGTTATAGAAATTATAGTTTTTAAATCTTATATTTTACTTATATATTCTTTATTAATTAAAACTATATACTAATTAGCTTAGAATCTTTATAAAGAACCTCTTTAAAAGTTATAAATATAATTAAAATATATTTTTAACTTAAAATATTATTATATAAATTATTATATTTAATATATTTTAATATATTCTTTTTTATATATCTTAAAGATATAATTTACTATATCTTTTATATTAGTTAACTAAAGTATAAATCTTCTTATATCTAAATTAAATATATTTTAAATAATTACTTTTTTTTTATTTTAGTTAACTTTTAATAATTAACTTTAAGTTTATATTAAGGTATTTAATTAACTATTTTATTAAAAAATATAATATAAAAAATATTATAAATCTTTATAGCTTTATAATAACTTAGTTTTTTAAATATTTAAATAACTTTAATAGTTAAAATAATTTATACTTTTTAGGTTTAAAATTATATTATTAATTATTAAGAAATATATATTAAAGAAAAGAATAATAAAATAAAATAAAGTAATTAGCTTAGTATTTTAATTAGCTTAATATATAACTATATTATATAAAGTTAATAGTAAGTAAATATATATATTAAAGTATATATATATATAATAATAATAATAAAATATATAACTTTAATTAATTTTTAATTAAAAAAGATAATTATAAATATTTAACTTATTAAAATAAAATAAAATATATAATAAAGTATTACTAAAGAAAGTAAAATAAAAAAGATTTTTTATATAAATATTATACTTTATAATAATTAAAAAAAGTAATTATTTAATTTAAAAAAAAGTAATTAAAAAAATTAACTTAAAAGATAATATAAAGCTACTAAGCTAGATTTAAGTAAAAGTAGTAAAATTATACTAAGCTTACTTTAGTTAAATAATTAAATTATATAAATATAATATATAACTATTTATTTATATATATATATACCTCTCTTTATAGTTTATCTTCCTTTCTTAAGTAATATAAATATAATTAATTAATAGCCTATATATCTATATTTCTTCAACTAAGGATCCTGTTGGCTCTATAGACAGAAGATATAGGTTCGTAGGCTAGGCAGGCACCACGTACAGGTGGGAGTTCGGCTTTGCCGGCCCTTATTGTCGGTGAAAGTAGAGAGGCCTACAAGTAATTAGCGAAATTGTCGGGACATAGTAAAGGCGATGTAGCGAGTCTCCATAACGGACACACTATCAAGCCGACGTACCTTTTCTTACTTACTCTAGAGGATATCATGTTAGTGCAATATCTTTTATAAAGGGACACTGCATATATTATAAAATCATGTCATGTTACCCTTACCATGTGTATATAAACCACCGGGCACCCCTAACTTGTAGACTCTTTTTACCCTCATTTGATCAATTCCATTAATATTGTCGTGATATCTATTACACTCCTACGCCCAATTACCATATACTCTCCCATCGTAACTAAGTATGCTCCCTCTTATTACCCTCGAGGAGCACTATACCTCCCCAAAGGTCACCGAAGCCAGTACAGAGGCACGTGACCATTACGCAAACTTTCCTCCGCATCTCCTCTCTAAGCTGAACTCTCTTGGTGAGGAGCGTATTCAAGATCTAGATAAAGGGAACGTGTCTCTTCAAGTCATTTCCCATGGTCCTGGTAACATATCGCCACAAATTTGTCATGCAGCTAATGATGATCTTGCCGATGCTATTTCCCGGAATCCAACACGGTTGGCGGGATTTGCTATGCTCCCGATGAGTGAGCCTCCTACCGCCGCAAAGGAGCTGGAGCGTTGCGTGAAGGAGCTAGGCTTTGTTGGTGCTTTGGTGGATAATCATTTAGACGGGAAATTCTACGATGGCGAGCGCTTTTGGTCGGTCTTTGAGAAAGCGCAGGAGTTAAACGTCCCGATCTATATCCATCCCTCGTTTGCATCCGATTCTATGATGGAGCACTACAAAGGAAACTACAGCGATTCAGTTGCTATGGCTCTGAGTGCCTATGGCTGGGCTTGGCACACCGAAACCGGGCTTCATATCCTGAAGCTATTCGCCAGTGGACTCTTTGATCGCTTCCCCAAGTTGAAAATTGTCATTGGGCACATGGGAGAGATGTTGCCATTTCAACTCGATCGTATTTTTCACATATCCGAAACATGGGGTAAAAGGGAGCGAGGTTTGAGAGAGGTTTGGAGAAACAATATCTGGATCACGACAAGCGGCATGTTTTCACTAACTCCACTGGCTTGCCTTCTAAAAACGACTGCCATTGATCATGTGCTGTACAGCGTTGATTATCCATTTTCTGCCAATGAAAAGGGTTTGAAGTTTTTTGAGGATATTGAGAAGAGTGGTTTGATTGCAGGAAAGGACCTTGAGTTGTTCGCATTTGGAAATGCAGAGAATTTGCTAGGTGTCAAAGCAAGAAGCACGTAAAAATGCATAGTATTTTTTTTTTGTTGACTTAGACCGCAAGAATACATCGCTATAAATCTTTGTTTTCAAACTACAGATGCACCTGTAATTTTTAAATATACCAGTTATTGTCCAAGTCTATATTTCAATCACCAATTTCTCTCCATTGACACCATTACGCGTCAATTCGAGGCCTTTCCCTAGCATATCGAACCAGTCCCCCACTTTGTGCACCGGGAGTGGCAACTTGTATTTGTCCTCCTTTAACAATGTTTGTAGTGCCAACATGATATTATCGCCTCCTTGCAGCCGGAGTAAGTCTCGATCTCTAAACATTATTGAATGCAAACTGCTATGGGTCTCAATCTCGTCGTCACCAGTCCATACCTGTGCATACCTCTTAGGTCCATTTGAATCAAATACCCTAAAAATATGTCTCTGCGTACGGCCAGCACCAACTGTGTCAATGATTACGTCAACGCCTCGAGATTCCGGGCTTTCCAGCCTCATGTCCATAATCATTGAGGCCGGATTTCTATCAAAGGCTGTGTTAGGGCCGAGTGTAGTAGTGATATATATGTCTGTTTTTTTGGAGAGCTGGTAGCGAAAATCGTGCAGTCTGGGACTGCAAGACAAAGAAGTTGAATCACAGCTGCGCCGACTGCAGAGCTACCACCCAGGATCAAAACAGAAGATGATTTAAAGCCAGTTCTCCGCCCGCCTTTGAGGAATGGTAGCTTAGTTTCCAAGCTGGTTCCGAGAGCTATACTCCTGTCGAGTAACATACCCTAGACAAAATATAATATTTTAGCTCAGCACATGCAAATTCTCCACAGCACAGTCGCGGAGCAAAGCATCAAAGCACAGAGGAAATAAGCTGCAAGCATTGAAAGGTGGGTGACAACGCACCCTAGAGTCGCTGCATTTTTAAACGACCACGTTGTTGGCTTTTTGGCCACCATCACCTCATTTACTATAGCTAGATTTTAGAATCACCAACCACTGTCAACCGTGGACATTGCTAGTACCTAGTCCCCAACTGCAAAGTTCTTCACTTGGTATCCAACACCCCCAACACCATCACTGTCTAGGCCCGGAATGAAACTTCATTGAAGTGACTCTATGGCCCCGATCAATCATTTGGGAATCAGGAATCTACGTAGGTGGTGGCTACCAAGGGGCATCCATTCTCTCAGGCAAGATCTTTGGTGTTTTTTGAAGCTATATTAGGAGATGCTATTAAAATTATCGTTACCACGTAGAGATATTGCTTGTTCAGGCCTAAGACGTTCGGGAATACTTACTGCGATTTCAGGGTGTTGAAAATCTTCAGACTAGGTACTTACCTATTTCAGGTTGTCTGAGGTTTTACAAGTCATCTCTTCATAATTTTCAATGTCCTGACAATTAGTCTAGCTATTTACAGCAAGGAAGGGAGGGTTAGTAACAGGTGACCCGCATGGCTGATACTTACTAGATTCACTCAGCACAATGATATCAACCACCCCCAATCTGAATGTGGAAATGATTCAAGTGGACAGCACGGGATTAAGATGTTGCATTCGAATTTACGGTCGGACTTAGCATACGGAATTGATATGTCAAGTTTAAGTAGTTTATAGTCGGATTTAGTATCTACTCCGTGCTAAGCCCGGTGAAGGCCCCTCTTGGGACTGAACTAAGTTTTGTCTCACCGCTTCGGTTTCTGCTCCGCCAAATATTGCTACAACACATATTATAAGGCATTATAGCGTAACCCCCTACAAAGTAGTAAGATAAAACTTTAAGTCTTATACCTCTGTAAGTAGTATTTATTCACTTAGTAAATAATAGAATAATTTTACATTTACTTTATACCTAAGGGTATTATTTTTTTTACTTTTTTTAAAGATATAACTAAAATAAAGTTTTAATATACTTAGGTGCCCTCCTATAAGTGCTTGAGCTTGGCTTGACTAGGGTTGAGCCGGAGTCGAAATAGGGTTAAAGGTTGATCCGAGCTTGACCTAGGCCTAATCTAGCTAGACCTAAGGCTCTAAGCTGCTCTGAACTGTTCCGAGCTAGGCTTCGAGCTGCTCTAAGCCCTAAAGCCCCCTATAGCTATAGGGCTTTATAGGGCCTAATTTTAACCTTTAATATCTTAAGATCTACTAGGCCTATTTAAGTAATTTTTACTATTATATAATCTTTATATATAATATTACTATATATAAGTCTTAGTTTTATTATATAGTTTATATAGGGCTTATAATAAATAAATTAAATTATTAAATTTATAATCTTTTTTAAATCCTTTAATTTAAGCTGGATTATAGAAATTTTAATATTTAATTATAATTTATATCTATAATATAAGTTAAATAGAGCTTATAATAAGTATTTATAAATTTATAAATTTATAAGCTTATTTAAATACTATATATTAACTATTTCTTATAATTTTAATATTATATATAATATAATATATAGTAATTATATCTTTTTTTAATATTAAATTATTTTATAATTTTATAATTATATAATCTAATTTACTTACTATATAGCTCTATAATAAGCAACGCTAAAAAAGATTCAATATAAAGTTTAAGCTTTTTAGCTAAAATTACCCCTAGGGGAACTAGCTTATATATATATATATATAACTACTTAGGGACTTAGAGATAAAAACCTCTAAGTTTTTTTATATTTAGGTTCGGAACCTTAAACTTGGTTAGGTATTATTACGGTTATAAGCTAGTTTACTAGTTTAGAACTAGGTCGAAACCTTTAAACTAGTTTAGAACTGTGTTAGAACTAGTTTAAACCGACTGCCTGTTATTACTACTGTATTTTCGAACCTTAAACTATGTTAATACTAGTACTAGTTTAAACTAAAAGCCTTAGGCCTATAAGTAGCTTAGAGTAGGCTCGAGCCTTAGATCTAGCTAGATTAAGCTTATTTTAAGCTTAGATTAACTTTTAACCTTAGTTTAACTCTAGCTTAACTTTGGTGCAACTCTAGTTAACCCTAGCTTAAGCACTTATAAGATAGTATATAAGTATTATAATCTTTTGTTATTTATAAATTAATATTTATTATTATTAAAATTTTAAGTTTATTTTATTATTACTTATCTTTATAAGTATACTTATTTATTTAATACTATAAAACTTATAATTATAATATATTTTAAATTTCTTTATAGGTTTTATCTAATTTACTTTAATATTAATAATTAGTATTTATTTTTTATTATTAAACTTTATATACTTTTATTTATATTTTTAAAAATATTCTTAATTTAAAATACTACTTAAGTTAAACTTTTAATATTTAACTTTTTCTTATTTTTTCTTTAGTTTAAAATTCTTTATATAAATAGTAATTTATAATATAATATACTTATATACCCTTTTATAACTGCTTAATCTTAGCTTAAACTAGGCTTAATCTAGCTAGAACTAAGGATTTAAATAGCTTTTAACTACTCTAAGCTGCTCTAAGCTCTAAAGCCCCCTATAGCTATAAAGTATTATAAAGTTTAATTTTAACCTTTAATATCTTAAAATCTACTAGGCCTATTTAAGTAATTTTTACTATTATATAATTTTTATATTTAATTTTAATTAATATATATATTATTTATATTATACAGCTTATATAAAGCTTATAATAAATAGATAAATTTATAAAATTTATAATCTTCTTTAAATTACTTATTTTAAGGTAGATTATAAAAATTTTAAAATATAATTATATAATATATAATATAATATATAGTAAGTAATTATAAAAAAATTAAATTAAATTAATTATCTTATAATTTTATAATTATATAATTTAATTCGCTTACTATATAGCTTTATAATAAGCAATAGTAAAAAAAATCTAATTATAAATCTAAAACTTTTAGTTAAAATTACCTCTAGAGAACTAGCTTATTATATATATATATATATATATAAGACTAAGGCTTTAGGGATAAAACCCTTTAAATTCTTTTATTTCTATATATAAGCTTTAAGTATATTAGAGTAGGTTAGAGGGGTTTAAAGTAGCTTAAAGTATTATAGACGCTCTATATAGTCTTAGATTAAATTAAATTAGATTAAAACTAAGCTTAGATTATATTAAAGCTACCTTATACTCTAATTTAAGTTTACTCTAAACCGATTTGAGCTTAGCTTAAGCACCTTATATATTAGTAGTACTATACTTTATAACTTATATATACTATTATAAACCTTTTAAACTATATTTTACTAAACGTCTAAGTTAAAGATATAAACCTACTTGCCCTTTAATATAGTCTTATCTTTAGCGATATTTGATATATAAAAAAGCAATATAAACAAAACCTAACTATATTTACCATTCACCAGCAATATTAACTAGTTTATATACATGCAATTCAGATGTCTTCGCAAGACTCCCGACCCTCTTTGCCCAATCTGTCTCTATGCTCTTCTTAAAGGTAGAACTTTCGAACCCTGATAGGTCTGCAAACTCATAAGTGACAAGATTTTTTGCAAGTGTCTCCTCAGTGACCCATGGCGCCCTAGGGTCGGCCTTACAGTGTCGAGCACGCTTAAAACCAGGAATTTCCGCTACGGATGGGAGATGTTCCATAGTGAGCCATTCAATAAAGTCGGCTTCGTCCTGAGGACTGCTTCCTAGTCTTTGCCATGTTACAAAAATCGGATGTGGCCCTAAAGATAGTTAGATTTGTAGCATTTATATTAAAACTACAAAGAGAAATTTAGAGGGTGGGACTGAAATAGAACATGCATACCATAGCCTACTTTCTTGGGGTCATATACTTGAATTAAGTTCCAGTGTGTTGGACTAATTTCAGCAACCTCATGTACCGGCTTCCCTAATAGAAGTTCGTCGGTCATAGGCATTTCGTTCATAACGCTAGGATCCATATACCAAAGCCTGTTGTCTGACCATTCTGCTAACAAAATGAAATCCCAGGACTCGGTACCGTGCGCGTTGTTTGTATCTGCTAGACCCGAGTAACAAGCTGTACGTTCAACGCCTGCGTATTTAACATCATCGACAATATGGATTTCGGCAACCCATTTCAGGTAGTTTTTAGGATCAATTTCGGGATCGTTGACTTTAGAGTAATTTAGCATCAAATGGGACGACGGTAAGGCTGTCATGATTGTTGAATAGATGTAATATAGTAGAAAATAATGACGTAAGTAGTAAGAGGGCTTGAATAGGTTCTATGGTAATCTTTAAGGGTACTTTAGTATACATAGGTGCGTTTCTACTTTATAAAGATTTCTACAACCTTTAATCTGGAGTTTATCTCTTAATTCCGTAAGAACTTCCTTAATATAAGTGGTCGGGTTAAGCTAGTTCCGACCCGGAGTTCCGACCCGGATCGGAACTGGGTCTAGTATAGATCCGAGCTAGTTTAAACTACCTAATCAGGTCGGAACTAGTATTAATATAGGTTAGAACTGGAAGTATATAGTACTATCTGATCGGATTAAAGGTTTGGAGCTGGTTCTAACACGTTTTGGAATTAGTTTAAGCCCTCGGAGGTAGGCCTGTAAGTAGTAAGCTCGGACTTATTAGATGCCGAGACGATTATAAAAGGAAATTTATCCTTTGCATAATTATAGTATAGACTTGGTGCATCTACTCTATTCTAAAGGTTTAAGGATGTCCTTGTAGTAAATTGTCTAGGGTTCTTTTATTCGTCGACCTTCTATACTACTCTGCATTATGTAAAGTTTATTTGCCTCCGGGACACGTGTGTACACCTATTTTGTTACAGTATAGCACCCCCTAAAATCGTCATCTGTAGTGACCGTATTGCCGGCTCTCCGTTGAAGGAAAGGCCGGTCACGCGGGTAACAAAATAGTCGGTCGCTTTTCAGAAATACCTCCAAAAGCAGGCCCAAACACCCACCCTATTAACACTATGAAATCTATCAACCCTATAGAAAAATTGTACTGTAGTTCTGGATTCTGTAACGTTAAAATAAATTCTACACCTTTAAATAAACCTTATTCTAACAATAAGGAGCACCTAACATTAAATAAAGCTAATATACTAGGTGCTGCTAGTAGTTTTATAAAGGTATATAATATTAAATATAAGAAAGACTTATATAAATACTTACTTCTACATCCTTCCTTAATCTATATAATAACTATTTATATAAGAATTTACCTAAAGAACTTATAATAAACTTAATAGTTTATAGCTAGCTACTTAGAGGTCTTTTTTAAAAAGCTTAATTTAAGGTTAAGTTAGTTTTAACTTAAACTTAAACTACTTAGTTTAATAAGTTTAAGTTTAAATTAAGTAAGCTTAAGTTTATAACTTATAGAATATTTTTTATATAATATATAATAAAATTATATAATTTACTATATTTAATTTAGTAACTCTATAACTTTATAAATAATAATACTAAAAATAATATACTTATAAACCTAAGGCTATCTATTTAATACAGTTCTAATATAGTTTTAAACTAGTTTTAAACTAGATTAAATATTATTACAGTTATAAACTAGTGTTAATATAGTTTAAGGTTTAAAAATAATTAAATATAATAATTTTTATTTCTTTATTAAGTAAGTTTTTAAAGTAATTAAAAAATATTCTAAGCTATTTAAGTAATATATATTTATATTAATTTATATTACCCTTTATAACTATATATAATTTTATAAAGCTTAATATTAAATATTAATATTTTAATAACTATAAATTTAAATTAAATAAATAATAATATTATATAATTTATATATATAATAAACTTAGTATATATTTTATTTTATTTTATAAAGATTATAATCTTCTTTAAATTTATTATTATAATATAGTTTATAAAAAGATATTAAATAAATTTATATTTTAGAAACTACTAAGCTTATTTAAGTAAGTTTTATAATTATATACTTATTATAGTAGAAATTATTATATATATATACTATCTTATATTTATAGCTTTACTATAACACTACTTAGAGGCCCTCTATAAAGGATTTAAGTTAGATTTAAGCTAGATTTAATCTTAGCTTAAGCTTATTAATAGACTTAAGTAGGGTTTAAATAGGGCTTAAGTTAGCTCTAGGCTTGGGCTTAAGCTTAAGCTTAGGCTTATACTTATAACTTAGGCTTATAACTTAATATTATAACTTAGTATTATAAGTTAGTATTATAAGTTAGTATTATAAGTTAGTATTATAGCTTAGTATTATAGCTTAGTATTTATATATTACGTGATTTTATTGTATATTATAAAAATAAAAATAATTTTTTTTTAGTTAAATATAAACTATTTTATATATATTAAATTTTTTAGTTTATAATCTTTTTTAAATTAGTAGATTAAAAAAGATTATAAATTAATATTTTTATATTTATATTATTACTAGCTTATATTAATTTATATAATAATATTAATTATATTTATATATTAATATTATAATAATAATTTTATATAAGCTTTTTTTTTTAGCTTCCTAGTACTAAAATTTATAATTTATTTTAGAAGCCTATAATTATAGAAGGCTTTAGTGTATATTAGGTACCTAAGTAATTTACTTAAGCTATAGCTCTATTATAAGTAACACTAAAATTAAATAAACTATAAAATTATATAATTTAGCTAAGTATTATATATATATAACATTTCCCTTATTTAAATTTCTTTATTAATTACTTTATAAATAAATAAGTACTTATTTATATATAAAGTACTTACTTACTTTAGTTATAGTTAAGTAATATATATATATAAGGCTTAAGTTAAACTTAAACTTAATTTAAATCTATCTTAAGTTAGGCTTAAGCCTAAATCGGTCTTAAGCCTTAGGGTCGCCTAAGGTTTTATTTTTATAAGCTTAACTTAATACTAATTTAAAACTAATTTAACTCTAATTTAATATTAATTTAAGATTAATTTAAGACCGATTTAAGACCGATTTAAGACCGTTTTAAGCTTAGCTTTAGCTAAGCTTAATTCTAGTTTAAAGCTTGTATATATAGGTAGTAAGGTAATTATATAATATATTAAATTTTAAGTAATAATCTCTTATAATCTTTTACTTTAGTATAATTTATAAAATAATATTAAATAAATTAATATTTAAGGATCTACTAAGCTTATTTAATTAATTTTTATTATTATAAGATTTTTATACTATAAATTATTATATATTTCTTATAGTTTATTTATAACTTTATTAATAAAGTAAGTATATAGTAATTTATTAAATTTTAATTTATAATCTTTTTTAACCTTTTATTTTAGTAAAGTTTATAAAAAATATTAAATAAATTAATATCTAAGGAACTATAAGGTCTACTTAGGTAATTTTAGTTTTATTATAAAGCTTATATAGAGATTATATTAAATTAAATAAATTATTGAATTTATAATCTTTTATAAACCTCTTAAGTTTAAAAAAAATTATTTTAATACTTATTTATAAATTATATATAATAATATATATAAAGTACTTATTTATATAATATAATTTAAATAAAGCTTAAAATAAAGAAATATAATTTTATAACTTTATAATTATATTTAAACCTTATATATTAGTATATTTTATAATTTTACTATATTATATTATATAATAATCTTTTAATTTTAAAATTATATAATTAAACTTACTTAGCTATTATATCTTTATAAGTAATAATATTAAAAGTAAAATAAAATAATATTTAAACTTTTTATATAAAACTACCCTTAGAGCAGTATTATTATAATAAAATAAGTTATTTTAAAGAACTTATATATTTTTTTTTCTTTTACTTACTACTAAGTAGAACTTTAATTTTAATTAAAAGTTATTATAGTTTTAAACTAATAACCTTAGGCTACTAAGTAGTATAAATAACGTATAAATTTATATTAATAATAATATTAACTATTTAGTTTTATTTATACATAATTAATATTTATTTAAAGTATAAAGTTAGTATTTAGAAAAGTTAATTATTAAATATAATAATAGTAATTAAATTATAAAACTTATTAATTAAACTAAAACTACTAGTAAATAAAATTTAATTAAGTAATTATTAATTAGTTAGTATAACTAAATATTAAAAAACTTAATATTATAAAAGTATAAAAGTTAAAAACTTATAATATATTTTTAGTATTTAAATTAAGCTTTTTTTATATTTTATATAATTATTAAAATATAGTTTAATTTAATTAAAAACTAATTTATTAAATAATATAATACTTATAATATTAGATAAAAGTATTAAAGTAGTTAATTTATAGATAAATTTTTATTATGTTTTAGAGTTATTAGGTATATAGTTCTACAGAGGTATAGATAACATACCATACCTTACAGCTTTATTTTCTGCTAAGCAAAACCCTGCTTCAGCGCTTGCCGCAGTGCTCATTAGTGCACATCCTGTAAAAGCGATGAGACACAACCAATTGCTTGTACCTCTGTAGGGTAGAAAAGTATTTAGCGTTGTGGCCCGTGCCTTAAAATCGGCTTGTTTTTTTTCTTCCGTAGAGACTTGGTAGATCTTCACATTGAGCTAAAATCTGACATAATAATTGTGCAGGCATACGAAGCTCCCCAATGATTCAAGGTTACCAACTCCCTATAAGGCAGTCTGGCGAAACGCGGCCTATACAACTTGCTTTTCATTTTACTCAGCTTGCTTATCTACGTCTCTTGTCAGTCAGTGGCCGGCCCTCTGAGATGGAGTCCACAACCGCTCGATCAGGAATGAAACAACCTCGTGGTCCTAGGAAAAGAAACAGACCTGCTTTGTCGTGTGGACATTGCAGATTTAGAAAGTACCGCTGTCTTTCCTGCGTTGTAAAATGCAATAAGCCTCCGTGCTCTGTCTCTAACTGGACCTTGTCTTGATTTACCAGACTGAAATGTAATCGGGCTACTCCATGCGAAGCTTGCATCAAGGCTGGAGACGCAGCGACATGTTCATATGGAGCTCATGAACAGCGGGAGGAAGGCCAGTCATCTACGCAAGTTATAGACAAAGACGCCCTGACCTCTCGAATTGAACGACTAGAAGGCCTTCTACTATGCGTAGTGAGCAACAGTAGCCATCATTCTTCTCACATCCCTTCAAATGGCGTTCCCCAAGTCCCCAATGTCTCCAAGGGCGAGAACAACAATCTCATAAGCCACATTTCTCATGTCGGCCCAGAGAATAGAAGAGAACCCGACGATATGGAGATACTTGGAAAAGAATTCGGAGTTCTGAGAGTCGAACCTACTCAAACTCTGTATCATGGTGGACAACATTGGGTATCTACAATGTTTCAGGTTTGCCTTCCATCACTACTTACTAGTTCGACCCAGCTAACGATGATGCTAGATTCAGGAATTTAGAGATTATCTGGAAGCCAACTCCGATGACCTCGGACGCGTTGCTATTGAGAACAAACGGGCTTGTGCGGGGAATGAAGACGTCGTCAGTTTACTAGGAGGAACGAATGCTCCACTCACCAAAGAAGAATTACTTTCGTGCGTCCCCCTCCCGGGTCGTCACGGACATGCTTATTGCACGGTTCTTCAGCTGTGTCAGTCATAGTATCCGTATGCCTTAGTTCATTATGATGATAGTAATCTGAACTAACCGTTTTCGTATAGCTGTTTTACATGAATCAACTTTCCTCCAAGAGGTGAGTAGCCCCTTGAACTTCCTCTGTCAACTTAATTCAATAATTACTAGTATATCGAACATTGGGAAAACCCAAATCAAACGGAGTTAACGTGGATTGGTCTATTATTTTCTATCTTGCAACACGCTGGGCTATCTTTTGATAAAAATGAAGAAAATCATTACCAAAGCTGCACAGCAGAATACAGACAGCGAGCCGTCCAATGTCTCATTGCAGCAAACTACATGGATCCCCAAATGTACACCATTGAAGTCCTGATTCTACATATTTATGCGGAGTGGGAAAGCTCGCAAGATAGTAGTATCGAGGTATCTCTTTTGCTTGGAATAGTAATCAGATTGGCAATGCGAATGGGGATGCACCGCGATTCAAGAGCACATGACGGCGTCACACCGTTTCAAGGAGAGATGCGCCGTCGTATTTGGGCCATCATTCGTGTCATGGATATTATCTGCTCATTTCAGCTTTCGCTTCCAGCCACGATCCATCATGGCGACTCCCGCTGCGCCGCCCCCCGGAATATATTCAACGATGAGTTTCACAAGAACACACAGGCGCTACCGCCGTCCAGAGCACTGGGAGAAGCAACCGAGATTTCCTACTCAATAATCAAAACTCGCTTGGCACTCGAGCTTGGGAAGATACTGGCATTTGTGGAATCCGAGGATGACCCCACCCATGACGATATTAACAAATACGAGCAGTCATTGGAAGAGGTAAAACGGATTATACCTCGGCGTTTGAGCGTCTCTTCTACCCAGGAATTGACCACCGTGCCTGCGGGACTTCTCCAGCAACGTATCGACCTAGATCGACTGTATCAGACTAGTCAATGCGTCCTCCATCGAAAGTCTTTATCACAGGCACGGCATGATTCTTCGAAATTACAACATAGGGGGTTGTGTATTGACGCAGCAATGACTCTCCTTGCTCACCAAGAGACTCTATATCTAGACCGCAGTTCATCCTACCCTCAAAATATCCGGAAACGACACATGCACACTTTAACGACACATGACTTCTTTACTGCATCTATGGCTGTAGCTCTTGACCTACATTACGGGTTCGAGTCCGAGCCATTTACTCCAAGCTCGAGTGACGTTTCTTTATGGGGATATGACCGCAGAAATGACATGATAACAGCGCTCGAAACGTCAACGGAGTTCTGTAGGATGAGTAAGGACGAGTCTGTAGAAGCTGCAAATGCTTATGGGATGTTATCTTTCGTTGTTGCGAAAGCAAGGAATGCCCAACTAGCGATTGGAGAGCAGCAGGTCAGAGGAAATTCAAGTGCGGCTGGGCATATTTCCAATTCCGACACGACAGCTCCGGGCTATGAGTTAGGCACAGAGATTTTCAATGATCCCTTACCTGATTTTGATTGGGTACGTGATAAAAACTCCAGTTGTTCGTTAAACAAGCAGGCACGCTAAAAATAATGCAGAATCTGTGGGATCAATTCAGTAACAATTATGAGGATCTTCAACCTCTTACACGATGGGAAGACATCGCATCCAATTCGATGCCAAATGATGAGCGACCTCTTTAGTATTCAAATGATTGCCTTGTATAACTAGGTAGATCCGTATTCCTAAATAGCCTAGGGCTCTATAATAATTATAGACTTCTTATTTAAATTTATCAAAAGGAGGACTAGGATCGTAAGCAGACTTGTGATAGGGTAGTATCATTCCTACCTGCAGCACCCAGCCCAAGGTATCAATGGTGAGCTGTCGTGAAAACGACAGGGGTCCGGACATATCGGGAGAGTCTTGGCATCTTTACCAGGGTCCGGAGTCAATAAGATATAGTCGGATATAAAAAAGTCAACACATTTCACTCAAGTGAACTTGATTAGAGTCTATATAAGGAAGCCTCTCTCGATCTTTTATTTCCTTCGATATTCCAGCCTCAAGCCTCATCTTTCTTTCAATTGTGTCAACCTGAATTATGGAGTACCCTGCACATTCCGGATACAACTTCACCCAAACCATCCACAATGATATATATCGAGCCATCGATCCTACAAAGTCCGATCTCTCTCAACCTCAGAAGATAGTGTTGATCACTGGCTCAGGTCGTGGTATTGGCCGGTCAATCGCATTGCGATTTGCTGAAAGTGGTGTTGCTTGCATTGTCCTCTGTGCGCGATCATCTTCGGAACTGGATGAGGTAGAGCAAAGCATTAAGAATATTAACGCGCATGTTAAAGTCAGCAAGTACGCCGTCGATATCACAAAAGAGGGAGCAGTCCTTGCAATGGCTAAAGCGGTCAAGAAGGAGGAGGGGAGGCTCGATGTTCTAATAAACAACGCAGGCATGACCAATAAGTGGGAATCGATCACAGATGGGGACACTGACATGTATTTGAAGACCTGGGACCTTCATATAAAGGGCACGTATCTGATGTTAAAGTCCTTCCTCCCCCTGTTGGTGGAGACCACGACGAAGTGGAATGTTGCTGTAGATGTCATAAACACAACTTCAATTGCCGCCCACTTCGCCATTCCAGGAGCGTCAGCCTACCAGACTTCCAAGTTTGCTCTCATCAAGCTCTCAGAATTCGTAGTCTCAGAATATGGAAAACAAGGGGTCAATTGCGTTTCTCTGCATCCTGGTGGCGTTCCAACTGGCATCATGAAGGATCCAACTCAGCTAGTACTAGCGGGTAAGTCTTCAAATTCGAGCTGTGGCTTTGATAATTACTGACATCTATAACAGCAATGATTGATACTCCAGATCTCTGCGCTGGCTTCGTGGTATGGCTTACCAAAGGGCAAAGAGCATGGTTGAATGGCCGCTACGTGAGCGCGACTTGGGATGTTGATGAATTGGAGGCTAAGAAAGATGAAATCGTGAAGGCAGATAAATTGAAGTTACGTATGGTGGTATAGAGATCGTAGTAGTCTTATGGGTGTTTGCCCGTGCTCCTTTTTTTACAGTGCCCTGATTGAGTAGTTAAAATTACTTACTTATAAAATATATATATGACAAATTAAGGAATAAGGAATTAAGAGTACTAGTATATACTCATGAACTTACTTAAGCTTAAACTTAATGAGAAAACGATTCTTAAGATCTTTGAATAATACCAATTGATCCTATCTAAAGGCTTATGCCTTACTTTATTCATTGTCCTAGTCAAAGAGAATTTACAAGCAGAGGTATTTATATAATAAAACGTATTTTCGTATCGATTGCCTATTACTGAGTATATTTTTAGAAGCTCTATTTACAAAAATCTTCAGCTAAATGCATTACAGCATCCGTCACCTCATAGATTGACTTTATGTTAGCCCATTCTGTATCAGCATGAGCACCACCGCCAGTGCAACCAAAAAGCAAGGCAGGGATGCCTTTCTCACTTAATAGTGCACAATCGGTCCAAAACTTCCCTCCTTGAATAATAGGTGGCTCGTGGAGAGCTTTCTCGATATTGGCGAGCGCTGTCTTGATGAAGGGATTTTCTTTATCTACACGGAATGGTGGGCGGCTCGTCAGAACTCGGCACTCATATGTGAAGTCCGATATTGTGGCTTTGAGTCGGTCGAGCATTTCCCGAAATTCTGCTTCAATCATCGCAGTTGTTTCGCCGGGGACTGTACGGCGTTCAATACTAATAGTGCATTTAGCTGGGTAGGAAGACAACTCTTCTCCCCCTTGAATCAGTGAAGCATGTGTGCTGAACCAGTTCCGCACTCAGGATCGGGTGATCGCTTGAGAAGTTCTGCAGCATATTTGTTCAGCTCTATCAGGAAATGACCGGCTTTGCTTATAGAATCGATGCCAAGATCGGGTCTAGAACCGTGAGCAGCTTTACCAATGATGCCCACCTCTATCCAAACAAAGCCCCGATGGGCCAAGGTAACAATGAGTTCTGTAGGTTCACACACTATCGCCCCATCTGCAGTCCATCCAGCTTCGAGTACCTCTTCAGTGCCCATACTTAGGTTTTCTTCATCGGCAACTGCTGCGACCAGAACGTCGCCACGCAAACGGGTTTGCTTAGCTCGAGCAAGAGTGACAAGTCCAGTAGCAATCCCTGGTTTCATGTCAAAAGCACCGCGTCCATAGATGGAGCCATTGCGTATTTCAGCACTCAGAGGATCCCCTTTGTATCCTGCAATCGTAACAGTATCCATATGCCCATTGATCATCAATGACTTTCCACAGCTAACCCCTCTCACGATACCAATAACGGATGGACGGCCTGGAGTTCTCTCGAGTCTATGGCACTCAATGTCTCTATGATGGAGCCATGAGGATATATAATCAGCAATTGCTGCTTCACCAGTTCCTCCAGCCCTGGATAAGTCTGGGTTGGTTGACTCAATTTGTATGAGGGCTTGTGAAAGAATGATAGGATCATCTGATGAGATATCCAGTGGCACTTTGTAATCTCGGTTACCTTCAGTGCAAAGTAGCACAACAACCGAGTCCTCGCTTAGATCTAGCACTGTCTTTTCCCGGGCAGTAAGTCGTTGAAAAGCTGCAAGAGTTCCGCCGCCACAAGGTCCTGCATCTACACCCAGTTCATGAAGTAGTTTGACAGCATTATGCGATTCTGTATCAGAGATAGTCATACTGGCATCAATTCCCTGTTTTAAAATAGGCCACGCAATTGCAGCAACCTCCCCGCAATTCATACCGCACATGATGGTTTGATGAGTACCAGACGGTTGATTCTGTCCTGATTGAAGACTCTTCCACAGGCATGGTGCTCCATCCGGTTCAACAGCAAGGACTCGTGTAGTGCGACCAACTTGCTTACTGTGTCTTACAACGGCATGAGCAAGAGATCCACAGCCGACAGGAACTACAACTAAATCTGGCGTCTTGTTCCCAGGCAGTTGCTCATCAACCTCGCGCAGCATAGTACTATAACCGTCAATGACCCACTAAATTTATTAGCAGAGTGTGCTTGAGAAAGGTAAGACGGCATACCTGAGGAATCTCCTCAAATCCAGGCGTCGTTGTATCCTGAATGAGGATTTTCGTGGTATCACATACTGCACCCTTCGCAACTACAAGAGCCTCATCGTAATCTCCGTTGGTAACGATGACTTCTGCTTCTTCACTTTGGATTGCCTTCACTGTCGAAGCATACATATGCTTCGGCACGAATATTCTTGCCGGTATTCCAAGGATCTTGGCGAGCCTTGCAACAGCACGTCCATGATTTCCCTCGGTCGCCGCAAGCAATGTGATGCCTTTTGCTTTGGCTGCTACAGACAGGGTGTCGAGATCAACATCGAGGGGTAGTGAGGTGACTTGTGTAATAGCTTTATGTGCCGCCCACGATGCACCGAGGATTTTGAATGCGGGTAGATCGCACCTGCTTGATTCATCTTTCATAAATACCGCTTTCACACCACATTGCTTTGCAATGGTATCCAGAGGTATGAGATTGGTTGGTTTGTATCCAGGGAAATTCTCATGGAATTTCGTGATGCTCTGTTGAAGCGATACTGGAAGGGGAGCTGATGTCCAAGTTGCGGCAGCAGGGTTAATATGGAGGTTCCGCCTCGCCGGCGAGGCGAGACTTCCTGGGATTGGGAATCCATTTTAGAAGGGATATCAGAAAAAAAGGTGACTGTAAAGACAGTTTGTCTGTGGGATAAAAGGAAAGTATAATTAATCACTGAACTTACCTTGAACTTCTAAATTTCGAAGTGATGTTTGATAGAGGGCGTCGGTTAAGGTGCATGTTAGGAGTCACTCGTCGGCCCGACATTGTACTTGAGAGGGCGTTCTAGCTTCGGAAATAGACCACGAAAACTTCTGCCCTTGAGACGTCATTTATCGGTCACCTATACCGCCAACGAGGTTGACGCTGCCCGGTAGATTGCTTCCACACACTCTCAACCATCGTAGTACAAGGTCTCCATGTGAATACCTATATTATCACGTGAGTAGGTACATGCTCCCCAACTACAGTAGCGTGACTGACTATGATGCTTTGGCCTATGAAGAACCACAACTCAAGCCTCATGAATACCAATGGCCCATCATAATGTCAACTTGGACCCCCATCACCCAACCAATGGTCAACCAGAGATAGATTTGGATGCCGCCACTCAAGTATCTCAGGGACATGATCTCTTCTGGCCTGACAGGTTCCGACGCTCTGCTACATCCGGCCAACGAGACGGTCTACGCCGTGCTGACACCCCACACCCAGAAAATAGCCTCCCTAGACCAACGACGCAAGATTCGTGGTTGGAAGACTTCTTCGATGTAGATCGATGGCTGAAGGATGATAGCTCATTCCCCGAGACGTTGAAAGGTAATGTGGATTTGCCTTTGCAGGACGAAAACCTTGCTTGTCGCTTAAGCTCGCATGACGAAGAGAACATTACGGATGAGCAAGACTTCTCTAATCTACCACGTTGGATTCGTGGTTCGTATATGCCTGAGACTCCATGTGCCTCGTGTCGATACCACCGCCTCCAGTGCTTGATCATTCGGACAGGAGATGGCAATCCAAATCCTATACTTTCCTGTGCCAGTTGTGTTGCTCTTTTCAGAGAATGCAGCTTTACTCCGGGAGAAAAGCGCCAACCAAGTGACTTTGAAATTCCTTACATAACATCTGGTCACCTCCATGGAGTTGCCGAAGAAGATTCTGGTCAGGAGGTGGATCTAAACTCACCTCTGGGAGGAGAAGGAGACCAGGGTTCCAAGCTTGCTGCGTTTGATACTGCCGGAGCTTCATCTCATCCACTACATCGCTTGGGCAGCATACCTAGGAACCACAAATCTCAAAAGGCTAGTAGGAAGGTACTGGAGAATTGGTTTCGTGCTCACCAGAACGATCCATATCCGACCGAGGAAGAAAAGTCACAACTTGAATTGGAGAGTGGGCTTTCAAGAGTACAAGTCAGAGATTGGTTTGCCAACGCAAGACGTCGTCGACAAATTCGACAGCATGCTCTGCCTATTAATACCTCTCAATTTGCTTCAGACCAAGATCTCTCATCTCTGACTCCAATGCAGCGTTGGCGCAACTCTCCTCCGGAGCATGATTCCATACCACCTAGTTTTCTTGCTACTGTTCCATCGTCTACCCATATTGTGCGAGACACAGTCAATGAGGCGGCAGTGACAGGTGAGAAATTTGACACAGGAGCAAAGGCCAACTCAATAAGTAGTATTGATTCGGGTCAATCTACCAATTCTAATAGCTCAGCGAGCTCAGCATGGAGCAACTTATCTCATCTGTCTGCTCAAAGACTGAAGCGAGCACGCAGAAAGACTAGGTCTCATCATGAAAACATGACAAGTCGTGGAATATACCAATGCCTACTTTGCACAGAAACATTTACAAAAAAGTATGACTGGCAGAGACACGAAAAGTCTGTACACTTGCCTCTTGAGAGATGGATTTGTATGCCAGAGAACGTAGGCACTACCTTCTGTCGGGAAACAGGTCAACAGCATTGCGCCTTTTGTAATGAAAGTAAACCAAGTAATCAACATATGATGGACCATGATTTAGAGGCCTGTATCGGTCGTCCGCAAGTACAGCGGACGTTTCTGCGGAAAGATCACCTTCGGCAGCACTTTCGCAAGGTCCACAACGTCTCGAGTATAGATGAGTTGACAATAGATCGGTGGAAAGTTGGGACGCACGATGTTTCGTCACGATGCGGTTTCTGCGTTGCCCGGTTTGAGACCTGGAACACAAGGATTGATCATATTGCAGCTCACTTTGAGGCTGGAGCAATAGCAAAAGAGTGGAAAGGCGACTTAGGTTTTGATAGAATTAAGAGCTAAATCTTATATTCAGTATATAGGTATAAGGTACTACTATCTTGTTACAATAAAGTCTGCATGAAAATACATACAGGCTCTTGCTAAGTGGGAATTCTTTCTCTACTTATTCATATATGACTAAAATATAGTGCCTAGCTACTTATAAAGAAATAAATATAATGCTAGCCAATGAACTCCCACTTATAAAGCCAATCCTCGCTTAAGAACAGAGGTAGGTGAAGCGTGGGGGAGGGGTTAAACAATATACTAGCCTAGTCAGCCACCCACTTTTGACGTGATTAGATCTTGTTAAGCCTCCATTTCTTATGCCCCTTTCTCATAGATCCAAGACAATAACTTCTGATACGTCAAAATGTACATACCCATAACCAGCCTCTTCTTTACTTGGATCTTACTCGCCACCAGAATCCAAGCACGATGCTACGACCCAACCCCAGCGTTCCAACTTCCAAAATCCCACACCTATACCTCCTCATCCACAACATTAAGCTTAACATTTCAAAAGATAAATGACACACTACAAACCCTTATTTCGCAAGCAGCCTTCAATATATCATCGTTCTCAGTAGAAGTTACAACATCTGAAGAAACGTTATGGTCACTTCATCATACGGCAAGGGAGAGGAATCCGGAGAGACTTGGAGTGAAAGAGGTAGATGGTGGTAGTGTATATCGATTGGCTAGTATTACCAAAGCCTTTACAACATTAGCTATCATACAACAACACATCGCTGGGAATCTGAGTCTAGATGACCCCATCCAAAATTATATACCGGAATTGGAGGGGAGTAATGGTGATATTCCTTGGAAAGATATCACGTTAAGAACCACGGCTAGCCAATTAAGTGGTATCCCAAGAGAATGTAAGACTATTTTGTGTGTTTTGTATTTCTTGGAGTCGAAGAGTGTTTTGTTGATATTATAGCTACTTAGTTGCGCAGGCCGAGTTTCTAAACTTTGTTGATGATCCTACGGCTTGGGGATTTCCACCTGTTGCGAAGGAAGATGTACCTCAATGTGACGAATATTATGGTTATGATAGACCATGCGAGAGAGAAGGTAAGTTAGTTATCAAATTCAAAATCAGACGACTCGACTTAATAATCTATTCTTTCAAGATCTCTTCGCAGACCTTGTCAACAAAAAACCGCTATGGCCCCCAAAGCAAAAATCAACATACTCAAATCTCAACTTCGTTCTTCTGGGTGTTGTCGTCCAAAATGTCACAGGTTTAAGTTATACGGAGTATGTAGAAGAATTCATTCTTCGCCCTTTAAACATGACAAGGAGTTCCTACGTCAAACCAAACGACAGTATTGCAGTTCTACTTCCAGGAGATAATTACTGGGATATTGAAGAAGGAATTCAAAGACCGTAAGATTCTACCTACTCACTCATATCTTCGATACCTCAATGATAACTAAGATTGTGTCTAGGACGGGAGGACTCTACAGCACCACATCTGACCTTTCGAAATTCCTTAGATACGTCCTAACGCACTACAACGGATTAAGTCCACAATTCAACTGGTTCCAACCCGCCTCCTACTCCACAACACTCTCCTCATTCTTCGGCATGCCATGGGAGATCTTCCGTACAAATTCCATCCTCCCCTTCACCTCGAAACCAACAACGTTTGTAACAAAAGGCGGTTCCGTTCCAGGTTATTACAGTAATATCATCATGCTCCCAGATTACGACTTGGGGATCAGTATTTTAACGTCAGGACCTGATAATTCTCTAATGGAACAGATTCGAGAAACCTTGACTGTTCCATTGGTTAAAGCTGCGGAAGAAGTTGCTCAATCAGACCTCTCAACTCGCTATACCGGTTTATTCAAGGCAACGGATCTAAATTCAACACTTATCCTTTCTCATACCTCCGCCAAATCTCTATATGTGGAATCTTTCATTTCTAACTCTACCGATATTCTAACGGCCCTGCTCCCATTTTATACAGGTGTAACCCATGGCGATCCATTCCGTGTCCAACTTGTTCCGACGCTTCTTTACAGGGACGAGGAAAATAAGAAGGGCGAGCTTTGGAGGGGGGTGATAGTCCCCGAAAAGAGAGATGGTGGCTTGGTCTGGGATGATGTCTGTATTACGAATGATGATCCTACTTATTATGGGGGATTACCAGTCTATGAGTTGGTGCTTTGGGGAGGGGAAGATGGAAGGGGAATGGTCCAGGAGGTCGAATTGTCGGCTTTTAGAATCAAACTAGGACGAGTCCAAGGTAGTAGTGCGGGAGAGGAAGACGAGAAGAAGATGGACGAGCCGACTAGAGACGATGAAAGACTTGGTCACATGCGCCAGGAGCAGCTCCCACAGCAGATTATTCTAGGACATGATTAAGGAGGTCATTGTCCTTTCGCATTTAGTATAGCATCGAAACTTGGTATCATAATATTTGAACCATGGGAACAGAAGCCACGATGCTACCATGCAGGACACCCTGCAAATATCAAAAAGTGCCACTAGTACCAGCAGGCACAAGTCTGTACAATCAACAAATCATCACATCATAAATGCATCCCCTTCCACCACCGACATCCACTACTCCTTATTCCTTCTTACAGGCCACCTGCAGTCTTTGTCTCCCTCCACCGGGTATATGTCTGCCCTCTATGCTATCGTTTCATATCCCCCAGATCCCATGTGTTCAGTGCGGTTGGAGAAGAGCCAGTAGATGATCAAGCCAATAATCGGGAACAAGAAGACCAAGACACACCAAAGCAATTTATGCGACACAGGGCGGTTCGACTTGAGTACTTCGACTGCAGAGAGAGATGGGTGTCAGCAACCTACATGGACAGGAGGCAGGGCAAGCACAAGGATGATGGGGTGGGAGAGAACGTACTGAACACAATGATATCCAAGATCAGAATGATAAAGCCAACTACTCCACCACCGCTTCCATACTTCCAGGCATTGTCGTGGGTAGCGACTACGATGGGCTGAGCCATGGCGAGAGAGAGAGAAGAGGGAGAGTTGGAGGAGAAGGCTGAGTGCTGTTTGGAAGAACATGGTTGCTGTTTGACTGGGGGGTTCGTGTGTTTTGGTACTTTGGTTGTCGCAAGATGCAATGTGTTTGTGTGGTGGTGGTCTGTCGTATGGTGTTGTTGTGAAGGAAGGAAGGAAAGGGATTGAAGAAGATGGAGGGGATGATGAGGGGGGTGTATCAATGTATCTGTTGTATCGTAGGTGAAAGAGCAGTGAGAGAGAGGCATAGCGGGGTATGACGTAGAGCCCATTGTCTGCTGTGGCTCGAGTGGCTGGGCGTCAGAGCTTACGACGACGACGACAAAACAAACAAATGGCAGGTCGTCTTGGCATTTGATTTTACTCCGTCTTACTCTTACAATGGAAACATGAACAGAGAGGTAAACAGCACAATCATAATAAATAAAATCGGGTAGTATACCGAGGTTAGTTACCTGGGTACCTATTAGACCCTTCAAATGCATCTTTCTCAGGCATCCATAGAAATGGCATTCTTGTGCGCTATTAACAGCACAATCATACCACACCTCCAGAATAGGACCTACCTAGCCCACAGACTCACTTCATCAAAGGAATCGTTTCAGCTATGGACATAAAGTCGACAACCCCACCAACTTGCCCTCGATGCTGTTGCCTGCTTCCTTATACTGGTGCCTCATCCACTAATTTATATTCTATAAGTATACAAAGTCTGCGATATACTATTGTTTGTTGAGATCACTATTCATAGCTCCTTTCACTTCCCACCCAATCTTCTATCGTCTGTTTATCCAAACTCAACCACATCAACCACAACAATGGCCTCAGACCCATCTCTAAACTGGGACAAAGGAGAGAAGTCGTCTCTAGTCAGCATTGGTGATCACAAACTCTACGTCTCAGTCGCTGGTCCAGAACGCAAGAAGAATGAACCTGTCGTAATCCTGATCCAAGGATTCGGAAGCACAATTGATGAATGGCCAGCAGTACGACGTCTCGTGGTTCCCTTCGCACGGTTCCTCTGGTACGATCGCTCTGGGATGGGAAAGAGTGAAGGTTATCCGAATCCACCAAAGGCTATCACCTCTGAAGATATAGCCCATGAGCTTGATACACTTCTCAAGAATATCAACGTGGCTCCTCCTTACATAGTAGTGTGTCATTCCTGGGGCGGGATATTATCACGAGAGTTTCTTCACTTGCGTGAAAATGATGTCGTGGGCATGGTCTTTGTTGATGCTAATCAAGAGACGACATTCGAACATCCAGAGGATTGGCCGTACCCTTGTTTTCAAGCTATCCAAGCTGGACTCGACGAATGGGAGATTTCTGGCCTGCGCGAGGATCACGTTTTATCCAAGGAGGAATTTGAAGCGATTGAGAAAGGACATGAAGACCCTTGCAATCAGGCAACACAAGTAGCAGAACTAGAGGGGTTCAAGACCTGTTTTTCCACTCTGGCTGCGAAGAATCAACTTGAGAATCATGCTTTGGGAAACCATTCCATTAGTGTGATTCATGGGGGATGGACAGGAAGAGATTTTCAATTGATGTATGATGCCGCAATTAAAAAGGGTAATGGGACTGAGAAGGATCGAGAGGAGTATAGGCATTTTATTGAAGAGTGGGAAGCTAATTCCGGGCCTCGTATGAGGAAGATTTTGGAATTGTCAAGTAATCCTGCTTTGGGAACCTATCGTGACTCGACGAAGAGTGGCCATAGTGTTCATCTTCTGGAGCCTGAAATTATTGTTGAGGAGATTAAACGGGTGTACGAGTACAATATGAAGGGGGCTGCATAGTTGTGTTGAGTTTGGAGAAACTCCTTTTAAGCGTTGGAGCGATTAATTAAGTTGTTTAATTTGGAGCCACTTCGCTCCCTTGGTTGTAACATAGATTTTCAAACTTACACAAGAAGCCATGATGTGAATTGGGTTGAACTACGAGATATCTTCTATAGATAGTGGTGCGTTCTCTTCTCACTACTAGACAGGCTAAACCTCATATAGGACTTGGATTATGTATTTTACAGAATACACTGTCTAATCCCTATATACATTTTAGATCTCTCCTTCTCAACAATCAAACAATCAACAAAATTTACAAATGGGATATCATATATAAGAATCAAAAATAAACACAAAGAATAAACAACAATAACCAGCTCTTTCACCAATTAACATCTCTTCCACTCCGAGAAAATTATATACATACTGACGACTAAAAACATTAAGCTCTGAATTCCGTCGACATCCTCCTTCTATGAGCAATAGTCTGATTGAGTTGGGGACTAACAACACTTGTATTAGTCAACAGCCCACCCACAGTACTAGTGGGAGCATCTAAAAGAGCTAGAAGAGCAAGATGGCCTCCGACAACGGGGCGTGCGATAAACGGTCCATCTGCGAAACTGCATATCGCGTTTTATTAGCACTATTCAGCATAACTGCTATGTGTACAGATTCCGTGTACAGATTCCATGTCGTTGGGAATTTAAGGTGGGAGAATGGGAATAAATACTTACTCTCCGGTTTCCGTATTGTACAGATCAGTCAAAGCACGGTTGGTTGGGGTAGTGTTAATCCAGTTTGCTAATTTGGAGATGAACATTGTTTGAGTGGTAGTGTCTGCAATGGCTGCGGCCCACATTTGCCAGTCCGCTAGTTGAGGAGTTAGTCTCTCCGTAGAAGACGGTATTAGGGGAGAGTTGGAGGTGTAAGGAGATGGATATAAAGTAGGAAAGAAACGAACATTTAGTGTAAACATTACGAGTATCTAAGGGAACGCCATAAGTGTTTGCCACGGTTGGGTAGAAAGCACTCTGCATGTCATAGATGGACTGTGGAACGAGATTGAGTCCGAGAAGCTTGTCTGCGTAGAGATTGTAGAGAAGGCCTATCGATATGGTAAGTACATTTTATCCACATGAGACTAGGAGTTATTACCATGGCTTGAATCGTCTTGGTAATCTAAGTTGGTATGCTCGGGACTTGCTGTAGTTACAACAGCATAGTCCTGCCACTGTGCGATATAACTTTGTGCTGTATTCTGATATGTGTTTGCATCGGCTGTATTACCAGTAGTCTCAGCAATCACTGCCATAGCTTGGATTGCGATGATACCCTTCAGGGCTAGATTAGTTTGGTTGGCTAATGTCCCTTGGAAGTCGTCAGTTGAGAGTTGATCTGCGGGAATTAAAGCCTCTTCGACTAAGTAGCCTGTCCATTGTTTAAGAATATTGTAGTGCTGGCTCAAGTAGGCAGTGTCGCCGCTACGCTGCGAGTAAGCGAGGGTCATTATTATCATATTGCCGCATTCTTCAAGAGGCATCGCTTCTGCAAGAAGTAATTAGTACAGAATTTCAGGTGGATTTGGTGCTACGTACCGCCATCGCCAGTTGGATGGCCAATTGCTCTTGGATAATTTGCTCCAAGATCGTGCATAGCATAAGTCTGTGGAAATTCGCCAGCTTCTTGATTTTCGAATAGAGGATCGAGCAAATATTTGACAAGAACAGGATTGGAGTAAAGAAAAATGGGCATTGCGGGGTAGACCACATCAACTGTTTGGATGTTGCCATCGGAGCTGATCTCCTTGAGGAAGAGATATGGCTTCGCTGTAGTGCCGCAGAGTTGGACTGCACCGAAAGCTTGGCGGACAGAGAGTGACACAATTGTCAGATAGTCTTGACCACCGGCGGCAAGGGCATCAACGGCGTAGAAGTGATCCCATGCACCAACCTTGTTGACCCAATCATTGTAGAAGTATGTAACCTGCGACGAAATTAGAAATTGACTGGTGATCGAAGAAAGCCATACTAACCATAGCCAAGTCTGTACTCCAATAACTAGTCCAAAGAGACGGGACAGAGACAAGTCCAGATGCACCATCAAAGTAGATAGCATTCTGTTGGGCATGGATGATCGTATACACGGTGTTTACCGGTGTAGTACCAACCGTACCAAGGTCGTTGGCTGGTATGAATTATTAGTTAGAGCTCAAGAAAGTATGTGAGGAGTGAGAATACCGAATCCAAAAACAGGCCAGTCCGAGTTGATAGCTCTATAATTACTATCTTGAGTGTTGGGAAGAACACCATTGTTTAGAAAGTTTCCTCGAACTACAGTATCTTGACCAGATTGGTAAGTCATGCCAGAGGTTGCTGCTGTTGACCAGTACCAATACCCCCAATGACCAGCATCATCAGCATAGTCAGCATTGAACTCGCTTTGGGTTTGTCTCCAGCTTCGGTGGGAGGCGATGCCGTCGGTTACAGCATAACTTTAAAACGTTAGATTTCATCTCACATGAAGGGTGGGGAATTTCATACCTCCACTGCGCAACATCCGAATTATGTGTTGGTGAGACCCATTCTGGGGGAAACCATCAGCATCAGCGTTTGAAAATCAAAGGCAACCCAGGAAAATGCTCACCTGCAGATGTGTCTGCATAAAGCTCGACGGCATGCGTAGCACCATCAATAGCTGCCACAGAAACATAAAGATAAGTGCCAATAATGGATTGTCTTTCGAAGTCATCCGGAGTGACAGGTGATACAAATGTGACGTTCATTGACACTTTATCGGCCACATTCATGATGAAGGTTGACCTCAACGATGTGTACTCGAAGCTCTCTTGAGTGACAACAGTAGGGAAGACACCGTTGATGTTGGGATCACCCATCCATGTGTAAGTAGTTCCATCAACTTTGATCAAACCAGCCCAGCCTGTAACTGCACCATTGGCACCAGCGACTGCACCAGGTTGTGGGCCACTGCTCCTCATCAGCGCACACTTCACTACAAGGTAAGGATGACTAAGAGTACTCACGCCCAGAAACGTCTATGGTAGAGTTAGCATGGTTCAGAAAGATGTCATAAGGAGTACTGACGGCCAAGCCCCGGGTAAAATTCCTCCGCTACCTCCATCATCACTTCCGCACTCAAGCCAAGTGCTCATATATGGGGATTTGACTGTGTAGCAATCAGTTTGTATTTAGCATGGAGTTTGATGTATATCTAACCTGCAAGAGGCACTGCGGGTGGTCTGGCTGGGCTGAATGTGGATGCTATCACAGTGTTCGTAATAGCAGCTAAAGCCGCGGTAACTAGTTGGAACTTCATGGCTGCCAACGACAACTTGCAGACCCAAGATGGATGGATGTCGGAAGAAATGCTGACTACTTAACAACAGAAGGAAATGGCTGCATACTTATACAACTTCAAAAAGATTGGAGTGATCAAGACTCGTATAGAAACGTAATATTGCTAGTTGAGCATGAGAAGAGATTAGAACAGAGAGGCCGAATCAGGCCGAAAATAAGATCACGAAGGTCAACTTGACATGAGCGTATGCTGCAGCAACAGCGCACTTACTTGTGACCTACCTGATAAGTTCACCAGTTTACAGCGTGTGGTTCCCAAGGCCCACAACACAACTAGACACGGAGACTATCCGAATAGAGGTCTGTGGGATCAAGTACCTTGAATGAGAAGCTTAACTATGCCTTGAACTAACATCTTATGAACGGGAAGCCGGACGATTAATGAAATTGAATGAGTGCTAGCTCATTATAGTGCCAAAGACCACAACATCCTTCCACGGCTTTGTATGTACAAAGGTACCTTTCGGAGGACTACGCCTCCACGTGTTCCTCGGCTACCCCTGCATCCTCGTGCAGAAAAGGAGATCGCATGCTCCTGTCACTCGCGCGAACCCTGGATTTTGAAAATGGCGGAAAATGTCCCAATCAAAGACAGGTTCACTCGAACCCCGAGGTAATCATAAGGGGCCCCTCAAAACCCCAACTTGGGGATCATTTGTGCAGCCGCGGGATGAGCGCATGGTATCTTGAAGTTCGACAATGCTTAGCTTGATGGTCATGGACCACTTCTGGACAATACTTATTGGAAGGCTTGCAACGTTGCAGAAGACCGCTGACTATTGAAATTGCGATAATGATCCCAAGATAATATACGCGCATATGATACATCAGATTGATCTTGCCAGCGAGATAACCATAACTGCTAGGCTGCCACTTTTTGACATCTGACCACTAGGACACATCAGAGAGATGCGCATCGTGCCGAGAAATCGTGGGAAAAACGAGATGAAATCTCCGTGCAATGTCGTATGACGGCATGCCGCTCTCGTGCATTGCATCGGCGCTGAACTCTGCACTGCATATCGGATGAGTGGACTACTGAGTTGTGATGGCAGAGAAAGTTGGATTATTGATGTCGAAGGAGGGAGGGTGTGCATTGTGGAGTGTGAAGTGCTAGCAGTACGAGTAGTGGTGGGCCGAGGATCGAAGGGGTAGAGCCGAGATCGTGATGGGACCTGCAGGAACATCCGCTGCTAGTCCTCGATGCGGGTGCGGAGAGAGAACGAGGGAAGTGGCGTGGACCCTCTTTCTTTCTTTCTTTCTTTCTTTCTTTCTTTCTTTTGAAGGATGTGGAGCTGGGCACTAATGAGTATCTAAGTAGCCTAAGTAGCTTAAAAGGTAAATTTGGGGACGTAGACGCATCAAGGTAAGGTAAGGTAGCGTAGCCAGGCGGCTTGTATAAGGTACCTAGGTATTTAAGCAACCGCCTCTAAATAAGCACTCTGCAGCCTACCGCCTTGGGGCGCCGTTACCCTTTCTGCTAATGTGCCACTCCGTGGGCCAGATACAGTACCCATGGGGATATCTCTATATTAAGGTTACAATTATGTACATCCAACAAGGTCGTGTGCGATTATTCGTAGAATGTCCTGCCGTTTCTATCGTGGACTATTCTTCCTAACTAGATCCTCCGTCGATGATTTATGGCTCACTGCCCTCCGAACATAATCATCATTCGTGCTGACCTCACTCCGAACCTCACTCCTCGTTGTCCCAGATTCGCTTCTGCCTTCTACTGTCCTGACCTGCCCCACACTGACGACGATTCGGTCGAGAGGAAACGCAGCACCGTTTCCAAGAGCTTCCCTTCGCATATCCTCATCTATACCGTCGCTTAGATCCCTCGCTGATATACAGGTTTCGAATTGTGCTTTCAATCCGGTTTCTAAGTTGTCGAATTGCTTCGTATCCCTTACTCGAGATCCATCCACTGCTCCTGCTGCAAGCCCATTCTTCAAGTTGTGCCCACTGTGTGCATATGGCCCGTTCGAACCGAGAGATGCGTTGGCAGCGCTGTTATCTTTTGTGGTTACCCAATGGAGAACAACGACAGAGAATAAAACTGAAGGTCACTTCTGTTAGCGCGCAATTAAGCTGAGACTTGAATAGGAATGGAACACTCACTATCAGCATTGCAGCACATGAGACAAATCCACGCTGCCTCCTCCCCACGGAGGACCATAAGGACTGTAAGGTTTCTGTAGACCATATCAGATAAGCTCGCTGGAGGGTGCATGGGTTAGTCTTACACAACACTGGAAGTGAGCGTTCCCAAACTTCCAACAAAACTTCGCAGCGCAATAGTTCGAAGAGCCGAGTTTGGGTTATTCTTGTACGAATATAAGCCTAATTATGTTAGAATTATTTTCTTTGCATGAGAACAAATGACGGTTAGTTACTTCGTAGAGGAATGACGAAAAGCATTGTGAGATAAAACTAGACTATCGTTAGTATGACGCTCGAAGTGATGTGTCTATGGTTTATGTACGTTGACAACAGCATCAAAAATAATGAGTGGCATCATTGCCTTGAGTTCCATTCCGATAATACATGTTCCCTTATCGTCGAAGTAGGCAATGCGACTGTCTCTTGGATTAGCTTCTATTGAGATAGGTAGAGACTAGATAGACATACAAGACGAAGTTGAGAATTACACAAACGACGTATGGAAACAGCATGCCAAAGCAGTTCTGATAAAGTTAGAAATGACATGTGTATCGTTTATGAAAGCCTCTGAAACCTACAAAGAGATACAGTTTTGACCTGAGCCTTGGCTTCGATACTCGTCGGATAATATACTAAGAAGTAATTAGGAACTTGAAATTAAACCTCTATAATATTGTGAACATACCACTTTCTCCACAAGGAAATAGTATATGAGCTGAAGATCTATTAGCACCATATTAAACCGAAAGAAAGGTTCTTTCATACTATCTATCCTTTTAATTAGCAATGGTCTTCCTAAAGCTGTACGGATAAGCGGGGTACGCACCTTTGTTGACATATAGCAAACCAAGCAGAGCAAGATTGCCATGGAGCAAACCGTCTGGCTTGTATTTAATCCGAATCCATGGGATAATATTGTAGTACAGGTAATAAATAGCATCGAGTCGGCATATATGGCAAAGATAACTGCAGAAATCATAAATCAGATTTGTTGTTGAAGTGAAATTCGAGGGAGACTCACGCCAGCCAGTTAATGGAACTTTCGACCATTGTTTTATTGCTGAGATACGGCGCACTGGTAAATGGTGAGAACCCAATCGTACTTGATTTTCTGATCCAGTACCTACTCAGACAACATGCAAGAACCGCTATCGTCACCATGGACAAAATCGTAGATATTACCAGTCCAGCCCGTGGAACCGGGGCTCCCATAAACATATCGCGTCGTACAAGAGGCGAAGCCATGATCTCGTAATGGTGGAGATGTATGATCCCGCGCTTCTATGCAACTGGGGAAGAGGTGGAGAAGTTTAGGAGTGCGTGATGTAGGCATAAACACGGGCTGTCAGCTTCTATAAGGCACTTTCAAGGTAGACCTTATGATACTTTCTCCTATTGAACTTCTCGAAACCCGCGGGGAACGCCGTCCGTGCAGGCCGACGCTTACAATACACAGGATTCTGTGCACATCAGCATTTGGTGTACCGGAAACTAGATAGACCCCTCGTCAAGTGGTGGCTGTCTAATAGAGTTTGGATGGCTTTGCCTGCAAAGCCAAGTAAGCCCTGCAACTAAGGCCAACCTAGCCACACACAGCTAACCACGACGACAAGACCCTGATTCATGGTCACCTATTATGCTATTTGCACAGGAATAGGGATCTTAAGCTCGAGAAGTGAGATGTTGATGACGGAGTTGCGCTTTGAGGAGGTTGATTGTGATTGTTCAATCAAACATCGATATCGTAGAGTGCCGCTTCACATAACCACCGAGTTATTTCCTCAGAACCCCAGCCCTCAGACTCTACGTGCATCAAAGGAGCAGAGCCCGAACTCGGGAAAGTCAAGTGCGGTTTTCGATAGTCCAATAAGCGATCAGTTTGCGGCTTCCAACTATCGACTTTAGGTTTTCCGTCTGTAGGGCGCGGGATTAGTACACTTACTAGTCACACCTACGTAGCTGTGTTGTCTTTTGTACCTGCTACACACTACGACCACCAGTGATTAGTATTGGATGTAACTTTTCACTAAACAGGCACGGTCACGACGGCTTGGAGATCAGGTCGGGAGATGTCCCTCGCTTCGATTAAACAGCACGGCCCCCTTGCTCGCCTAGTTTCAGCTAGACTACTTCCAGCCGTGGTGGGCTTAAGGATATGGTTGGGGCATCTCCTATTGGTAGGCAGAACACAAGTAGTAGGTATTTAGGAAGACCGAGATCTTAACACTCGGAGAAGTAGATAAAGGGTACCTGGGTACTTCCGTACATCAGTGGCTGCCGATGCCAACTAAGCAACGCAACGACAACTTGTGAGCCAAGCGGCGCGGCGGCACATCGAAGAGATTCAGCCAACTTGGAGTAAATTGCGGATCATGCCGTTGTGGACGCCTCACGATGCAACAACATAGAATTCACATCGATCGCAGGCCGATAGGCCACGATAATACGAGCCTTAACTATTAGGTCTTGAGTAGAGGTACAAAAGGTACAGTAGGAGGATGGAGGCGTGTAATTGGGTATGCTACTGCATACCAGTTCCCCTCATAGAGCAAGTACCGTGCTACACGTGCTCGATGTACTGCCGGTAATACCGTAACTCAAAGCTCAAAGGAGGGGCGGTTGAGTTTAATCTCGATGTGGTGTGGGCATTCACCGATTAGATAAGTTGCTTTGGTTATGAAGTACGAAGTACTGCTCTTCAGATGATTGTCCATACGGATGTGCAGTCATTACTCAAGAAAATCCTATTTCGTTGGCAGCATGACACAAGAATACATAAGTAGCGCTGAAGTGCATCTTGCGGTGAAGGCATGCGGTTGAACATTGCACACATAGCCGACGTATGGTATATTTCGTCAATGCCAAGAAAACTTTGCGATTATGCAGTTTTCCAAGGACAAATCTCGTGGTTCAGACGGTTGAATATTGAAACTCTCAAAACCGTTGTTTCGTACAGCAGCAATAATAACTATCTGGTGTAAACAAGAACAAGCGTCTTGGGAACAGATCAAAATCCCCAATAACCGGCCTGCCGGGAACATCCAGTGCTTTCCAGATATGTAAAGGGCTGTCTCGCCCGGATTGTTCCTTATCTGAATAGCATCTTGTGTTCCAGAACCGACCTCTGATGTTACCGTTCTGGAGGATCAAGATAAGTTGAGCTAACAGCAACATCGTCTCCTGAGGCGTACGAGCTATTATGGCCAGATTCCCCGGAAATCTCTCATCAAGCCACATTCATCAGCCAAAATCTACCGCCCGTGATGGATTAAACATTTCGTTTCCCTGGTTTTGACTTTTCGGAGACGGTGACGGTGCGCCGACTGTCTGCGTGCTATGCTTCCATATCAAGGTACTTTATGTATGCCCAACGGGTACTAGCTTCGCAGCCCAAAACTCTGCATTGACTAGAAAAAAAAAACTCAGGGATTTGAAGGAGGAAACACCTCATGAACATCTGAAGGGACATGTGACAAGATCTTAGATCCAGGGCGAAACTATTATTTTTGAAAACAATCGTGATGTTTTGTTTTTCGTACCATTGAATGCGAAAGACCCTTTCGAGGTGCAAAATATTGTGCTCGCCTACCCTGATAGGTAGTTTGGAATATACGGATGTTGTTACCAATGCAAACATTAAACTTCAACGGCTCTCACGAAGGTTTTGCGGTTTCTTATCCATGTCGACATGTGACATGTCTCATCCTCTTGAGAAACTGCGCATCAAGCGCATATCAACTGAACCAAAACTACATCTAGACGCTATTGTGCTCGAGCATTTGACTTCAGTTTCTTTCTACAAGTACACAGATCCATAACGCACATCCAGAGAAGTTGTCTTCTTTGCGACCATAGAACTGATTTGATTGGGCGTACTCGCTTAAAAGGGGGAGATTCGCTTGTAGTGGCATTGCATTGTCACATTGGAGTCTCTAGTTGATGCAAAGAAGCATCGCTTGCTGTTATTTTTCTAGTATTTGATGCGAGCTATGCAAAAACGGGCAGAAGTTAACATTGTCGCGCTTCGTATGTGTTGTGACATTATTGACTTGGACGATGAGTGCTGAGTGAAGGGTCTCTCATCAGTGAGGAGGGCATGGTAGAGAAACTGCCAATGTAGATGCAATGGTCGGTAGGGTTACCGGGTCAGCTAAAGATAAATGGAAACAGTATTAAGGCGACTAAAATTGGGATGGTAAAATCTATACCAAGAAGGCACAAAGTAAAACTATCAGATGGGACAATGGTGAATGGCTTATGGGATATAACCATGAAGGTCTGCTGGAAGACCTTCAACGCTAGGAGGTTTCGTCAATGATAAGGTGTTTTGGAATGGAGCAATCCCAATGTACCAGTTACACATAACTAATAATGCAGATTTCTCTTCTATCACAGATTGACAGCCACATCCACCCGGAACCTACAGCTCTGCAAGGAGAGAAGATCGCACAGACTCTGTAATCTCTTTGCCCCGATCGACACGATCGAGTGGCTTCCACAGAAACCAACTAACTATGGTGGGCTCATACTGTTAGAAAAAGACTGTATACCTATTGTTGGTTGTCTTTCAGCGCACTTTAGGCAGATAACACGACCGAGTGGCTTGGTCCGTTGACATTGTGGAAAGCACGCTCCACCCCCTGAACATCTCGTTTTGCTTTGGCCAGGAGGCTTCTGCCAGAGCAGCCATCAAGCTCTTGTGTGAATGGCAGTTTCAGCCATGGGCAAGTGGGAGGAATCGGGGCATTTGCTGATGTGGTATTTGACTTGGGATGTGGCTAAAGATGGCGTATTATAGACTCAGAGTCCGTCATTGCCTAGAGACTAGTTTTTGTACGAGCGGCCGCAGGGGTAAGTAACACAACTTACAGTGATGGCAGCTGAGTCTAGAGAAATTATACGCCCCTAGAAAGTAAAGGAGCTGGCGTCCTCATGGGTCTAGACAGAAACCTTTACAATTCCAAATACACGGCGCTCAAGTTATTGATTTGGCTTGCGAAACAAAAAACCGAAGAGCACACAAAACATATCAGCATGATTGTCAGTGTTGCTGCCGGCAGCAGCAGTAGTTTGAGGTACAGATTAAATGGCGTAGAGTTGAAAATCCACAAATGTAGGGAGACGTCAAAGAGCCATGAGAGCATCCATTATGCCGACCGATCGAAGAGGCAGGTAATTACAAAAAACCACAGAAAGAAAGCGGGGTGATACCTTCCTAGACAATGGTGTTCGGACTATCTTGGTGCAGATTCTAGATGTGTGCTTGGAATTTCTTGTAGCTAGGAAGAGATACACCAACACAGACGATCCAGGGAATTCGAACGCGAAACTTCATAGTATTAAAGAAGTTGACAACCACTTGACAGATTTGAAAGGCCTGAAGGGGAAAGAAGGTAGTCTTAGATATACTAGTGTTCTAGGTATCAGCGCCCAGTCAATTTTCAGCTGCTAGAATTTTGAAATCTCTGTCATAGTCCATTCTAGGCAAGTTATCTCAATGTGTCCCAAGCGAGTAAAGTCGAGACGGTTTAATTTATCTACAAGGTTAGGCTCAACAAGAGGATTTGAACGAATATCGAAATTCAGTATTACCACAAGTATTGTGGTGATATTATTTGGCTGCTAACAGTCCATTATGAGTAGAGAACCTCAATACATTCTAATCAAGTAACATCAAGACAACATGCTCGACCTTCCAGCATGGGAGAGATTTGCAAAAGTAATGTGGACGAATATAGAAAACCGCTATATACCTGCAGCTATCATGGCAAAAGAAAGTGAAGGCTTAGCATTTATGAAGATCCATGGCCTTAGCCTGAAAGGGGATCTCCACAATCTGCAAAAAATATTGAAATTGTAATAAGAATTCTCCACCAACAGACCGTATAGCGGAAGAGGTTGTGTAGGCCTCAAACCAACTTTTCTCAACTTGAAAAATAGCTTTAGCGTGGCACATAATAAGGCCCTATTAGCTTGTATCCAAACGAGACTTAATATCACCAGCAACCATTTAAACGTGCGTTAAAGGTGGTGAACTTCGACAACCCGAGAAGCGTTCACCTTAAGGCCAGCACAAAATACTATCAGTTCCATATGCACAACTGCAGGACTCTGTAGTGAGGCATGTCCGAAATAACATTGTCATAGCAGGTTACACCACCTATACTGGCACCAATAATTTGAGCTCTACTGTTGCGTTCAACATATTCCTAACATTTGTAGGTCTTCTTTCTGCAGCCCTAAACAGGGCCCAAGATTGTAATTTCTGTTATTATCGTGTGACCAAGGGATCTGAATAGATAGGAAGTAATATCGGCATTGATAGCAGTTAATGGGGGAAATCTGTGGTAGAAGTAGGGCCTATATCATGTATTAACCTTAGATGCCAGGGAATATATAGAGGCATCGAATACGTAGACACGTAAATGATACTCCAATAAAATTTATGTATTTGGTAGTGTTGAATCTAGGTACATTGTGTTAAGCACGGCGAAGACTAGTAAACTTTCAATGGTCAGTAGCTCTTGGGATTTCTACAGTATGGGTGGGTATGTCACATACTCCCATCACATTCCTATGTCAAAACCTTGGGCGCACTCGCGTTTGCTTGAATTTATTTCATTGGGGATCAAGGGGTTCTATTCACAAGGTCATGGCCATGTGCTAATCTCCATGACGAGCAAACTGAGTAGGAGCTTTCAAGCTACGAGTACTCTTCTCTACCATAATACGCAATGCGAGCAGGTGCTTTCAAGCGACTCATACTCTTGTCCTAAGTGCATCACAAACTCAAAGGTGTCTCACCTACGACAAACAGGAGCTTTCAAGCTACCATGCCTCGTAATGAGCCAAAATTCTTAAATGACGAACGCCTGATGTGATGTCCCGGGGTGGTTTAGACAACAAGGAAATACATGATGGTGAATCTTTCGCTAATCGTGGGTCACATCGAAACTGGGGAAATGCCTTTTCGGAAGGGGTGGATGGTGCTGCAGAATAGTGTTGAGGCGGCGGGGATGACTAGTGCAATTGAATCGGCAATTGGGGGCGTCAAATTGAATTAGAATGATATATGTATGTGTGCAGACGCGGAGGAAGGACTTGGGAACCAAGCCAGAGGATTTGCTGAAAACTGCGTTGTGAGCTTTTACATATCCATCGTGTCGTTGTTACCGTTGGCAAAGTTGAAGTTGCTTTGGCCACCTTCTGTGTTAAGACCGAATACCCCATTGGCGGTGGTTGTGGGAGCCATTTCACCTTCTCCTTCCTCATCATCGGAGAAGTACTTCTCAATCATGTTGTAAGCCTTCATGTAGATTTCCTCATTTGCGTTGGTCTGGCACTCATGGACTCATGGATTTTCTCCATACCATGGCACTCCTCAATGAAGAGAGCATAGCGGTTGATATTCTCGGCCCCTTCGCCGGCAGCATCCTTGTCCATCTCTCCAACCTTCAAGATGTTCTCTAGACCATCAAGAGCGACTTGGATGATCTTGTTGTCAGGGCAGGCAAGAAGGTCACAAAGAGGCTTGATACAACCTTGGTCGACCAAGTATCGGATCTGCTCTGGCTTCTGAAGCCCACCGGAGGTTGCGTTTGAGATAGCCCAACAAGCTTCCTTGCGGGTCTTGAGGTCGCCATTGGAGAGAAGATGAATGAGAGGGGGGATGATGTTTGCATCAATAACAGCCTGGATCTGGGTGGAATTGCCAGCAGTGACGTTGGAAATGGTCCAGCAAGCCTCCTTTCGGATGCCATCCTTGTTTGAGCTTAACAGGGAGAGTAAAGCAGGGAGAGAACCGCAGTTGATGATGACCTGGGTTTGCACGTCATCTCCGGTGACAATGTTACCAACGGATCTAAGCGCAGGGGTCTGGACAGATGTTGAGGCGTGCATAAGCAGCTCCACAAGACGGCGGGGAATTCCAGCCTCGATAACAGCCTGGATCTTGTCGTTGGCACCATCGGACAGATATGAAATAGCCCAGCAAGCATCAATCAAAACTTCATCATCCAAAGAGTAAACGAGCTTAGCCAAGACTGGCAGCGCAGGAAAGATCTGCTTACAATTGTGAGCTTTGGATTGTACAGTGTGGAGGGGGGGTACTGCTTACGGTGTTCCAATCTGGTTGAGGGGTCTTTCCACGGCAGAAGTTGCTCAGAGTCCATGTGGCATTTCGCAACATACTCAACTTACGACTGTCGCCTAGTAGATTCAAGAGCGGCTTGAGAGCACCACAGCTAAGAACGTAATCTCTGCATGATGGGCTATCACCGGCAATATTTCCTAAAGCCCACACAGCTTGTTCTCTAACGTCCGGCTCATGACTTCCAAGTAACTCAACGAATATGGGGACAGCACCAGCCTCGATGACGACCTGTGTCTGTTGTGCAGAACCCGAGGCAATGTTGGTCAGGGCCCAGGCAGCCTCGAATTGGACGAGGGTATGGGGAGATCGGAGGAACTCGACGAAACGGCTAACTACACCAGTCTTGATGACTTCTTCTTCAATGGGTGGGTTGCGCTCCTTGGACAGCAGCTTTCGGAATTTGGTAGTGGCTTGGATTTGAAGGTCAATCTGTTCTGAGAACACGCCTTGAACCATTTGTGGGAGGTCCTCGTTCAACTAGAGCCATTGAATTGGATTAGCATGCGGTCATAGATAAAATGTAAATCATATCAAAAGACAAATAAGATGGTCGTGTGCGGAGCTGCCCCTCCATCGCTTTGGCTTTCTGATAGATCTCCTGGTGGTTTGACCGCCCAAGCGAAAAACAATCCTGCCGCTAGGCGGCTACCCCACCAAAGAACGTAAACCGTGAGCGGGTGAGGAGGGGTACATCGCAAAGGGCAGCGCGCATAGCTAGAAGCCTGTGCTTCTAGTTCGCAGCAGATTGTAGATCGCATAGCGCAGCAGCGTGTGGGCGAGGAGGAACGGGGCGGTGCGATCCACGTACCTGTGATTCTGTAGGAGCGGTGTCATCGTCACTGTCTGGCGCAGCGCCCAAGGAAGCACCAGGTCGAGATGATGAATCGCCTCCAATACCGCGTCTCTTTGCCAAGTTCTCTTCGCGCTTGGCCTTGCGGATTTCAACTTGCTGTTCCTCGCGGCGACGTCTCAACTCCTCAGGCTTGAAGGTGCCCTTCGCCTTAAATTGAGTACGACGGTGCTCGGGGATGTAGCGTTCGGCCATGATGGCGGTGGCAAAGGCGGATTTGGGATTGTCTCGAAGGTATTGGCGAGATGATCAACTGCAATGAAGCTGGAGCAGTTGGCTGGGAGTGGTGATGGTGGTAGTTAGAATGGCTTTTCAGAAGGAAAAACGATGTTCTCATAAGAGCCGCCGCTTCTTTCTCCCAGAACGGTTGGAACGCCTGAAAGAAAACGTGACACAGCCTAAGCGAACTCACTACTCCTCATTAGGCAAGAGTAAACATGTGAGGCGGGGTCTTGGCAGTCGCGTCTCCCTTCCCAGAGCATCGCGTCGACCTTTTCTTGCAGGGGAGTATATTTGCATTTCGTTGTTCTCATTCACGCACTCACTCATTCACGGGTGTGGGCCCTAAAGACCATGTACTGTACAAGTACATCTCTATCTTCTTGACCTCGCCTTTATTTCCCTGCCTTGCTGTGTCTACGGACTTATTCCGCTGTGACCTACACCTTACCTACCTCGTCCTTTGAGGAATATCTCATAAAGTTGCGATGAGTTCATTTCACAGCCAAATGGGAAACCCTTCCTCTCCTGGTCCCTCTCAGCGGGCACTCCCTCCAACTTTCGAGACCATCGAACAGGTCGAGGCCATGACAAAAGAGAGCATTACTAGCAAGCCATTTGTCAATATCATTGGCTTTGTGAAAGATTTCCGGCCAGCTGTCAAAACAAGAGGGACTGGTAGGTTTTGTTGGCATCCTTCTTTGTAAGCAAGAACATATTAGCTAACTAATATCGTGGTCCAAGACTGGAAATGCACATTGAGACTTGTGGACCTCTCAAATCAATTCAGCATTGGTATCGAATTGATCATTTTCAAGCCTGGCGAAGACCAGATGCCCAGAATTCATGGACATTCTGATGTTGTCCTACTTCGCAAAGTGAAAGTATGTATCACAGACTACAGCTTTACTTTTGTCTGACATCACTAGGTTCAAATGTACAACAGCTTTGTATCGTTAATTTTGAATTATGTGACGGAAATTCACATCATTCCTCATTCCAAGATTTCGAAATCACTCCCGATAAATAGCGGGGCCATTTGGGAATCGTATCCCGCAATGTGCAAACCACCAGGTGTAGCGGAAACAGAATATGTGATATGGGCCACTAGCCAAATAGAACCATCAGCCCTGCCTGACTCACAAGAATTTCAGAACAAGTCGATACAAGCTATGAACGTTAAGGATAAGTTTAGCCTTCTCAAGGACATCAAGCCGGACAATTTCTACAATGTGATAGGCGAGGTCATCAAAGTCTACGAGTCTTCTGGCTTAGTGACCATGTATCTTTCTGATTACACAGCTCACTCAAACTTTTACGAATATCGCTGTGGTGGAGAAAAAACCAATTCAAACGGCCGCGATGGTGATGAGTATGGCTACGTTCAATACCAGCCCAAAGCTGCTAAAGAGTGGCCAGGACCATATGGGAAGTTGGTCATTCAGATCACAATATTCGATAATCACGCCGACTTTGTACGGGAGCAGGTTAAAGCCAGGCAGTGGGTGCTGTTAAAAAATCTACAGGTAAAATTTGGGGAAAAGGGAGGTTGTTTAGAAGGCTATCTGCGTGGAGATCGTCAGCGCGAGCTCTCGACTCTTCAGGTAGAGATTATCAAAGGCTTGGAAGAATCAGATGGAAACTATTCACGGTGGAAGGAAGCTGTAAGTCGGAAGTTTGTTTGGTGGAATAAATTCGACCAAAAGAAAAGGATCGATAGCGATGCAAAAAACTCATTGGAGCAGAGAAAGCGAAAAAGTGAGGAGCCCACAAAGACAAACAGCAAGCTACGTCGCAAAGAAAAGCGTGCTGCGTTGGAAGGAAAGATTGCAGCGGCTGAGTCAAAGGTTGCAGAGAAGTTAGACCTCAATATAAATAGTAGGTTTGCTTCAGAACAGCACCCGAGCGACTAATTTTAACAGTTTTTCAGTCCGATGCAACCATGCGGATAAAGAGCCGATGACTTTGGCTGAAATACAGAAGACATACACAACGAAATCCAGCGCTGGACCATCACAAAATTTACCGTTCATCAACGGAAAATACAAAGCACATGTCCGGGTAGTTGATTTCTTCCCAAATAATCTAAAAGACTTTGCTATTGGACGGCGAAAGAGCGACTATGATATTCTTCTGTCGGACTACAGCGGTGGAGAAGACACAGATCTGGAGGCCGACATGAAGAACTTCAGAGCAGGCGAAGGATTTTTAGAGAAGAAATGGGAATGGCGTTTTGCTCTGCAAGTTGAAGATGCGACTTCGAAGCTGTCTACATTTCCACCTACCTCGAACCATCGAATGTGGTTGATGGTCGACAATGAAGCGGCTCAAGGGCTGTTTAATATAGATGAAGAGGCAACCAAGTGAGTATATCCAGCACTTTCTCTAAACATAAAATTGATAGATTGTAGCCTCCGTACCGATTCTTATCTTTTAAACCAAATCCGAGAGAAACTGTATATCCTTTGGGGCGACCTCGAAGAGCACAAAAACGCACAAGCCAGCATACTTCAACAACAACTCTACTCTGACCAGGGCGTACCTCCTTCGTCGAACAATACAACACTACCCAGCTCTCCAGTCCGAAGACCCGGCGAGGAACCAGATCCCGACAGCGATAAAGAAAACGAAATCCAGCAATTGAAGACCAAAACAAAAAGGAAGCAAGAAGACGCAAAGGCTCAAGAGCCACCAGCTCCTCTAACATCAGTGGTTAAAAATAAGGCCTTTACTTGTTGTATCAAACAGTACGGTATCAAGGTACCAGAGGAGGATCCTTTAAAGGCCACGGCCGGGAATGGATACAGATGGGAGCGTAAATTTGGATTATTTGGAACAACAACAATAATCTAGGAGGGGTGATGTCTTTACTAAAATTTAGATATGGAGATTATCAAGGGTCCAACTACAGCAAGCGATACTAAGCTGCGGGAAAAGGAAAACTAAGCTGCGGGAAAGGCACGGCAAAGCCGCGTTCGAGTTTCTCTGGCCAATGGCATCACAATCCTCGATATGTCCGGCGGTACTTGAGGCACAGTACCTGGACGTAAGATACCCGAGCTCCAATGGAGTATGCAATCACATTTGTTTTCCATTTTGCTTGTGCCGGTTCCTTTCCCCCTCTCCTCACCCACTGAAACAATTGCAGTAACTGCAGACTGAGAAGTTGCAACTGCCCAGAATAGAGTAGCTCTCCTTCGCCCTCTCGAGTTTCTTCTTCAGCTCTACTAGGGTTTTGGTCTGCGGAAGTACAGCTTGTCGCAGCTATTTCCAATATCTATCAGATAACACATTCATCTGACATTCAAGAGCCAAACACATCGGATATCTCATATACCGCTGTCGTTATGTGTGTATGGCAAGATTCCGGTTTCAACAACGTTGTGCTTTCGACTGCGCCTCGTCTCGCTTCTCACAACTTGCGCCCACAATCCGTGACCCGAGGTTGAAGATACACTACAACACCTTGATTATAAGCGAAGCGGTATTGACCAGGACTTTTGTTGACAGGAAGGGATCCCCGGATTCGTCATATCAGATAAGATCTTGCTAGTTCGTGACCATGGTGTTTCAGTACAAATGTTTGGGCTTCGTTCAGTTAGAAACGCAGTGCGGGTACATGTTCCTCCAATCAAGGGATTTAAGACAGGGCATAGCATATTTTGATCATTATTGAATTTTTATTATAGGTCTGTCTGTTTCTATGGAAAAGCCGGAATAAATTAATATAGTACTTGCGGCAATTCTAGCTGACAATTGACCATAGGCTGTTCAGAATTCATAATCTTCTACTAGTTACCGGCTCCTCTACCGGCCTCACTTCTCGCGCCTCTAACCCCCGGATTTACTCTTCCTCTCTGATCCCGGACCCAACTTAAAGCATTCTTCCATCTCTGCCCCTGCTCTGGCCGCCCATCTTCATCTATTCTCGGCACGGTCGTAAACGGATCACTCCAGCGCCCCCCTGGTCTAATCTCCAGCGTCTGTCTCTTCGAATCGTCCTCCAACCCCTGATTTCTCATCCCCATCCCCTTCTCGCTCTGCGCTGCTCGTCTCTCCACAAACCCAGGAGACTCGACAAGAGCTACAGGACCTGGCTCGGTCAATCCTACGGCGGGATCCTCGAATGGATTTTTGAGTGTGCTCCCTCTGGAGTTTGCGGTGGGCCCCTGTGTAGTGAGTCCCGCGATGCCTTGATTTGAACCCGTACTGTCGTTCTCCGCAATGGTGGACAAGTTGCGCGGTACTTCCCCAGTTTCCGCGTCAGGAAAGTATCCGCTGTTACGCCCTTGAGAGTATGACGTTCTGTACAGCGGACTAGTAGGTGGTGACTCTTCTCCTGCGGCTGCTGCATTCTTGCGGCGAAGGTAGCGACGGATGAAGAAGAATGATGCTGGTAGAACAATGACGATCCCAACTTTTCTTAATGTCAGTCATTTGTTGCTAAGAGCTTTTGAGTTCTGAGGATGTTGATACGTACCGACTACTAGAACGATGATTATTGCCTCCGCAGTAGTGGTCATGGTTTCTTTATGGGCTGATTGAGAGGATGATATTCCTGTCGACGCTGAACTGACGGCTGCTGCTGCGCTAGCGGAGGTGCTGAGGATAGAACTGGTGGCTACTGCTGACATGGAGCTGGGACTTGAGCTTGCTGTTACGCCTGGGGCTATGGCACTGCCTACTGCCTTGCTGGTAGTGGTAGATGCTGGGCTAGTGCTTGCTGACGTTGCTTTGGTGATTGTTGGTGTCTATACAAGTTTTAGTCTTGGCATGATGTTTTTAAAATGGGGTCTTGGCTTACGGTCGAGGTTGTACTGACAGCGTTGGCTGTAGACTTTGAGACTGAGCTGGAAGCTGTTGATTTTGGGGTTGTGGAAGTGCTTGTACAATCGTCATCGTCGTCGTCATCATCATCTCCAGTGCAAGCCCTCTTTGTAGTAGTTGCACCAGCTGATTTGGTGCAATCGCTGTCATCATCATCACAGTCTCCATCGTCCCTCTCCCTCAAGGCCCATTTCACAATTACCTCCTCAATAACGTCCTTCACGGCCCACGACGCGGTGACATCGTCTAATTCTTGACGGCGATTGAGATACATCTTGCTACTGCTTCCCGACGAAATGCCTGATATCGAATCGAGGACCTATTCATCGAGTGGTGTGGATATTATATAAAATAAGGAAATGGAATGGCGAACGGTTTTCATAAGACGACACGCTCGGTAGGGCCAAGATCGGAGTATTCTTCGGTATCAAAGAGCCTTTGAAACCTGACATTGGCCCTGTCGTCGTTGTAGCCCTTCACTTTTAGCCGCAACAAAGCTTGACATGGCTTTGTATGCAGGGGAGAAGTTTGTTTATGGCAGCACAGGTCAGCGGAGAAGCTTCTCTTCTCCCGCCGGGAGTGGTCTGCAGTCCTCAGAACAGGTTCATCAATGAACCCTCGCCAATGATGGGGGGTTTTGCTCGAGCCCTCAGACATTGAAACTGGTGCAATGTTTCAAGCTTGGTGTCGCCAAGAGTTTCCAAGGCAAGGCTGGAGAGCTATCTCGGGAAGGACACGGACCCGAATCTACTCCACATACAGGAGCTATGGAGCACTGGGTGTGACATAAGCTCAGCGCATTAAATAATGTCAGCCAGAAAGCCGTAAATCTGGTCGACTATTCGTCAACTTGTTGATTTTGCATCGTTGCGAACGAAGTTGCAGTAACGAACCTGGTGCAGAAGTGAAGAGCGTCCCTGGGATCATGTCGATTATGCTTAGGATCTACCTGGCGTAGCGGTCCCAAGAAGTGAGAATATGGGGGAGTAATAGAGCTCCAATAGGCAGATACATCCTTTGAACTACAGGTCAAGGCGGTTTGCTATACAGACAGCTTGACTTTACTTCCCGGCAGCAGAGAAAAAGAGAATTAATTGCAATGGGAAACACAAGCTTGTTCGCAATGTGGGGGCTGTGGTTGAGAAGAGAGGAGGAATCTAGAGATTCTCTATCAATATAATCGTCGTCTTAGGTATCACTGGCTTCATTGTGAGACAATGACGATGACGATAACGAGGTGGACAACGATAATATTCTCTAGGCTTGGACTAATAATGTTGTTCGGTGATAAATTGACCGAGACCTGGGATACCTGCTACAAGAACGATTTTTTTTTACACACCCTTCCCCAGCTTGCTCGCTAAATAGTCGCCCGGGCATCATCCTCTCTGAAGGATCGTATCAAACCACGTACTTCGTAAACCAATACACACTACTGTACTAGGTATGTCGCCCTAAAATACGGGCTGCAGAATCGTCATCGACTGCTTTCAAGTTATCGAGATAAGGCAGCATACTTTAACACTGGTAAGTTCTATTGTACGGCTTCCACACGCCACTTACGATGCCGACAGGCTTCCCCAGAGTTTATCTGTAGAAGTCGTACGATTGATCATGGGGTATCTGAGTAGTTTCCGTCTCTTATTTGTTCAATAGGCTTTTATACTTTTCCTTAAGCTTTCGATAAAGGTACGAATGAACTCTGAAGTTGTTCAGTAAACCTTCGGCAAACGATTTCCCTCCGAACTCTATCGGTTGGACAAAGCATTAGTTTGCGAAATAACCGTTAAGAGCCTTCATGCATTTCCGAGGAACTGCACAATAGAGTTCATCATGACTCCTGACTCTCTCATGTACTGTACTGTAATTGTACTTTGAAGAACATGTACCGGTACTTGTACAGCAAGTTTTGCATTCACTGAGTTTTCTACTAACTTTTATTGAATTTGCCCATCATAATGCAATGTTTCATGGCCTCTTCACCTGTGTTGGTCGACGATCATTTCTTTTTCTATACTAGAACAAAATTCTCTTCTGGTCTTCAAAGTTCAATCCCATAGCAACTGAATAGAGTGATGGGGACGGTCGTTCTAACTATCACTTCCCATTATCTTCACTATTGATCACCCAAATACTCAGCCAAAGCGAAATTCCGTCTTTCAACCATCTAAGGGGAAAGAGCTTCGAAGCCCATTTCGAAAAGCAATGAAGGGCATATCTACCAAATACGAAAAGATACAGTTCATTGCCAATAATACCAAAGGCCACATTGGATGCATCGACTAGATGCGTATTCTTTCTATCGATATCGAAGGTTGCAATCAGCTCTAAACTAATTTGATTACTATGTTCTGCAGTATGAAGATCATTACATGTGAATCAACACAAGTGGCGAAAAATATGTTCCCAAGGCACAGTACTGAGTCAATCTTACTTCTAAAGATATTGTAGGGCGGTTCGAGATTAAAGAAATTAAAGACCAAGAGAGTCGGGTTGAGTAAGAACCAGAAGTTTTCGATTAAGTGGCAAGCAGAGCCATCACTGCATTGAACACATGAAGAAGCTATGAGGGTGTCCTCTCAGGAAGGAGTACGACAAAAGAAGAATTCTTGACTGTAGATCGCAGACCGAAGAGCTGCATGCTGCACTGTTGATCTCAGGCGGTGAATGTCCGCCAGAAATATCCCGCCAAGGAATAAGTTCTACAGACTTCTTTCTTCTATATACCCTTTACATTATTAGAGCAACCTACAGTCCGAAGCCGACATCGCAATCTGATAGCTGCAATATAGTTGTCTAAGACTCGATACTTGGCATTCACAAGTCGGCCGTTACTCGGTTTATCAACCACTCCTTGACATCGAAGGACTTAATACTGGGGGATATCAAGGCAACCGAACAGAAGCTGTGGAAATTCTTGCGATCTTTATTACCAAGCTTCATCTTTGTCCTCCAAGCGTTAAAGGCCCCTTCACATCCAACAACACACCACGATGACCTCCGAGGTTTGTATACGGTTTATAATCTGTTTCGAGAACTACTTTCTCGACACATGTCCCAGAATGTATTAAGCTTATGCAACGAGACCATCATCACTTTGCAACTTCTTCTGGCTTCATTTTTCATCCTTATGTATCACAGGTCTCTGAGCGCGCAATGGAGTGTGTCGTCTTCATCGTGTCCGGCTTCGCAATTTTATACAAGCCAATCAAATTACTACAGACAAGAAACCAAGGCTAGCTTTGGAAACATTCATTCCCTCGATCTTCTGACGCGTGTTTGGACCTTTCTTCGTCTATATTTGTTATTTTAATTGCTACGGAGATCGCTAATCACTTGGTGTCTTTTCGTTTACAGGAAGCAGATTCGGTTCCTAGCCCTTTGCCTCAAAATGACACATCTGCCACTTCTTTTGTTCATACTGAATCAAATTGTGCATTTAGATGAAAAGTACGGGATTGTACTGGTTCCACTCTCCTCGAATTTAGCGACTGTGGTAGTTATTAAAATAAGATCCTGCCAGGCGCATCACTCCGAGCTACACAGTCGACGTCTCGTTTCCGGAGGAAGACTTATTCAACAACGTTCCGTCGTGGTATGAGAGCAGTTCGGCGCCATTTGGAAAACGAAGCAGCTTTGTGACTTACATTTCGGTGCTCTTGTAAACTTTCGAATCTTTACTTCGTTTTCTCAGAGTTGGCTAAGCGACGAAGCTGCAACAACATTCTACCGAGGAAGAGCGTCGCTAAATTAATTTCTACCACCTATATCGGAACTCTGTTGCAATTGGAAAGAAGTCTTTAATTAAAATGCAACACTGTGAGCCTTACTCGTCAATAGAAGGTCAAGTTAAAATCTTCAAACATCCGTGTAGGGCTGTAATAATGACTAGAAGCCACAATGTCGGAGCACCTCATATCCGAGAATATCCTCTACTACACTTCCTTGTGAGACAGCCTCTATATCCAGGAATTGCAAGAACCCGAGAGATAAAGGAAGTCTTGTATCATACTGCAGAGACAGATTGCCATGAAGCCAATTCTTGTCGTTGCTTCATAAATTATGGTCAAGCCTAGGCAGTGGGTTCGCCAAGTTTACTTGGTTGCGACGCGGCGTGTAAATCATACATGCGAACTTCAAGGTGGATTATGTTATATGGAATTTCCAAGTGCAAGTTTGACTTGTGAGGCTTGATGTGATACGCCCTCACTGCTTGGTTGCTTGGGTGGGCTGGAAGATTGGTTTTTTAAGCTGTGGTTAAAGATTTTTATTAGCTGGACAATATTAAAATTTACTATTTCTAGAAAGTATCTCATTGGAGGTTAAAATAGAGAGATTTGTCTGTACTTATAAGTAGACTTTGAAATAAGGGTAAACCGTTTTTGTTCACTGAGATTATGGATGGTAGGAAATAGGGCTTGGCCGCTTAAGGTTGAGTGGTATCATAGGTCTGCACAAGTGAAGCTCAATCTGAAGGGAAAGACGATAGTCCTTGTATAAATATCCTTTGGAAATATATTATCGTCCTCTTTGTTATTGCTGTAGGTATACCCATATCATCCTAATCCATTCGATCCATTCGATCCACATATCAGAATTTAGACCAGGCCGTAACAAGCAAAACCTCACTTATGGAAAGAAGCTCTCTACACACCCTCATCAAAACTATCAACGATAATTTGACACAGTTGATGAATACTAAATTACAATTGAAAAGTACAATTGCCTATTCACATATTAAAAGGTAAGAAATGTTATCAAGATACACGATGTTGTCAGGCACACACCTTATAGGATCAGTTGGTCAAGTTGTCACCGAACTTATATGAATCAGCTCCGTGATACTTCATAGTGGCAAAAAGGTATTGGGTTCTTATTGTTTGGACGATAACAAACTCAGCAGTTATTCGTGAACAAGTTTGTATCCTTGGCTCACCAACGAATCAAGCGAACATTCTCCGCTTCAAAGAGGGGTCCGTAGGGGCTTTGCTATCAATATCTTCTGCATTACATCAAATATACTCGCACAACTGGAACTGAAAAGCTTGTCCGTATCATATAACTAAGACAGTACTCTACACGAACAAAATTTCGTCATTTACAACAAAGTCAGAACCTGAGAGTCGAGCCCCAATCCAAGTACTGAAGCAGTAATAATGTGTCTTTGAACTCACTACCTTTTATATTGTGTGCCTTTTATTTATCTATGCTTCTATTGTCTCTACAAAGTATGGGTAGTGAAAATGTCGTTTATTATATTCATTAACTCTCGGTCGCTGGTAGTGTAGTAGTGTTCGCCTTGAGGCTGCTCCTCTCCAACGTGGGAAATATGTTGCGCAAGCTCACATTTAATTTAGGTTCGTTGTCAGATTATGCGAATTGGATACGCCCGAACGCTTAATTTATGATAAAGACAATAGGATGTTGGGGGTTGGAGAAGTTAAGGATAAGAATATGCGGCAGGAGGGTAAAAGTCTATTGCATAGTTAAGCTTTTTTCCAGTAGCGACAGAAGTTCAAGAAACTGGAAAGTGGAGGCGTGAACTTGGTCTTGTTCATGGGTATCTCATTGTATTGCTACCGAAATTATCGATATGCAGTTATGTAGAAGTCTGCAACTGCCACTATCATCCCAAATGCTCCGACACCGTAATATCATGAAGTGCTCGCTATGAGTCGTCATCATGAAAAGAACCCTCCACCATATGCGGTGTGCAAAAGAAAAACGCCGATCTCTTATGCACTGTAGCCTCCCATTCCTAAGCCCCACAGATCAAATCCTAGCGAATGCCGATTGTCCCCAAGATGATATTCATCTATTCGGTCTGCTTGATCTCCTCCCCACTGGCACCATGCTCCAAACCAGAACCCATGTCAAGATTCCGATGATAGAAGGGATTATAAAAGTACTTCTCCATAAGCACGTGGTAAGCCTCTTCCAAATCGGCTTCGAATTCCGTATCAATATCGACCATATCAAGGACACCATAGAGGTGTTCCCTATCAATAGTCCAGCTGTACCAATCAACCAGGAAACCGCGGATAGGACCACCTTTGCATGTCATTCTATGAGTTTCCTCATAAAGATTCGAGAACAATGCTGTCATCTTGTAAAGAAATTCGGGATGTTCATAGCCATTGGTGATAGGTTTTCCATACCCTAGTCTATGCCACGTAAGAGCGAAGAAGATGATTTCGGAGATATTCAAGCCAAGGTCAATGGATAAAATGTAGGCCTTTCCGAGAAGTTCCACCTTGTCCAACGTGCTGTGAGGTCTTGATCAGCTTCTAACGCCAGCATAGAAAAGCGAGATGTGTTTGTGAAAGGAACCTACGTAGAGTGACCTCCATCGAATTCAGCTTGTGGTACCTTAAGCTCCTCGATGATGTGTTTGATGATAGCGAAGACTGTGGGACTCGTGTTCTGGAGGAGAATGAAGCTGCCGCCATTGACGAATCTTCGGCATATATCTTTATGGGATTGTTGTATTCAAATTCATTCTCGTTGCTTGCGATTTCACCGAAGAAGGGTGATACCTCGCGCAGAGAGGAGGCTGAGAGCACGAAGGGCTCATGATCGCGACCGACTCTGAACTGGACCATTTTATTGGGGTCGGCAACTCTGCTGAATTGTTTGTTGCCTTGCTGCTCGTGGGCGACATCATCGGGCAGGGCATCCTTAGGTGCCGTCTTGGGGATATTTCTGCGGATGTTTCTGGAAGCGGAACGCTTGTTCTTGACTGGCTTCATCCTGCGCAGACGAATATATTGTTAGTTGGTAGGTAGAGCAGTCTGGGATGCTGTGCTTACTTGAAAGGTGAATCGAAATTCTTTGTTGGGAAGTTTAGAGCATAGGAATTGCAGAAAGAGGTTCAACTTGATCCTGCCTTTGGCTGCTAGCCTCAAGCGATGTTGAAGCAGCACCGTGATAGGCCATTTCAACTAATCCATTCCTATTTTGGCGTAATTATGCACTAGTGCAATTCTGGGGGTTTCTTTTACCTGGTCAACACGAAGAAAGCTCAAGAACAACTATCGGATTAGCTACATCGGCCTCAATTTCTGATCGCTGGCACTTCAAGCTTGGCTTGCTTGCACTAGCGATAGCTAAAAGAGGAGGATAGCGCCTTGAAACTATATTTTGGGCAAACTGAGATTTGTTGTCCCCCCCAGCGGCAGCAGCTCTGCCACCGGTCAAGGTCAGGTCGTCAAACTTTCTGAGCAATATAAACTAAGCGATTAACTAACAAGATTGCCATACTTCTGATTTATATTCTTTCTTTGAGTGATACAAATCTGCCTTAAAATCTCCATAGTGTTGTATCCTATGAGTTCGGGAACAGAAATGTTAAGAGATGGGAATATTTACTGAATTCCCAATTTCTCTGATGTAAAGAATTGTGGTGTATACTGACCATCCCATAAGCACCTTTATTGGTGCCGAGTGATAGAATAGTTCGGGTTGAAGATGCTCTGCGGGTTTTTATCTGCATGCCAGTACCTATCGGATGCACATCATTGAGTCGTCTCCAAAATGTTGGGAGATGCTTCCTTCTTCTTTGAGCATAGATCCAATCCAAGTTCTACCCCCCTCAACGGTTCGAGCTCCAAATTTGACAACTGTGCAGCCTCGGACTCTAGCTGCAGACCACAGCAAAGCATCATCTTTCTCCTGCTTTAGTCGAGCGATTCGCCAAGAATCTTGGGGCGATAAAAGCACTGCCTTGTCTTTTTCCATCTTCTCTTGCGATCTGAAATCGCGAGCCCCAATTCGTGGCAGTAATGCAAACTCTGCTAGAAAAAAAGCTGCAAGAGCTTCCACCAAGGGCCCTTTCAGCACCAGAGTGCCAAATATACCTAGGCCATGCATCTTCTTTTTGAGAACTTTCTCTTCTGCACTTCCCACATTGCCTTCCAACAGCACATTATCTCTCAAGAGCATTCTGGATTTCTTTCCCGCTTGTTCTGCCGTCCAGACTTCGTTCCGACCACTCCACGACCCAAGATCCCAATGCTCCCCTCGTGCAGTGCGTCCAGCCGAGACCCAGTCCAGCAAACACAGCGACGCCCCCTCATCTAAGGTAAACTTCTGGAACTGCTCGTACACACTTTCTTCAAAGGGCTGAACAGGATCAGGTAACAGGCATACTGCAGCGCCAGACTGAATCAGCACATCCAACCTCTGTCGTGTGGTGGTATCACGTGATGGTGATTTGAAGATCTTTGTATGGCCTTGGGTCACTATGCTCAGCCTTGCCTTTGCCTTGACATTGATATCGAGATGAACTTGATCTCCACCAACTAGTCCTCCGCCATAAGTCAAGAGGAAGACGAGCACGCTCTTCTGGCCTGCTGATGGAGACGGAGATATAAGCTTCAGAGGGTATTGAAAGGAGATTGTTGCAAGCGCAGATATCTCGTAAGGCAACAGCTGTACGACCAGAGTACCTTCTCCAGGCAAAGAGGACGATGGTGGGAAGGGAGAGATCATGATGATGTTACTCGCGCCAAGTTCGGTGACATAGCGGACGGAGCAGTCTCTGACTCGGTCTGGTAGATGTTACAATGAATAAGAAGCAGGAGTTATTGCACTGAAGTCATTCAGAAATTGGCTGCAGCCTTCATCTCGAAGCTGCATAGGTAGGGAAGGTGAAACGACGATGAGATGAGAGTGCGGACTGTTGGTGCTGAATTTGAGATTAAAGATTGATTAGTCAGCAATTTCCAGTCGCGCTCGAAAGGCCAATTTCGACTTCGCGTGTAGATAATGATGCGACAACACGTTGAATAAAACACGAATCCCCCACGACGCGCCTCCAACTCCTCGTAATCCCAATTTGACGTCTTTGCAGTCGCATCAAATGTACTAATGACTACACGAAGACAGCCCCTAATGGAGATCTCGGAAAACGACGCGCCAGCGACCAATTCAACCGCTGCAAACAGTAGGCGCAAGTCAGGACGCGCTGTTAGAGCTCCTGAGAAATTTGTACCTGATATCCCATCGTCACAGCATGGAAACGCGAGCGCGAAGAGGAAAAGAGCCACCGAGGATGTAGAAAATGACGCGTCCGATTTAGAAGAAGAAGACGACGAGACGAGGAGGAAAGCGACGGGTCTGACGAGGAGGAGAGTGCGGGGGAGGAAGAAGTGAGGGAAAGCCGAAAGAAAGCAACTAGGAAGGCAAAGGAAAGAAACCAGCTGCGAAGAAACCCAAGGTCAATGGCGCGTCATTACACGAGGAAGAGGAGTCTGAAGCGCATGCTGTGAGACTACCAAGTCGTCCAAAAAAGGGAAAGAAGGGCACAAAGGTAGCGATCGCAGACAAATCTGCAGAAGGTCTTTATGGTAAGCACCTTATGCAACTTGTCTGCACTTAGAATATTTTCTAATTACTTTGACAGCTGAGGTATACACGAGTGGCAGGCCTATGGATGAGGTCGTCGCAGACTGGGTGGCACACTACAACGACAACAATTCAGAGGCTTTGACAGATTTGATTAACCTTATCATTAGAAGCACAGGGTGTGAAATCGAAGTTACTGAAGATGATATAAACGATCCAGAGAACATTGAAGGGAGACTTTCAGATATACAGCAGGAATTTCAGGCAGTGAGTTAAACCCTTCAATTTTGGTGGTCAAGTCTCACACATTCTAGACAAATCCTTCCGATTATCCCTTGATATCAAAGGCAAAGAGCAGTCAGACCTTCAAAGCATGCCTTGGTAATTTTTTCGATTTGTTGATCAAGACCATTCATGAGTCTGGGTTGATGTATGACGAGGTCGCTCTTCTCGAGAACCTCCACTCTTGGGTCGTCACAATGTCTTCCTCCACAACAAGAGCTTTCCGACATACCTCCGCCTTCATCGCTTTGACCATAACTAGTGCCATGTGCAGTATCTCAAAAGATCTTGCAGAAAAGTCGGCAAAGATATTACGCCAATATGAAGGCGAAAAAAAGAAAAAGCAGGCAAATAAAAGTAGACTTGCAGAGTTCAAAAAGAAGGTAGATGATTGCGAGAGTAGTACGTCCCTGCTCGAGGATACGATCAAGGACTTTTTTGACACTGTTTTTGTCCATCGGTACCGAGATGTGGACCCAAGAATTCGAGCTGATTGTGTCGAGGCCCTGGGCACTTGGATTGCTGAGATGCCCAGAGTGTTTTTCGATGGGTCCTATTTGCGGTATCTAGGATGGATGCTTTCTGATGTTCATCACCCGACAAGACACGAAGTCGTAAAGCAATTAGCGAGGATCATGAAGAATAAAGACAATGCCGCGGGTATGCGACACTTCATCGAGCGGTTCAGGACTCGTCTTGTAGAGATAGCGATCCAGGATTCGGAACCAAGTGTGCGATCTACTGGAGTCGAGCTCATCAACCTGATACGCGACGCCGGGATGCTTGAGCCTGATGACATTGATTCTGTTGGAAAGCTTATCTTCGATACTGAAACGAAAGTGCGAAAAGCTGTTGTTCCATTTTTTACAGAAAACATTCAGGACTTATACGAAGTTAAGGTAGTAGAAGAGATTGGTGGCGAAGAAGCCTTGGAAGAGATTCTTGGCGGAGACCCTGAAGACTTCGACAGCCCTCGTGAGGAATGGATTAAGCTCAAGTCCCTAGCAGAAATACTGTCAACTTACGACACCGAGGACAGTGAAGACATGCCCAGTCAGATTAATCAGGCAATTACAGGCAATCTCTCTTCTGCGACAGAATCGCGATTCACTTGTGCTGCTCAGGCATTGTATGACAAGATGCCGGAACTCAAAGATTGGGAGGTTCTCGCAGGTTATCTTCTATTCGACCATTCGGCGAAAGCCAAAGGAAGCGAGGCAGAACGAGCTCTGAAAGAGTCATTCAAACCTGACGAGTCGGAGGAGATTATTCTTCTCGACATTCTTACTGCAACAGTGAAAATCAATCTGACCGAATCCAGCCATTTGGAAAAAGGCAAAAAATCAACGAAACTAGAATTACAGGAGGCAAGAGAAGCAACAGCGCGTCATCTAGCAGATATAATACCGAGGCTACTGAAAAAATTTGGAGCTAGCCCAAAAACTGCAACAATTGTCCTACGCTTGGAACATGCTCTCAATCTCGAGGTTTTCCAGGAGCTGCGACAGGATTCAACTGGCTACGCTAAGCTTCTAGACGAGATTAGCGCCCAATTTACTCGACATGCTGACAAGAATGTTCTCAATGAAGCAAGCGCATCATTACTGCACGCCCGTGGCTATGAGGACCTTGAAGAAGTAACAGAGAGCAAGATGCAGTCACTCTGGGAAGATACCACGGATACACTCCGGAAAATCAACAAGGCTGGTGAAATTTCCGTACGTGGAGGCTTCTCGATCCCAGCTCTAACAGAACTGTCGAGTAATCTTGCAAGATTAGACAAACTATCCAGTATTTCGAGCTGCGTTGAGCCGCTGGAGACAGATCCTGGTGATGATGAGCCTTTAGCCATCAATATTCTACTTGACGTGGTTGCTAGAGGCGAACTATCGGAACCCGACCCCGATATTGATTCTCTTGAAGATGAAGTCGTACAGTCTGCAATACAATCGTCGATCTTCTACTTTATGTGGAAGACGCGGTCCTTGTTGGAGTCTATTGCTTCAGAAGAACCGATTCTCCAGGACGATGTGGAGCATCTTAAGGAGCGGAAGGAGCTATTCACAAACAATCTTATCCGGTCTCTTTCATCTCGTGCTTCACTAGATCCCGTCCGCCTTCTTGCAACTGGAACTCTACTGGATCTCCATGCCTTATTCGTTAACATGAACACGGCAAAGAATTCGAAGGCAAAGGATGGTGATGACGCTATGGAGGTTGATGAAAATGACCAATACGAGCACTTGCAGGAGCTTGTCACTGAAATTGGCCCCGAGGTGCAGGCAGAGATAACTTCAATTTTCGATGCTTGCGAAAGACAGTACGCCAAAAAGGCCAACAAGACTCACTTTCTCGCGGAACCTGGAGAGGATGAGGAGCCTCAAGATATCGAAGACGAACCAGAAGATGAGGAAGAGGAGGATGTCACGGATAATGAGCGACAGGGTGAAATCCTCAAGGCTGAACAGCAACTATGTGAGCTTACTGGTAAGATCATTCTTGCCATCTGTGCACAGGTGATCGATGCTTCTGGTGAGCTGAAGGGCAAACTCCGGTCACGCATCCAAAGGAACCGAACAAAACTCGGCCCAAATTTCAAAGATATTGTGGCATATCTCGATGACCCGAAACAGAAGAGCAAGAAGAGTCACAAAAGCAAGGCACAGCAAGCTGCTGTTGCTGCCAGGAAATCTGCCAAGAGCAAAGAGATCGTTGAGGAGGAGGAGGAGGAGGAAGACGATCCTATTGAAGAAGAGGAGCCGGAGGAAGGGACAGCTGAGGATCTTCGGCGGCGGGAATTGGTGGATGATAATGAAGCACCGGTCAGCGTTGACGACGAGGAAGATCAAGAGAACGGAGATGCGGAAGGTGATGAGGATGATCAAGAAGAGGTCCTGGGTGATTAAGGAAGGAAATATGGCTTGGACTTGTGTAGGAATATTGAGGAGCTGTTAGGATATGGCTCACGGATTGGGCCTGGCGTAGCTCTTTACATAGTTGCATTTTCTCAATGTTGTGCATTACCCTGTTTCACGACTTTATAGCAGTAGTAGGCATTTTATGAGCAGTGTGCCTTGACGAACAATTTAGCCTAGCAATCGAGACTTTTTATTTCTCTCTGCAGTGCTATTGTTGCTTTGGCGACAATGCCTTGATTTTGGTTGTGATGTGTTCTACTATTCGAAAGCAACATCTCCTAACACGATTTTAAGTAAGGATGAACAGGTATACTATTGTTAATGTTATATAACCTGCCGTTATTGACTGTAATGGTTACACAAAGAAAGAAAGGGCTGTGCCTTGACAATCTCAATAACTCGATGTTCCCCAACCGGTCCCTCTCTCGTCGCGCTCTCTTAGCAGCGATTTTCTTCTGCCGCCCTTTGCCAAGGTCAGCACTTGAGCCAAAACAGGGAGACAGTTTAACCTTTTCTACACCGCACCAAAAGCGTTACATTCAACATGAAAATCATAGGCAATTGTGCACATGTATGTGCCAAAATCATGGATCGAAGTAAGTAAGAACAGACGGGACATCCAGGTGTCAATCCAGCAGATCACGAAATCGTCGGTCTAGAATGCGAATTTTGTGATGGTTACCTTAGCTAGGTGCCTATTAAGCGACGCTTTCGCTTTTTACAGCATCAACGAATAATAACTTCTGGCGCTGAATAAAGTTAATTCTCTTATCAATACAAATTGGCAATAATTAAAATCTTATTAAGTTAATATACAACAGAAGATTTATTTATTTTCCTATGGTCCAAAAATAAGCCTAGGAATATTTTATCAGGTTAAAGCGGACTCGGTCAATATTCTAGACAGACGACACTCTAGGTATACCTCGCTTCGAACAACGTGACTTTCCACTTCACAATACCTACCTACTCTCTCCTCGCTCTTAAGTCTTTCGAGGTCCGAAGTGTATTTGACGCTATAACCTTCCCTTCCCATCCCATCCCATCCCATGGCATGGGCAAAAAGGCTCACATGACATGCAGCAGCACCGGCCCAATACCGGGGCCTTGCGGGGGCGCTACGCCGCTTGACTGCCAGGTGTGTGGGGAATGACATCCAGCACACTCCACTTTTACTACTCGCTCAACCGAGTTTGAACCCCTCCCCCCCTCCCAACCACACACAGCCAGTGCAGCCCAAAGCACACCGTGTGTGTGCCGTGACCCAAAAATGCCCCAAAATCCCCTAAATTTGACAACCTAAAGGTAACCTAAAGTCAAACTAAGCCAGAAACAAAGTTCAACCAGCGTCCAAGAGATCTCCCAAAGCAGACATATCCCCGACTCCTGCTGTTATCAAAGAGGGGCCAGCGTGCAATACCAAGCCTGACTAGCTGGGCGTGACTGGGGCGTGACTGGGGCGTGACTGGTCTTGACGGGTCTTAGCCCCGACCGCGAACATCCTACGTCCCTCCCATCACGCTTTGCCTTACCTATCCTACTCGCTGAAGCCCCGGGAACTCTAAAAAGACCACTTTTTTCTTCTTATCTTTCACAATTCCCGTTCATACAGATTGATTTTGCCTTTTCTCTTTGCATACATACATACATACATACCTACCTACCGAGCAGATCAGAGCAGAGCAGAGCAACAACGGGTACACTCTGTCGGGCTACCACGACAACGGATGCACGGAGATATGGAGGATATAAACGAGACGCAGGGGTCTGCATCTTCAACTAATAGATCGGAACAGAGGGATTCAGCAGCACAGAGACAATGCCCAAATCTCGAAGCCATAGAAGCATGCAGCGAGGAAGAGGCGAGAGAACAAAGGAGAGAAGAGCTCGGAATCAGCCAAAACAGTGGACAAGATACTTTCCACACAGACAGAGATGCTAATACCATGTATCACTTTGGAGGAACTATTAATAATAACAGGGGAGGAGGAGGGAGAAGAGAAGGCGAAGAAGAATCCGTCGACAATTTTCCTTCGGATACGAGATCTATAACGTCCAGTGTTTTTGCTGGCGAATATGAGAATGGGCGACGCTATCATTATTTCCGACAGTGCGTCTTGAATCTTTCGATTTCTTGTCATCTGACTCCCCCGATCCTAGCTACGTTTTATTCTTATGTACTCCGTTTACTCTCTAAAGTCTGCAAAAGGCCTCAGTCTTACTCCTCTTTGCCCAGAAAGTAAGCTATTTTGAGGCATGCTGACTTCCCTTCTGTGAACAGTGGACGCTATCCGCTACCTAATGATGATGACGAGGTTCTGCCTACCTACCTACCTACCTACCAATTGTAAAGATACAATAGAAAGTCTGATAAACTGACTATCGCGTTAGCAAATCCGAGAAGATATGAAACATGCCATGATGCTAGAAGTCACAAAAGGAAAACTCTTTCTAGCTCCCGTCGATGAAAATCCAAAAGACATACTGGATCTAGGAACAGGAACAGGGATATGGTGTATTGATAGTACGTCATGAAATTCCGCCTAATTGTTTCTGGAGATGATAGTTCTGTCTTCTAACGAAATCCATCCCTCAAACAGTGGGCGATAAGTTCCCAGATTCAAATATAATAGGTTTAGATCTGAGCCCGATTCAACCTGAGTGGGTCCCGCCAAATGTGAAGTTCTTGGTCGACGATATGGAGGACGATTGGTTATTCACCTCTAATTTTGACCTCATTCATCTCCGAACCATCATATCGGTCATCAAGAACCCAGAAAAGGTTCTCGCATCATCTTACAAGTAAATAACTTCCGCCTAACTTACCTTACTTATTTATCCTTCGAAGCTAAAATCCTATTTTTGCATCAAAAAAGACAGATGAAACCGGGCGGTTGGATAGAACTTCAAGAGGTCCATCCAAAAACCTACTGTGACGACGGAACAATGACACGAGACTACCCACCCAAGATCTTCTACGAGCTAGTTCACGACGCCTTCCTCAGCAGCTTCGGAATAATAAACACCGAAATAACAACCGAACTAAGTTCGATGCTCAAAGCAGCCGGATTCATCAACGTTCAAGAACAGATCGTCAAATTACCGATCGGTACCTGGCCGCGAGATAAGACATTGAGACTGGTGGGTTTGTATTGGAGGATGGCTATCATGGATATCTTGCCTGCTATGGGTGGGAAACCTTTCTTGTCTATTGGCATGTCTGCTGTTGAGATTGAGGTCTTTCTCGCTAGTGTTCGGAAGGCTCTTCTTGATAATAAGGTTCATGCTTACATGAATTTGCATTTTGTTTATGGGCAGAAACCACCTGGTGATGGTGATGGTGGTGATGGTGGTGGTGTCGGTGGTGGTGCTGGAGAAGGCGTTGGGGATGGGGATGGGAAGGCGTCTGGAGTGGTGGATCAACGGGTACCTGAGGGGTGATTTTGATTAATTGATTGATTGGCCTTGTTTGGGTTTAGGTGTGGCTAGCTAGCTAGCTAGTTAGTTGGTCAGTTGGTTAATGAGATGGAGATGAAGATGGAGATGGAGATGCGATATATCTTAGATAATATAATTTAATAAACTTAGAAACGTAAATATAAGAAGAAGAAACCTCAGGGTAGGTAGAGAGGGAGGGAAGGACGATGGGGGATGGAGGATTGAATATTGGTAGTATTTCTGTATCTGGTTAGATCTTGAGTCTTGATTTTTGAATGTAAATAGTTTTGGGTGAGAAAGAGATAGTTGGGGTGGAATTTAATCTAAAGAGTAATGTTGAATAATTTTCGTTCTTATTATCTATAATCTTCCTTTAGATACCTACCTACCTACCTTAGATAATATAGGCTTTTGTTCTCCTCTATATTTATTGTACTTTCTGTACTTGATAAATGATGATATAATAGAGCTATATAGAGAGGATTTTTAAGAGTAATTCTTTTATTTTATTTTCTTCTTCTATTTTACTTACTTCATCTTTTTGATATGGAATGTATTATAAATTAACAACTAACGATTAACGATCGAGGTATATTAAGTATAGTAGTACCTAGTTAGTATAGTATATTTTGTTCTGGACTTAAGGGGTTGGTTGGTTGGTTGGTTGACTTGGGTTTTTAATGATGATGATGATTATGATATTGGGAAGATAGGTAGGTAGGTAGGATATTGGGTAAGTGGAGATGTATTTTTGTGTTAGTGATTTATTAAATGGTTTTGAGCGGGTGACTTTATACAGCTTTAGATTTAGTAGATAGATAGATAAGTAGCTTGGAAGAAGAAGAAGAAAATATGGAAGATATGGAAGGACGGATATGTAGGTTGGGTATAGGGAGGGTTTGATGTTTCTCTTATCTTGTTCTGTCTGTTTCTGGTCTTGTCTTGAACACTAGGTATGCTTTGGATGAATTGCTTTTATTTTGTGGGAGGGAGGGAGGATTTGGGGGGTTGTTTGGTGGATTGTTGGAGTTGAGGAGGTTACCTATTTTATTAAATTGGTTAACTACATAGATCAAGTGAGATACTTAAGTCAAGTGAGGTATCTAAATTCAGTGAGTTATCCAAGTCAAGTAATTTACTTAAATTAAGTAAGTTATCCAAATCAAGTGAGTTATTCAAGTTACCTACGCAGTCAAGGTAGTAAAAATTAAGCGAGCGGTTTTGGTGGTTGAAATTCCGTATAGACAACACGATTTCTCTTTCATCCTTTCTTTTCCCTGGTCGCGCTCGCCTTCAAAGTTAAAAATACAACACTATCAAATCCCAAGTATGTTCATACTTCCCACTATATCATTGAGTAACTGAAACTAATCCAGTGATTCGAGCGTAGTCTTTGAAAAAGATGGCACCAAAGCGCAAGGGCAATATTGGGGGGTGGATGACCTCGGAGAAGTTGGAAGAGCTGAGAGAGGCCAAGAGAGCGAAGAAGGAGAAGAAGAAGAATGTGAGTTATTTCGTAGATTCTGACACTCTTCTGCTTGGTTTCTGAGTTACCCAAGTTGTTTCAATGATTTGGAAGTCGAATCTAATTGTGATATATAGGCCGGTGCCAGCATCGAGCTGGAAAAGAACCAGCAGTAGCAGCAGTAACAACAACAACAACAACACAACCTCCTCCTCCTCCTCCTCCTCTCCAAAGCCACCAACCAACTTCCTTCTCGGCTGCGGCCACCCCCTTCGAAATCTCCCTCGATTTCGAACCCCGAGCCGACATCACCATCTCCACCACCACCAACCCATTTGCTGTGGGACCGGCCCTCCTCGCACACATAACTGGTGTTGCTGCCGCCGCCATCAAGCAGCGCAAGAGCGCGCGCTTTACTAAAAGTGCGTGGAAGAGACAAATGTGGCAGAAGGCAGGGGAGGCGTTGGCTGATATGCTCAGTAAAATGGGCATACCAGATGCGGAGATCTCGGGCGCCGTCGCTTTGCGGTGGTTTAAGTTGGGGAAGGTGGAGAGGGAGGGATTGATTAGGAGGGAGATGCTTGTGGCTTCGGCTAACTTGCAAGGGGATGAGGTGGAAGAGGAAGAGGATGATGATGAAGGTTGGGATGGGGATGATGAGGGTGAGGGTGGTGAGGAGGAGGAGGAGGTGGATGAGACTCCCGGGATGGCGGGGGTTGTGAAGGGTGTTAGGGGGATGGGGGTGGATGAAGATGGGGATGTGGAGATGGAGATGTAGATTGGTGGGTGGTGGTTGTTGGAATGGGAACGGGAATAGATGAGTTGAGAAAGCTGTCTACGAGTGGGCAAAGGCCATAGCTAGTCAGGTTCCTTGTATGATAGCTTTCTCAACAGGGATTCTTTTAATGGGGGTTATTGTTTGTGTTTGTATGTTTTGCGAGCTCATTGACAGTGCGGACGGTTGTTTATGGGCTCCTTGTGCCTCTGTGATCAAGGGCGTAGTCTCAGGCAACCTGAAGTGATCGTTAATGGGTTGTAATAATTAGTAGATAGATTTCGTGCCTGCTTTCGTGCTGGTTGTTTCTGCTCTGTTGGGAACAAATTGAAATCAATTTTTCTTGTGCAGCCGTATTTTTCCAAAGCTGAGAGCGACTAAGAATGGATAGCTTGCTATTTTGTTCAGTCACACTTATCTCTATACTAAAAGGTAAACTGAAAACCGAACAGCTTTATGATACATGGTGATAACTTAAGTTCTAGATTACACTTCAAATTGCTCTAAGCATTGAATAGGACTAGTGGCAATTGAATTTGTCGAAGTGTTTGTGCAAGTGCAATGCTCGCTTAAGTCGACTTGTTTACTTGAGAGCGGTGGTGTCCAAAATAATAATAAAGAACAACAAAGAAATCCTTGGAAGCAGAAAAAGAAGCACAAAAAAAAAAGAGTTTCTTTTTAAAGCCTGCACAGTGGAATCTTATCTGTTGAACCCAAGAGGGCCCGTAGGAATCGAACCTACAATCTAGGCAAATCTACACAACTCGAGCATAGCAAGAGCTGTGGACTTGAACCACAGTGTATAGATGGTGAATATCAAATGATAGATAAAGAGAGTCTATTTTTGATGCACCGACGACACCCACTACCAGATTTAACTTATAGATGGGAACGACTTTTAAGGATACACCGTGTACTATATTAGTGTTCTTTTGACATGGGGGTATTGAGGAGCACATTAGCTGGGGTTAGGGAAATTGTTAATTAAGCAAAGTTAGGAGCAGAGCTGGCTAACTTCTGAACGCTTAGCGCCCTAACGTCGCTAAAGTGTTTGCTTGTGTTTGATGGGAAGATTTTGTAAATGGGAATATGAACCGCAATGCCGCGCCTTTTTTTGAATTTTGACGCTAGCGAGGGATCCGTAATAAAAAGGCTGTAAGCCCTACTTAGATATCGAAATGTAAATTCCAGAGGATAAGAATAAGTGCGTTAATATAGATGGTATACTATGTTTCTAATGTATTTATATGTATCAGTTTAAGACCTTGAATTTTCGCTGGCTTGTTTATTTAACTGTAGATATATAGAGAGTATACTACATAACGAAGGACTTTGGATTATGTTCAATTTGAAGTTATTCCTTTTGTGGATACTGTTTCTACTTTGGTGCCCTGAGCAAAGCTGCGCTTCAACCTCTAGTGCACTGATAATGGGAGAAACTCAATTTATATAAGCTATTTTCCACTAGCAAATATGAAACCCGACTCTTGGGCACGGAGTACTTACAGAGATGGCGTGATCACCGAGGCAGGTACATACTGGTGGTGGTACCACCTACCCAGCAGCTTGGTTGTACGGAGAAAAGGGGGTTTAGCGAGGCGACGCAGGGGGACAGACGTGACAGATAGAGTTTAGCGCCGGAGATTTTACAAACGTAAATGCAAACGCAAATCCAACGTTGCTGCTTTCTCCGTCTCCTTCTTCTCCTTCTACCTTTCCTTGTATATCATCATCATCATCAAGCAATCGTCTGTGACTCTTCCTACTGATGCCTAAAATATCACAAATGGTAATCATCGCTCGAGGGCAGGACGCCCAGGACGGGGCGGTGCTAGCTGTGCCGCAGCGCGCCTGGTGCGCTACACCTTTCTGCGCCTTCCAGGTTATTATTCGTCCAATGTGGAGATCAGTCAGCCTCAGACTCTGAAATTAGCCATGCACCAGTGTGCACCAGCGTGGTGATGAGCGCAATCTCACGTACAGAAGGTACATCCGCTACCACCTCAGTACCTGTAGGGTAAGGCTGGTGCAGGTTCAACCGTGGGTATTATCTCATCTTCGTCTCTGTTCAACGCTCTTCGTGATACCTTTCTTCGCAGTCAACAATCCTGTATTGAGGACGCTCTTCTCCAAGCTTGCCGGTTGCAATTGACTACAGCATCAGAACAATATTCACGTCTAGGATACTCAACAACTTCACAACTCGTGGAATACTCGCCGCGTCCTTTCACGATGTTATCATCAATTAACGAAACAGCCCCGAGCGACGACGCCCCTCGGAGAGTCGATCCCAATAACGATCATCCAGCACATGAATTCGTCTCCCCCCAAAATACTGGACTCTCGAATTTGCACGACCATACTGTGTCCCCTGCATTAAGTAGCACCGCACCTACATATCCTGAAAGTTCAAATCGCGAAAACATTTCGTCCCCTGTCAACAGTACGCCTATCCTCGCAGGTCAAACTAAAGACGACCCAGCCTATCAAGGGCTCGAAGTTGTGCAGTCTCCCTACCAAGAACAACACTCGAAGCAGCCTCAAATGGAGGGCGCACAGCCGCAGGTGGTAGACAATTATGCGGCGGAAAAAAATGCTACTGAAACTCCAAAAAATATGTATGCCGTATCAATGCCCTTAAGGTGCCTTCAGCAAGGGCCTGGCCCGGTGGACTGTCCAATCTGTAGGGTTAGAGAAGTCACAAGGACGGAATACATTAGTGGCAATTATACGCAGTGAGTGCCCTGGAATATCACATCCAAGACTGCAATGACTGATCGTCTCATCTCAGTGCCGCTTCCGCCATATTTTGTTTCTGTCTTTGTTTGGGCTGCATTCCATATATGGCCTCCGTATTCAAAGATGTCGAGCATTACTGTGGGAATTGCAATTCATTATTGGCGGTTTGGCACCGAACCGGAAGGACTGATGTTGTTGCACATGGAGCTGTATAGGGTTGCTTTTGGCTGGACTCAGGGGACTGCATAATGGAGTTTGAAGGCGCATTATACACCAGGGCTGTAAGAGCATGATTTATAGATCATCATTCTGGTGAAGGTAAGATATAGGAGGTATATGGACTTGAGAAACTTTCCAAACGGTATACCCAATTTCTGATGTACATATCTTTAACCGATACTTACAGTACAAAGATTCACTCAAAGGAAAACAGGCAGATGTGGAATCATAATTGGAGTTCGAAATGACTACTTTACTAACTACCTCTTTACAAGCTTCTCGGTCCCAGGACATTCTTTTCCCACCTAGTCATTCTCTATTGGCGATGATGACGACATGAGGAATACAATAGGATGCGGTCTAATTAGTACTAGCGAAACCTCAATGGCCTTGACTACCTTTTGACGATCTTGGGGATCTTGATCGAACTTACCGCTCCAATTTTTTGGAATCGGACCGCTCGACACTCAACACAGTTTTTGGAATTGTTGGAGAAAAGTTTCTAGATCTACATCGGTGTCGTACTTGTTTCTTCGACGGGTTCGACTCTGCAGCAACGATTATCCTTCCCCTCTCTCATCGTCTAGATCATTAGGAAATAATCGTGCAAGCTTCACTAAACTTCAATCACCTCGACCTCATCTGGGTTAGTCAGCGCCAGCTTAAGAGGGGAGGCGACTGAAATTATTCGGATTTGAGATACTATGCAATCTGATGTAGAGTTGCTCTGGGTATACCGTACAAGGGTATTATTGGTCCTGACTGGCTATTGGTGCTAGGATCGAAAGATTCTGGGAAGGCTGGACAGGCTTCTGGTTCTAAAAAAAACTATCCAATAATTGAAGTTGCGGAAGCTGCCCTATTCAATGACACTTTTGCCGTTTCTTTTTCGAGTTGGTGGGAAGCAGGTGCAGCCTTGTTCTGAATCGCCAACACGCTTCAGCGGCCCACGCTTTCAGTCATTTACTCGAAGCGAGTTACGACTTATCGAGAAATCAGACAGAAAATTTTGAGCTGATGCTTGACTGAACTTAAGTTGTTATAATTGCTTTGTCTTGCACCTTCCTGGCATTCTCCCATTGTTTTTGAGTTAGGAATTTAGAGCTCTTCTGCAAGACCTTTCGAAACGTCTTTACCATGTGGTCTTATACAACCAGCAGAATTCTGAGGGACAAGTGGAATCCAGAACATTGCTCGGTCTTTGAAGATAACGAAGTCTCTGGCATCTACAATGATGATTTGAGTTTTTGATAGACCTTAGTTACAGAAGCTAGGCAAAAGCGTAAAGCTTCGGTCTTCCTAACTATAAACAACCAACGATCGAAGGGGTTGGCTCTCGACATGTGAGAAGCGCAGTCCAAATGCGGCATCTACACCAGAAGTCTGGCCCTGGACAGATCAAAATTTTGGCCGCATTAGGAATTATACTCATTCTATCGATGCTTAGAAGCCTCTGGTGCTATCGCCCGCGTGGCGGGGGGAGAAACGGTCCCGCCCGAAAAGCACTGCTCTATCGTTAACAATCTACTAGTGTTGGCGCCATGCAGGCGAGAATCCATCATTTATTGAATGATTACTTTTGTCAGATTCTTCTATTTTATGCACATCATTATTCCCACTGACACGCGTCCCGTCTTAACCAGGACTAAGCAGACTGGAAGATTGATCTGGGATTGAGGGAAGCTGCACTCATGAAATGGAAAATAATACCTTTGATTGATGCTCGGCTAGCTTCTTCACATATCGCACTTATGCCCGCGACTCTCTGAAGTCCAAAGCCCAATGTGTCAGATATCATGTTAGGAAGAAGCAAATAACGCTAGGACATGCCGTAGCGTGAAGAGATAGATCATAAAACTTCCGATGTGGAGGGTTCTTGTTGAATAAAGTTCGTTATGTTATAACTTTATTGCCTCGTGGCTTTGAGTTATTCTCCCGGTTGTCTAACAACCAATCGATTGTCAGTCTACGCAGATTAGTTCCTCATTTATCCCGCTCCTAACTTATAAAGTATGAGGCTCTGTAAATCTACGGCAACTGGTCCCGTTATTGGGACTACGATGTCATCTTTTTGAGATCCCCGGAACCAAGAAACTGGTAGAAGGGTCCAGCTATCTACCCGAGATATTGATTCATATATCTGATACGAGCGAGACCGGACAGAAGTTTGTTAGGGAAGCTAGACGAAGCCAGCACGCGTGGTCGTGATATGGGTGTATTAGTTTGCAAAAACGTCTCATTTGGCTTCTCGAAAATGACTATTGTGCAGAATATCAAATTGCCCTACGATAGGAATAATCAGTCGCAGCTTCAATTATGAATTCCCCAACTGCGATTGATTTCATGGATGAACTAGGTGCATTGTTTTCTTTTCTTTCACAATTTACGTACGTTTGAAGCATCTTTCAGGGCAAGGCAACTTAGCCCCAAAGGGCCGCCAATGATAGTCCACCAGCCACCTAGCTCTTGTATCTAATGCAACTTTTAAGGCTTTATACACCCCAAGCACCTAGTTCCCGTTAAGAGGCTCCATTTTCCCAACATAGTATGGGTATGGTTGACCGCCTCACTCGATGGATTGACATATTGAAACCCATGGCACCGCCAGCCGTGATAGAAAGTCCCGAGCAGCCAAGTTTGTGGCTACTTTTTGTCTATCTAGAATGAAACTACCAGTCTGTCTTCCAGTATCAAGCCATTTGACCAAATTTTTCAGCTGTATTGCTAAGGCGTGAGTCTTTTAGGCTTCGCCTCGAGTCGTGGCTTCCAAAATAGCAGATAAGACGGCTGCTGCCCGTGCAATTGCTTTTTTTCTTCTAAGCCAAGTTATCAGATAGACCTTCATTTCTTCATCACATTCTTTCATCAGTTGTTTTTCCTTCCTTTATCTTCCCCCAACTCACCGTCGGCCATCGTCGCTACCGTTGTCATTTTCTTCCTATTCGTCTTCTTACAATAATCAATCTGATCGAGTCGCAGACAGTCGTTTGATTCACAATGGGCGTGTCCAACTCCCCTGTTGATAAAGGAAAGCAAGTTGCAATTCATACACCCATCCATACACCAGGCGGAAGTGGCAGTGTTGAAGATGTCTCGTCATTCCCTTCGACCACTGTTTCCAGTCCTGGTACCAAAGTCACAACACAACCCACAAGCACTGACTCTAGTCCTCCCCGCAAACTTACACGGAAGATTTCTTTTCATCCTAATGAAACTCGTGGCTCGGAGATGAGCATCAAGCAATTGAGAGAATTGCAAAATGGCATGATGGCAGAGACGATAAACAAAGAACAGAGTCGTAAGCTCTGGACATCGAAGGGCCCAGAGGAGGGTGTGATCATGAAATTCGGTAGGGGAGAGTACTTGGCTCGCCCAGAGAGCCTTCAACTCGTCGAAGGAGGCCTCTTTCAGCAAATCATGGCTCTAAATGTCAAGGTTCGTGTTCCTTTTCTTGGTGCGTGGATAATTAATTAATCGGAATGACAATAGTGTGCTATGACTATCAAAACGCAGCTCATAGCAGTCCTCCTTTCCAAAATGGACGCAGAGAGTGTGTCCTTGGGCAATGGCAACTATGTCCAGGTGCTACCTAGCTTGGAGGGCATACCACAATGTGCAAAGCACCAATTTGCAGCCTTCATTCAAGATAAGAAGATGCTTGTTGTATGGGACGATGAGCCAGGACATCTCATTACCCGTGCGGAAACCCTTGAAAAGACGTTACTTCAAATAATCTGGCGCAACCATGACGCTTTTGGCGATGACCCTGCTGAGGAGTATGAGAAGCCTACAATATCATCAACAACGACTGCTGTACAATCTGAGAAGACATCGGCCTCATCTTCAGCAGTTGAGTTGCCTAGAGAAGACGATGATACCGAAGCTTTATCTTCTGAACCCAGAAAGATTATTCTTCTGAGCCCTACTATTGTGGCATGTACTCTCGCCCTTCTTCTAGCTGCTCTTGGTACCGGTTTTCGTTCGCTGGCAATGGAAATCTCAATCACTGGATCTTATACTCGTCTTATATTGTTGGTCACTACTCCCCTGGAATTCTTCGTCGGCTTAGTAAGTTTTATATCTAAAAAATACAGCATCAAGTACTGACAAGTTGGTGTAGTTCATGATGCAAAGCATTATTGGCTGTCTCTTTCAGATGTTCGCACCTGTGAGCCAGATGAACATGAATTCCAAAGCATACTCCGGCAAAGCACCACGACGTGTGTATGGAGATGTCCTGCCACACATCACGATTCAAATGCCAGTTTATAAGGAAGGTCTCAATGCTGTTATCAAGCCTACTGTACAATCATTGAAAGAAGCCATATCGACATATGAGCTTCAGGGGGGCACAGCCAACATCTTTATTAATGACGGTATGTCTAATACGTCATTCATGATTGCAATTACTGAATTGGTATAGATGGAATGCAATTAATCCCAGAGACGGAAGCTATGGAACGCCGGGACTTTTACGAGGAGCACAACATCGGCTGGGTGGCACGCCCAAAGCATAATCCCAAACCAAAGAATGCTGACGCCTCTTTCGACGAGTCATCGGTCTTTGTGCGAAAGGGAAAGTTCAAAAAGGCGTCGAATATGAACTTTGCTTTGATGGTCAGTAATAGAATCGAGGAAAAACTAGTCGAGGTCGTGCGCACCGAAAAGTGGACTCAGAGAGACGAAGAAAAGGCTTACAAAACTTGCATGGCAAACGTACTTCATGAGCTTCAGGGCGTCGCCTGGGCTGAGGGGAATATTCGGATGGGCGATTATATTCTCATAATCGACTCGGATACCCGCGTTCCCACCGACTGCCTGCTCGATGCCGCCATCGAGATGGAAGCGTCCCCGGAGATTGCAATCTTACAGTACTCGTCTGGTGTAATGAAAGTCACTGATAGTTTCTTTGAGGTTCGTCCCATTCTCTTTGATTTTACTAGTCAGCAAATATGGCCTTCTGCCTACCTTACTTTGTGGTCCATTTACTGATTTTCGATTTACAGAATGGAATCAAATTCTTCACGGATCTAGTTTACACAGCCATTAGATTTGCAGTAGCTAGTGGAGACGTCTGCCCCTTCGTCGGTCACAATGCGATCCTTCGTTGGTCTGCCCTTCAACAAGTGACTTTTGAGGAAGACGGCTATGAAAAATTTTGGTCTGAATCACACGTTTCGGAGGACTTCGACATGGCATTACGCCTTCAAACAATTGGATACAGCATCAGACTTGCGGCATACCAAGGAGAAGGCTTCAAGGAAGGCGTGAGCTTAACAGTCTATGACGAATTAGCTAGATGGGAGAAATATGCCTATGGTTGCAGCGAGCTCATATTCCATCCCTTGCGCTTCTGGATCATCCGAGGACCGTTCACTCCTTTGTTTCGAAAGTTCGTCTTCTCTTCAATGCCTATTGGCGCCAAGATCACCATCATGGCATATATTGGAACCTATTACGCTATCGGTGCTGCATGGTTCCTCACACTTCTTAATTACTTCCTGGCAGGATGGTATGTTGGTTATGTTGACAAATTTTACCTGGGCTCATTCCAAATCTACGTCTCAATTGTTGTGTGTCTTTAGCGGACTCGGAAATGTTGCATTGGCTGTTCTTCGATACCGTACTTCGGAGAAGGGCCTTGTATCATCTTGTAAGAATTGCTCTGCTCGCAGTTTGAGATTTCCTGCTAATATATAACCATAGTATGCGAAAACTTCAAATGGATCTTCCTTCTCACCATATTTCTCGGCGGGATTTCGATCCATGTTTCTCAGGCTCTGCTCTCACATCTCTTTGAAGTCGACATGTCTTGGGGTGCCACTTCGAAGGAGGTCGAAAATGCTACCTTCTTTTCCGAACTCCCAAAGCTGACTCAGAAGTTCAAATACACCTTTGTCTTCTGCTTCGCAATGATCGCCTTGATCATCTCCGGTCTCTTCTTCTTCCCGGTATTTTGGAAGATCACTACCTTTAATGCCATATATCCGCTTTGTACAATCGTTTTTCTCTCATTTAATGTTACCGATTGCACTTAATCCTGCACTGATGATGTTTGCTTGGTAGAGGGTATTCGTGGGGCTATGTTTGTCATTGGGATTCGAGGCATTGGAGTTACGTAGAAGATGAAGTGGAACCTTCTTTCTGTTTGATCTTGGGGATATAGATATAGTAATGGTAAAAATTGTAATTGTTGTGGGATTTCTTGTACTTGGAGCGTAATGAATATAGACAAAAGACTTAGATTGTATATCATGATTATGTATGTTTATAATTTCTTTTTTGACTGTACCTATGGTTAATTATGTGAGGTGAGGTTGGTGGATATTAACAGTGTCTTATAGAATTTGTTATTCAGATTTATGTAGAGTATAGTACAGTACAGCACCAGGTACCTGGTACATCTTACTGAGCGAAAATAGCTCTTGTAGTAGATAACTAGAAGTTAAGTAGCTAGCGCTGAATATTATATGTAGGGTTAAATATATATCATAAGTAGACTATGCGTAGAGGCTGGATAATACAAGATCTCTTCCTCGCTTAATAGAAATTCATGAATATTTTATATATAAAGATTCTACCATTAGTCTATAAGATATCCCTTTTCAATGGCCATTCATATGGATATAAGAGCTGGATTTAGGTAGCTTGGTTGCTTAGGTATCGGTGTGGCTTTGGAAATGGAATTCACTAATTCACTAAGGGGTTTGGTAAGTGGCGGCCATTGTAGCGGGTAAGAAAGTGTTGTGTCATTAATAATGTTGGGTATATTGTTATAGTTACGCTCATCCAAAAAAAAGTTCTGCTAAATAGGTAGTTTGTAACAGAACTACCTCACGCCAAACACCCTACCCTCAAGATCCTTATCCATCCAAAGATCACCCCCAAAGAAACTATCATCACCTTTAGCTCTAAATTCTGGTAATTCTAAACTATACCCTGTCTCTGATCGTGATTTCTTCTTCAGAAGATCAATCTCCGTCCCTATTAAGTAGGCTATTAATTCTTGCTCATCGCTGTCGTTTGGAGTCTGTGTAGTTTCTTGATGTCTCGGTGTTGATCTTGAAGAAAGTCGTTTGTTTTCGTTCTTGTTTTTATTGCTGTTGTTGTTATTTCCCCTTTGCGGGGGCTCCCAATTGGGGTTTAGGGAACTGTGGCCTTTGTTGGTGAGGGTTGGGAAGAATCGAGGTATGTACTTTGTCAGGAGTGGGTGGATTGGGATCAGGCAGCTGATGATTAGGGCTGTGTATTGTTCTAGGAGAGACCAGATTATGACATTGGTGCTGTTCCCTAAGAATTTGATTAGCTGAAAGTTGAAGTGTTGGTTTGGTTACGTTTGGAGTTTGAGTTAATACAAAAGGTGGAGGGGACTTACAGGTTATGTCAATGGTGTTTTTGTAAGTGATGATGAAAATCATACGGACTATACTTGTAATACATGCGCTGAATGCTATGATTAGTATCTTTAATTTGGACTTCGGGGCAAAAGATCATACTTACAAGCAACCTAGAGTGAAAATGAAAATTAAGCTAGCCTTTTTCCAAAATGATAATTGCAAACCCCTTAATTGCCAAATCGGTAGTAGAATGATAATGAGGTCCTCGACAATATTTGAAGCTGCGTCTACCGAAGCGAGGACTTGTAAATTGATACATTTTCCTTCAAGTTCCGAGTCCCAGATTCTTTTGGTGGGTAGGCATTGGCAAATGCTAACTATGAGAAATGCGATAGTTGAGACAGAAAATAATGCAATGACTAGTTTCGTATACCTGCGAAAGCGGTCGTTTGGAAATATGCGGAGGTAGAGAAGAAGAATGGAGACTTTTGTGAGGTTTTGGATGATTATGTAAAGGATTTGAGAGCCGTAGTTGAGCTATTATGGGTTTTAGTTTAGTATTTATGGAATATAGAAAGATTGCTTACTTTGCGGATCTGGAATAGATTTTGTGGAGGTATAGTCCAGAAGTGTTGTCCGGAGCCTAATTTGGCATCTTTATAGTACTTTAGTATTCATAGATATGTGCAATGGTTTATCTTGACGAATGCGAGGTACTTACTTTGGATCTGGAAAACGGTTACAGGTATAAGGATGGCCTGTTATGGGTGGTCGGTTAAACTGTCGATACAAATAGATACGGAGGGGAGATACTTACAGCAGTAGCGAACAAAAACCAATCATCCCACCAAATTCGATGTGCAATACAGACTCGAGACACTAGTCTTAGTACAAGTATGGGAACAGAAATAGCTGCTAGCATAATACTGGCTCGTATTATCTCATAGCCTCGGTCTGGTTGTGGGATACCATTACATGTTTGTTGTAAAATGTTTATTGCAGCTATTGAGTTTAGCCACTGAACTTGAAGCCTGTATTGGATTTTGCAGGAGTAAATTGGTAATGTGAACAGATATCTTACTATTTTGATCAGGTCTATTACATTCTGCTTGTATACAGCCTGAAATTTGTCTTTGTGTAGTGTGCTGCTGGTGCAGAGACAACTCCTTGCATCTGTTAATTGACAATGGACATCTCCTAAGTATCTTGTGGCGCATGCTGACTTAAGAAGAAAGTTAGTCGTAGATCATTCCAGCTCCTCTCAAGAAAGCTTACTGCGCATGTTGGTACCTCAGGATCGAGTTCCGTGCTATTGACTTGAGCGAGAGCGGTAATAGTAAAGAAAGTAGTTGTCAATATGGTTAGGAAACGCATCTTGACATGTTATTGAGAAAGAAGCCAGATGACCATATCAGGAATGAGGAATATAAAGAGATATTCTTGATAAGTTGAGATAAGAGATTCACAAAATGAGAATGAGGGGGAGAGGGCGCAGTTGAATAGTCTGTGCGGTACTTGCTTTCCCTCTCTCGGTGTGGTCGCCAATTACCATAAACTAGTTCCCCGCACGATTTTGTCGTCAGGCTGTGCACAGGATAGCGGTTTTGAGAATTCTCCGTTACTTATGTTGTATCTACTAAATGTGGATAAGGACTGAGCCTGTGCAAGTAACTTTTATTAGTACTTAGTAGAGAATACGCGACGTGATGTGGGATTTGTCCTCTACCGAAGATTTTTGATCCAGTTGATTTCATAGATTCCTACTGAGAACAGCTAAAGTGGCCAACAAATGCGAATTACCTACTTGCAGTCAAGCAAATTGACCAAGGAAGGGGTAGTCCTCATATCAAGCATATTATCGAAACTGACCCTAACTCAAGTCCACTGAGTCATTGTCACTATGCCTGAAATTATGAACTCGTCGGTCGCTACTAGCCGACAGGTGGTCGTTGCAGACACTAAGAGTCTGAAACAAGGCAATCAGAAGCATCTGAGTTTTCCAAAGTAAATTATCTACCAAGCATTGTAGATCATCTTTTGACTACATCGTATTCGTGTTCCTTTCCTCAAGTACTGCCAAAATCAGTTCAGCCATCGGGGCGAACCAAACTGGTTCTTACTGCTAAAAGGTGATTTTTGTATATTTTGATAATTTGTCGCAGCGAGATTGTCACGAGAATTGTTTAAGAAGCAAGCTGTTCTTTTGGCTAGAAATATTTACCGCGTGTGTACATACTGAAGCTATGGTAGAGATGAAGCCCTGGGTGTCGCGTCACTTCATCGATGATCATCCCTTCTCGACGTTTCCGATTCCCCGTGCTTTGACGAAAAAGTCCAAGCCTCGGGTATCTAGATACAGTAGATCTGAGTCGAAATTTTGTTTCCTCTTGAAGTTAATTTCATGGAGAGCAAAGTATGATCTTGCTTTCTCGTGAGCGGTGGACACGGTGTACACGCGTGACACGGTAGGGCCTGGAGCTTTGGGAAGGTATTTCTCCGAGTTTCAAGTAGAGAACTGCTGCATCCGATCCTACAAAGAATTATCTACACATGGACATTCTCGCAGCTCACAGAATTCATCCTTAATATTATTAAATTGGACTTGGAGGACAAAGAGGCACACGATCCCATTTGAAGCCTAGCGAGGGGTTACTGTAAAGACCGTACTACTGCACGGATACACCCGCTCATACACTACCTTGGCTTACGCTATATACGCCATCTAGAGTGATCTTCTGTTTCAGAAAGTGATCGAACAGAGTCTGAAATTCTAACTAAGAAGAGAATCACACGTGGATGGGTGCTGGGCTCTGGGAGGGTTTTTGGTTAAGCGAGCCTCCCCACTTATGAGATCTATCGCTAAGGTAGGTAGGTATGTTACACAAATCCGATGTACCTACTTGCTAACGTCCTTCTAAAGGTACGACAAGCAACAGAGATATTCGCGCCGTATGTCTTAAAATGTAAAGTTTAGAAATAATAAGCTGGATTGATTTTCGAACAGCTGAATAGAAATTTGGAATCTCCTTATTCTCACTCAAGACAATATCGCAATTATCACTATAAGTCCCTTATAAACATTTCGATAATGATGCTGAAGTTAGCTATCATCCTCTTCCTCCACTTATGAAATCTATGCTATATCAGTCGTCACTTAATAGACTCTCTGCAAGGGGAAGAGATAAGCCAAGAGTGGGATATACTTATCCTAAAGAGTGAATTACTATCAACGCAATCATACCACTCGTATTTCGTATCACCACTCCTACCAAGTGATTTCATATTGATAAGGTTGTTAAAAGCTAAGAGCGAGATCCTCAAGAGTGGGGTACAGTAATTGCCAATGGTGGGGATGTCACGCCCATCATGAGGCGGGGTATATCCTTAACTTCACTACATATATCCTCACATATTCACCTACCAACCTGTACACCCAGTACCTGTCAAAGTAAAAGAATTCACATCACCTAAATACAAAACCATGTCTGTAGCCAACTTCCCAATCATATCCTTCCAAGAATTCCTCACGGGTTCAGAAGTGGAAAAAAAGGCTGTAGCTCAGAAGTTGTATAATGCTTTCCATGAATATGGATGGGTTTACCTACAAGATTTCGGGATCTCGCCGGCGGAGATTGATGAGATGTTTGCAATGGTATGTTTTTCTCAAGTCCTAATATTTTGTTTATACGAGTTAAGTTCTGATGTTTTGTGTACCGTAGTCTAAGAAATATTTCGAGAGGCCCATAGAGGCAAAGTTGAAAGAGACTTTGTCGGATGCGGAGACTAATCAGGGTTATACACCTGATGGAGCTGAGGCAAATGGTGGTACTGATCATAAAGAGGTATGTGATATTTTTCTTAAGTTGAGAGATAGAAAATAAGACTGATTTTTTTTGTTAGTGCTATGAGCATCGAAGATTCAATAATCCGCTTTGTCCTTCTGCGGAAGAGTTCAAAGGATTCCGCGAGTTTATGGATACGTTTTACCAGGTCCGTTAATCCATACCTCAATCTAAGCTAAAGTAAATATACTTTTCAGACTTGAAAACTCACAAAAACGCTTAGAAATGCTACAAACTTTCAATCGACGTCCTCAGAGCTCTGGCTTTGATAATGGAGCTTGATCTAGAATATTTCAAGAACGCACTTCAACGAGCAGATCCTCAACTACGTCTCTTACACTACATGCCAATCAAGAAATCCATCATCGAGTCAGAAGGCCACGCTCGGATTATCCCACACACAGATTTCGGACTCTGTACAATACTCTTTCAAGACCAAGTAGGTGGATTAGAAGTCGATCCATTCCATACTGATAATTTCGTGCCGGCGACTCCAATCCATGGGACTTGTGTCATTAATGTAGCGGATCTATTGCAGAGGTTGTCTAATGATAGATTAAGGAGCACTATGCACAGGGTTACGGCACCGAAATTGAGTGCGGAGGAATTGGGCAAGATTGGTGAGGATGGTATGTTGCCTGCTAGGTATTCTACGGCTTTCTTTGTTCATCCGAGTGCTGATGTGGATATTGAACCGATTGTGAGGGAGGGTGAGGCTGGTGCTAAGTATGAGAAGGTAAATGCTGGCCAGTGGAGGGTTAGGAATACAGCGAAGAATTATAAGAATATATTGGGGGAGGGTGTCGCTGTTTAATGGGGCGAGTTTGAGATTCAGCAAGACAGTTGAGGTGTAGAAATGAGTTGAAAATGTCATTTGTGTGTTTATGTTTCGACACTAGGAGCTGGTAGAGACTGCTATATCAACTTAAGCCCCTTTTGAAGAAGATGCTTTCGAGGTCTTACACGATGTCGGTAATTTAGCTAAGCGACCATATTCCCGTTTCTATTGTACCTTATCTTGCCAACAGATGAGTTTCTAGCCACTACGTCGTGCGTTGATAAGCTGAGCTTCAGCGCCCACGAATATCTCCCCATTCTTCAATATTCACGTCGCGCTTCCAATGCTGCAGATCAATACCACAGATGTCACTTATCCAATCATCATTCTCCTCACTCATAATCTCTCACGTTAATTCTCAGGAAAGTCCCTTGTCACCCTTCCCTTATAACCTCCAAGATTGTTATCACCCCATTTCTACCCCATTGTCCCCATTCTAATCATAAACAAAGAGTTGGTCCAAGCCAAATCCGTGTTATCTTAACCATCGGACACAATTGTGGGGTATTTGCGGACATGACCGCTCGCACTGCAGCTCGCCAAGCAAGTACCGGACCTGACTTGGGTACAACTTACTCGTAGCGCATGTTTTATCTCCTCTGTGGACCGATAAGCTTGCTGTAGTTCGTAAGCAAAACTCCGGGGAGGGGAGGATACTCTATGTTACCTCCTTATTCGATTCCATCCATATAACTAAAGTCATAGCCCCAATACTTCTTTCTGTAACCTCTTGCGAGACAATAAAACTCACGTCGCTATTTCTTGAGTGTCTGGTAATTTCAAACCTCATCATGGCTCTCCCAAGCTATCCTCGCCAATATGTCTCGAAATTCGTACCTAATTCAGGAATCATGATCTTGATTTTCATAGTCGCGACATCAGTAGTCGACTCAGTAGTAAGTCCAACCGACCTACCAATCAACCAATCACTCTATCCAATGAGAAAGACCTAAACAAAACCAAGACTAAAAACAAAAATCCAGCTCCTCGGCTACGACAGTTCCCTAATGGGCTCTCTGAATGTAATGCCTAGTTACTACAACTACTTCTCCCTAAGCACGGCTACCAAGTCCCTAAACACAGCAATATCCTACACAGGAGGAGCCATAGCCGCCTTCCCTGCCGGATTCCTCGTAGATTGGCGCGGACGTCGAGAATCGATATTCTGGTCTTGTATCATTACACTTATTGGCGCGATTTTGCAGACTGCTTCGGTACATATTGCTATGTTTGTTGTTGGGAGGTTTATTATTGGTATGGGCATGGGTATTGCTGCTACTGCTACGCCTACTTATGTTGCTGAGACGGCGCCGCCTAAACAGAGAGCTTTTGCATTGGGCTTGTATTATTCTTGTTGGGGCGTGGGCACTTTGATTGCTAGTGGCGTTTGTTATCGGGTGAGTACAGTAGTATTTCTTGTATTGTTTTTTCTGCCTGAAAGGGGCGATTTGATCTTTGAAGAGCTTGTCTCGAGACCGCATCTCATTGCTCTCTGTGGATTTTTCGACATTGGTTGAAAAGTATACTGACAACTACATCAGAGTCAATTCGTGACGAGTACCTGGGCCTGGAGAATCCCAAGTTTAATCCAAGTAGTCCCCTCCATCGCCTGCATGTTCGTCCTACTCTTCGTTCCCGAATCACCCCGCTGGCTCGTAGGACAAGATCGACACGAAGAAGCACTCGAAGTACTAGCCGTCGTTAACGGCGGAGGCGACAAAACAGATCCGCTCGTCTTAATTCAATATCGAGAAATCGCAGATACTATTGCATGGGAAAAGACAGAAGGACGTCAACTTACCTTCACAGAAGCATATACCAACCCTGTTAATCGAAAACGTCTGATTATCGCTATCTCGTTCGCTGCTATGGTTATGCTTCCTGGAACGAATATCATTACTTATTATTTTGGTACTATGTTGGAGCAGGCTGGAATCACTTCTCCTACCACTCAACTTGAGATCAACATTATTCTTACAGCATGGTCTTTGGTTATCGCTGTAGTTGGCTCCTGGTTCGCTGACCGTGTTGGTCGAAAGCTCTTGTGCTGTCTTAGCTTAAGTGGGGGTATTATTGCGTTTTATCTGGTTGGTGGACTTACAGCTGCTTATGGATCTTCGACAAATACTTCTGGTATATACGGAACTATCGCTTGTATCTTCCTTTATAACGGTACCTACAGCTTCGGTATCAGTCCACTCACAGTTCTATATCCTCCCGAAGTTCTATCCTACCGTATTCGAGGAACAGGTATGGGACTTTATACTATGTCAACGAAACTATGTGGGTTGTTTGTGACAATGGTCTTTCCGTTTGCGTTGGATGCCATTGGTTGGAAGACATATATCATCAACGCTAGTTTTGATATCTTGATGGTGTTGTTTGTTATTTATTATTGGGTTGAGACTCAAGGTCTTACGCTTGAGGAGGTCGATATTAAGTTTGATGGTGTGAAGCATTCTTCTGTTCCTGATCTTGAGGAATTGAAGAATGGCAAGGTGGATTTTGTTATCGATGGCATCGCGGTTGATGAGCCGGCTGTTGAGGTTGAGGCCAAAAAATAGTGGCCTTTAGACCTTTACTGTGAATAAATTGGAAGAGTTATTATTACCTGCAGCCCAATTGACTTCGATCATGCCGTTGTACAGCTGCTCACTTTCTCAGATATTACATCTTGATAATTGTTTTATTTTTTAAGACCCAATCGGTATCGTAACGCCATTAACGTCAGCAAAAGCCACGGTATCGTGCTACATGTTCATAGACGCACAGCAATAATTCCACCTAACCTTGAAATTTTAAGCCACGTGCTTTCTTTTCTTCTTCTTTCCTTCAGCAGGTTCCTCAACCTCCGCATCTGCACTCTCCTCAGCCTTTCTCTTCTTTTTCTCAGACTTCTCTATCTCCTTCTTCTCCTTCTTTGCTCTCTTTGCATCCTGCTCAGCTTCACTGACCTCGCTTCTTTCACTACGTCTGCGCTTTTTCTTCTTTCCTCCCTCTATATCGAGAGATGCAGCCTCAAGGGTAGACTGTGCAGGTGGCACTTCGCCTCCATCCTCTTCAGTCTTCTTGCCAATCAATTCTGGTTCCTTCAATAAATCTGACGCCCTTCTGTTATTCTTATCCTTTTTATCCTTCTTGTCCTTTTTGACCTTCTTAGGCTTCGTCTCCCCACTTAGGATAGCAACAGGTGTAGGCTCGACATCAACGACGAAGTACGGGTTTGCCTCTCCCTCATCCACCGCCTGGCTGGGAGCTTCAGCAGACGACATCTTCCTCTTCTTGCCCACGATCGTAATAGGGACGAAATCAGCATTTGCCTCGACAGCTTCCTCCGAGTCGGATCTATCGCCAGACGCATCTCCGCTTTGTGTAGGTTCCTCACCGAGGACGCCGTTTTTCAATCGTTCTTTCTCGTCGCGCTCCTTCTGTCTAGCAGTCTGCCTTGGCTGTTTCGTCTTCTGCGGTAACTGTGTAGGAAATCTTGTCAGCCACTACCATCACGAAGCACTAATGGTCGCGAACTTACGACACCAGAAGTAATCTTCCGTGCCTGCTTCAAGCACTCTTCAGTCCTCTCACGCATGCCTACGACGAGTTTCCAGTTCCCTTTCTCGCCAGATAAGAATTGTTGCTTCTCTTCCTCCTCAAGGTCAACCATCTCTGCACGCATGCTCTGCTGCAATCGATCCATCAACCTCATGTGCACTTCGAGGAGACCAATGTGCTTCTTGAAGAGCGCAGGCCATTTGGCGTGCGCTTGCGGAGCTTTTGATTTCGCCATGATGTGAGTTGCTGTTGTGATTGGAAAGAGGGGAAGATGGAAGACAAAGTCGTAAGTGAGTTCGAGGTCCGCATTGAAGAACTGAGAATTATTTCTCGCTTATGATAGGGCTCCTCCTGCAGGCCGATAAAGTTGTAGCCCAGCCACCAGCCATCAGACAGCAGAGCACAGAGCACACGCTGCGCAGCTTCGAAACGCAAACATCTCATGATGATCAAAGAAATCCAAATCTGTGCAAATTTGAATTGACTCAAACGGAAGACGTCCAGCAAGTAACAAGAATAGATTGTCGATCGACATCTCTCATAGCCTTCTCTCAAAGCCTTGAGGCTGATAGCACCAAGGCTTGCTTGGCGAAGTTGGGTCAATCACGTTGTACTTTCGTACAATGTTCGAAAAGCATATCTTTCCGCATCGGGGCTCACTGAGTGGCAACCACCATCATCATCGCTCTCACCTCCTATCACTGGTAACCTGTTCGTCTCCGGCCCGAGAGATAGGTCTCCAAATGCATCCTCGAGGGAGCAGGTATCAGATGAACAGGTGTTTCACCGCCATCAATCATTCGACCGACCGCCAGCACTGGATCGTCGCGGATATCGCTATCGCCTTCCTGCATGGCTTACGAAGTAGGTACTTGGAGAATACTCGTGGTTGGGGATAAAGGGAACGAACGAGTAAGCACAACCTCTCTGGGCCCCACGATCTGCGCCTGGCTGTACAGAGTACCTACACATTATTCGAGCAGATGGGAGATCATTATTGCTGTGCCTCTTCCTTCTCAGAAGCTCCCCCTTTTTCGCGTAAGTAAAAGGTAGTGAGTGTCTTTCTATTATCTGGTTCATCCCCTGAACTCTACCTATGTTTGAGTTTATCTTCGACATTCAATATAAATGCTCTTTCAACCAAAAACCCAGCAGTCTCATCAGAATAACGGTGCCGGCCCTGGCCCCAACAACCTCAGGAGAAAGTCATTCTTATCCTCCTCGATCAAAACCTCGCTATCCCTAGCGCATCACGACCATGTTAGATGGCGTGCTCTCGGGAGATGCAGCATACACCTCCCGGCTATTGCCATTTCAGTAACTTTACTTAGCTTGAATTTTTCAAACACTTTTTATGGAGATACCGGCGCTGCAAATCAAAATCTCGGCTTCAACGCTCTCCAGTTTGTAGCCAAGTTACATGAGGTTTTCATCGGCGCGTCACTATCCTTGGTTGCTATCAATTACATCCAATTCGAGTTACTACGCGGCCAAGGACTTTCACTTAGTGAAATCCTTATAGGATTTCAAATTTCCGAGCTCAGCCTACTCTGGAATCCTGTCCTCTGGCAAGGATGTTTGACCAAAGACTTGAGAGCTCGCCGCATTCAGTTCATCCTCCTCATCATTGTCCTGGTGATTTTGGGGAGTATCGTTGGTCCCTCGTCAGCCATATTAATGCTGCCTGCTCTTGGGTGGTGGGATTATCCCAATGGCCCAATTCTGCTGCCATTTAATGTTCATGACATTACATCTAGTAGTAGTACAAATGGCCCTCGATTCTTTGTCCCTGCAAATCAGTCTACGCTATGGCCTACAAGTATCACGTCTGCAAACTTCTTGCCCTCTGATTGCAATTTTACCAGTACTACGATTCCGGAGCATTGCCCAGCAGGTAGTCTATCTTTTCTCCTTGACAAGCTAGCATTTCCTGACGAGAGTCCTCCAAAGGGTGCCACGGTTGTTAATGTTACAATGGCGGGTGATGCTGGTGGCGGTGCGACTTATAATCAATTCATTACCGGAAGCAAGTTACTGGCTGCGAATGATTCTATGACTTCTTGGCTTACTCAAACGACTTCTATAATTGTCAACAACATGCTAGAATCATTTTGGGACATCACTTTTGATTATAATGAGGAGGCAAGAAAGTATTCGCTGTCCCTCCCAGATGGGTCCTACCCTTCAGCACCTCAAACGCTTTCCGTCTGTGAATCTACTGAGCTACTTGCGGATGGATCTATATGGACAACCGTGAACATTACTGGCAAAGAGCTATCATTTCCAACTGTTGATGGCAACTCCTGGACGGCGGATGCGACGCCACTTTTGGACCTTTGGAACGCGTCAAACCCAGATGGATGGGTAGGGCTTTGGGTTAAGCCTCCATATCAAGCAGAAAATATGTCATCAATCGCGGCGGCATTCATATCCTTAGGCAACGACAGCTATACACCTGGAAAGGTCAAATTCAATATTGAAACTTGCGCCATATATGCAGCCTGGCAACCTGTAAAGACATACATAGTTCCAAATGTCGACTCCTATATCCATACGTCTACGAATGACGACCAATTTGGTACTTTTCCGGATCCGACGGCCACTAATGGATCCTATATTGAGCTGGATCTTGACTGGGCTAACTCAGCGTTACCTATAAATAATACTGTACTTCCACTTTTCAACATTACTAATAAGTATGAAGACTTTGGTCACTTTGGACTCTCCATCACTATGCTTATTACGACCGCAATGAGCAGATTACATATAGATGACCATGCTATAGTTGCCTTGAAGAACGACCTCAATTTTTACAATGGGCCAAACTCAAGTCCTGATAATGTAGACTACATGCATATTGGCGAAATCGACCCCACGAACACTACTGAATTCCAAGTTACCGTCCTTCGAAACGGCTACAGTTATTCCCTTCAAGGAATCACACGTCGCCTCGCTGTTGGAGTCATCATCTTACATATACTCATTGCATTGATCCACACAATTATAGTTGTTAGCTATGGATGGGCAAGTCCTGAGCTGCAATCTCTTTCCGACGCATTCACTCTCGCTCTCAATACCCCGCCGGACACGACTGCTGCAGGGAAGGTTGGCGGGGACGTAAGAACAAAACAAAACAGCTTCAATGTGAGAGTCCGAGAACTTTCGGGTACCCAACTTGGCTTTGTTGTGGGTGATTGTGATAAGAGTGAAGCTTCGAGCGAGGGGAATACAGGCGTTCAGAGTGAAGACGGTGTTATGTTAGAGAATATGGCAAATTGAAGAGGATGAAGAAAAAAACTGGTGGTTGTGACAGTGAAACCACCTCAGGAATAGAAGGCGGCATAGTGAAATCTTGGTGAATTTCACAATATATTCAAAATAATGTCTTTTCTAATGGTCTACTCCCTATCGGACAAACAACGTTCGGGCAGACAAGGTCCATTACCACTTTACCACGCTCCCGCACCAGCCTCAGCCTGAAGTCCGTAAACTATCCCAACTTCTCGACTAGGTTGTAAGTATATCCATCGAGTGCAGAATTTGAATCTACACGGCGAGTCAAAGCATTGAACTGGGGTAATGTCAGTCTCAGATCACATGACTGGCTTTGTTAAGCGAAATTTATAGACCACCTGATCGCCTACATCGCTAAGCCCAGATCATCAGCCGGGCAGAGAAGAAAAAAAAAATAAAAGGGAGATTCACCACACACACAAATCAAGGGGTCATATCTTCATACAATCAAAAGAATGATCTAATAATACTAAACAAAAATAAATCGTCGAGTGCAGGATTTGAACCTACGCGGCCGAAACCATGTGATATCTGCTAATTGTACGAAACAACTATTCGAGTCACACCCATTAACCACTCTGGCAACTCGACTCGGATTATGTCATGGAAGTCCTTATCTCAATATATATACCCAAAAAACGTGTTCTCGGAAAATTATCGGGCTCTGAACATGGAAATTGTTTTTGGAGCTGTCATTGAATTATCAGACACAGCTTTAATCAATACAATCCAATGCGACAAGAGGGATAACCACCAACAACCACCTTTTCCATCACAAATTCACACCCAATTCCACATCCAAAGTATCCAAGATGGCAAGCCCACCCCTCTCCACCTCCGAAACCGAAAAACTCATCTCTAACATCGCCATCGGCGCCGTAATCGTCTGTCCCATAATAATCCTACTCCCACCACGAAAGTTCGATGCCTACACCATAAGTCTCCTAGCCACAACATTAGCAGGAGCAAATCAAGTCACATATGATTTCACCGGACGAAGTCTGATGCAGCGCGAACGAGCATTTATGGAATCCTTGTCACCGGGAAGCGATTTACCGCCTGCAGCGAAGGAAATTCAGAAACGGTTAAAGGAGGAGAAGGCTGCTAGGTTGGCGGCGAAGAATGGGATTGCTTTAAGGAGTGGGAGTGGGAGTGGGCTTGAGAGTGAGAAGGGCGTTCTGGCTGAGTTGGAGAGGAAGAGGGTGGAGGCAGAGGAGGGGGAAGGTGACAAGAAGGGTATTTTGCAGAGGGTTTGGATGGGTGGTGAGGATAAGGATTGGAAGGCCAAGAGGGATCAGAGGGAGAGGGAGGCCTTGGAGGATGGGAGAGGTTATGGCGGGTTGATTATGGATCAAATTTGGGAAGTTTGGAATTGGGGGAAGAAGGAGGCGGAGGAGGAGTTGAAGGAAGAAGATGAGAAGGTTGTGGCACAAAAGAAGGAGGAATCACAGAAGAAATGAGGGACTTTAAGTCAGGTGTGGTGTTCCTACGAAAGTTATCATGAGGCATTGTCGTCGTACCTGGAAGGATCGGTCATGTACTTGCATAGGTTTGGTGTTTCGGCAGACGCTATGGGATGCTGGATTGTAAGAACATTCGGGCTCGGAGTTCCGGTTATAAATATACGAAAATCAGCGTACCAATATGGTGGAAAGACATATGAAGAGTATTGAGAACTCCACTTAGTTAAACGTGTATAGATAGGAAAGCAACATGCAGATTGAGGCATGTATGGAAAAGATTTTTGTATTCTGTAAATAACTAAGAGAACAGAGAATGGGTCTACTTATAGGGATGTAAGTAATCTTAAAGGGTTAATATACAGTTCTACAACCTCTTGATACTTCAACATTGGACGTAGCATTCTATCATTACTTCTCCTACCTTATTATGCATCATACTAATGTACAGATCATGAATAAAATCGCAGTCAGTAGCTTTAGAAAGGCTATCAAAGTACTAATACTGACTAATAACTCACTAATGACTCATTAATCAAATAAATCTAACATAATACCTCTAAAGAAGCGTGTTCTGTATCCAATAAATTTCTTGGTGGTGGTGTTTGTTCGTTGTTGGGGAAGTGGGTTCTAACATATTCTTAAAATTTCCTACAACTAAGTAGACATTAAGATATAGAGATAATGAGATACACTTAATTCGCAATCTATAGATGATTTTTTTAGAGATTTATAGATGTTTAAGTGAAACTAGATACACTTGTGTCTGTAAGTAGTAGTCCTTGAAAATCGAAAGTGGTAAGAATGCTATTATTAGATAAAATCTCTATATGGTGGTGGTACTTATAGCAGACAAAGCAAAATAGCAATTTATTTCATCTAGGGTAAAGCTCCTATTATTTTCATTTTCTATCTGAACTATCGTCCTTAGCTAAATATCTACATACCAAGAGAAACAAATCATAAATGCAAGGTTGCAAAAGACAAAAAAAAAAAAAAATTAATCTCATAAGCAGAAACGAAGTCTCAGTTAAGCATCACAATCACCAAAAATCATATATAAGAATTTAAATATATACAAAATTCCAAGCCTCCATCTCCCATCAACCCGTCTCCCATCCCCCATCCTTCCCACCCTCACCCTCCTCCTCCCCCATCCTGATCCTCCTCCCCTTTCCCTTCCTCCACCCATTCCCCACCCAAACCAATCTTTCTCTCCCCCACCGTCAACCAAAAACACAAAAACTATCCCAAAAGCGTACTATAAGGTGTGATACTAGGGAAAAAGCTAGCCGGAATAGTAGGAATAGCAATACTAGCCGTAAGTCCCAAACCAGCCGTGAGTTCACCAGCCATAGTAGTATACGCGTAGGAACTATTTATTTCATTATTAACCACTCATTTCCCTCTCATCACAAGATAAAAATTAAAAAGAGGTGGAAATAATTGGGGAAGAAGAGAGAAGGATGGAGGAGGAAAGGGAAATACCTCATAGTAGTGACAGTGCCGGTACTAGTATAGGTAGTATAATCACTACCAGTCTTCAAGCAGGGACCAGAACCATATGCATTATTGCATTTATATAATTCATCACTTCCAGTTTCGGTCCAGATGTAGAAGGCCTATAGAATGATGAGGATCAAAATTAGTGTTGATTTTGGATGTTTTATTTTTTGGGTTCTTGAGGAGTTGAGGCCGAGGGGGAAAAAGGAGGGAAGGGGTGGGGTGAGGGGGTTGTTTGTCATACCGAGATAGTAATATCATAACAGGGAACTTCAGCAGGACAAAACATCTGAATAGGAGCACGTTGAGCCCCATTAGAACAAGTTCCATGCCAATGAGCAAAAGCTATAATTGCCCGAAAAATGTTAGCAAAAAATATTCCCCAAATGATAAACACAAATTAAGGAAATACGGAGACGCGTACTCAGATCATGATAATCAACCCCATCACCAGCAGCCGTAGTCTCGGAAGACCAAGAAGAATCAAGATCGAGAGTATAAGCATTCGAATGACCCATGAAGTTGTTAAATTGAGAGTTATAAACACTCCCTGATCCACCGTTTGATTTGATCATGAACATCTGGTTACAGTTTTGACTGTAGATGTGGTTGTATTCTACATTGTAGATTGCTATTTTGATAATTCCATCGATTAGTAGATGATAAATCGGCTTCTAAATTTGTTTTTGGGCGGAAGGGGGAGGACTGGGGAGAAAAAAGAAAATTGAATTTACAGGTATCTGCTCCCAGAGAACCGATGGCACATCCTCCAGACCAATTACAGAAGACATTTTCAACCATGATATAACTCGCTGGACTCTGTAGGATGGAGAGAATTAACTCATCATTAGTATCTTGCCATTTCACCCATACTTCTAGAATCAAGATAGAAGAAGAAGAAAAAAGAAGAAAGAAATACATACCTTAACAGTAACACACTCATCCTTATTAGTAACCTCAACATCATGAACCCAAATATTAGTTCCCCAAACATCAATTCCATCAAGACCACCCTCATTCCCACCCCTAACAACCATATTGTAGATCTCGCCATTGGTGCACGTGTCGAGGGTAAGGTGGAAAGCAGGAGCTTCGCAAGGAGAAAACACACAAAACAGTTAGTTTAAAGCCTGGGAGCAACCAACCAACCAACCAGCAAACCAAATACCTCCAACACCTCCAAACAACAAAGTCAAGATCCTCCGGGGAGCAAAAAAGAAAAATCGAAAAGGAAGAAATATCTTACAATCAACCAGAACAATATCATGCACTGAAAAGTCTGTCTGTAACTTCATAAAGGCGTAGAATCCTAGGTCTGTTGTCGCCGTCGTCGTCATCATCAGTTATGAATGAATCAAGAGTGAAGCATCACTCAAAACAGTATTGAGCCAGAAATAAGAAAAGACGGGATTGTGCACAAACCCATAAGTGCCCTCTATAAAGTAAGGAAAAATAGAGTTAGCATTGGGGTCTCTTGCAAGAATAAGCGATGGTGTTGAGTCCTAGTGAAACAAGTTTCCGACAGGATGGGAAGGAAGATAGAAGCAACATGAGAAAAAGGACTCACGTTCAGCGAATTGATAGCCGTATCCTTGAATAGCACCCTGTTCACCATATGATATCAGCTCTATGTATCTATGCCTGCCTGACAATTAAATAACTCAAAACAAAACGAGAAAAAAAATCAAAAAGAAATTCTACAACCTTTGAATTAGCACTGTAGAACTCAAAGTCGGTAGTGTGCTCAATGTAAATCATGTTTCCGCTTGCCGTGCTAGAAGACGTCATGTCGCAGATCAGCATGGGAAAATTTGGGAAATGGAAATTGACTTTCTACTACTGTATGAATATTCCCCCGCATAAAGAAAGGTACAACAACAGGTACGAAAAGTAGTTTTTTCAATAGGTAAGCTCAAACAAAAACATACCCGGTGCGGTAGATTGTTCCCTCTAGGTTAATAGAGAGAGCGCTCCCTCCAGTGAGGGTAACCCAAGTTCCCAACCCATAGCTACCCGAAGGGATATAGACTTTGCAATTGTTAGGTGATGAGACGGAAGAAAGGGAAAAAAAAAAAAGGAGGGTAAGGATGCATTATTAACCTTCTCCTCCATCAACGCAAGCAGCCCATGCTGATGCAATGGCAGCGCTGTTGTCAGTGGTAGCAGATGCGACACCGCCGTAGTCAAGGATATTGCAGACTTTGGTGGCTGCTTTGGCGGCTCTTGTTGTAGTTGGACCGACAGTTCCAGACAGCTGTGCCGTGACAACAGACGACAGTACGAAAATCGTAGAGAGGAATGAGAACACTGCAAACTTCATCATGGGTGATGGTGAAACTGGATTGATGCGGTAGGTATTGTACAGACAGCCAAGATCAGTCTAAAAGAGAGGCCAAGATCTGGGGAAACGCTTTATAAAATCAATCCAGGCACAAAAAAACGTCAATTTCCATTACATCGGTCTATTGAGAGCCGTGAACCGGCTGCTCATCGTCAGAATAAGTGCACGTGGTGTATGTGTGTGAACAGATGAATTCTTCCAAATTGGAACGTTATGATTCCACGAATGATGGGCTTGAGCTTTTCCACCACCTCCACCAGATAAACTTAGATTACAAGGAGACGATGATATGCAGGACACTTGGTCCACACCCTTGCTTGAGGTATAGATCTGAGGGTAAAAACAATAGATGTGTGTGGGCAAACTCGACGGTGCCTGATCAAGATCGCAGGTACAAAGTGGGATAATCCGCCATCTACCGTCTGCTGCAGGTGAAGCCTAATCTGTAGCGCTGGTGTAAAGAGATACTCGCTGATTTGTTACCATTTCGTCTCTTATAGGCACGGTGGAGTAACGGAGGTGTAATGCTTAAGGTGTAGTCCTCGATAAAGTAGGAGGGGATTTCGACGCTACGTCTTGGCATAAATTGCAGTAGGTGGATAAACTTATTGTGAATGAAACTCTGAGCAGAGTGCGAGCTTTGGGTGGTCTGCAAAATTTGGTGGTTCAAGGCTGTGACCCTTGTGACCTGCCCTCGGCTGTCAATCAACCGAAAGAGGAATGCTCCGAAAATCAGGGACTACGACTTGCAGCTTCCGCCAATCCAAGGTCCTTTTTATTTATTAACACGACGAGATAGATCTAGCTCATACATACGGGAATAGTCATTCAGATACCACGTCGAAGACCAAATTACCCACCGGGGAAGAAGCGGGAACAGGTACGACTAAAGGCAGATACCCACGATGAAAGAAGGATGCAACATCATACCGCTGCTAGAGCACATAAGTGAGGATCGTCGGTGGTTAAATCGCCGTGTTGATCAAGAACGTGATTTCAATTTTGGAGCGTGGAATCCTGAAAGACATGCCCGTAAGTGAAAGAGTGGAAATTTATCTCAAGTTCTTTAGACTTTGCAGGTGGATAGGGTAGAAAGAGTATCATAAGTATATTGTTGTGAAGCTGTCTGCCCTTTTAAGTAGCCTGCGCAAGACTATTGTACCAGAACCCCCACGGTTATCTGCCGGGCTACACCACCATAACCGAAGATGAAACACATGCAGCTCGCCGGATTGGTGCCTGCAATTCGACTTGGAAGAGCTATTGACTAGTGCAATCTTGACATTGAAATTTCTGGAAAGGTACTTGAAGACTAAGTAGAGGGCTAAGTATGGAGCTTACTTGGATTGGCCCTTGTAGGAATATTCATCCTATTAGGAGTGACATGCCTCATGTAATATCTGAATTCCGAGAGCTGGGGGAACCGTTGCCAATGAAGCAAATGGCACAAAGATGGTGAGAGGGTTGATCCTAGCTCTAACCGGTATAAGTCTTGTGTTAAAAACGATTCTGAGGGAGCGAAATGCGAATACGCGAACAATCAAGGTATTTCGATGAGCTGGGGAAATACGAGTGACAGCTCAAACAAAAATAACAGGAAACATCTGAAATCTAGTCTGTTCCGGAGACCGAAGGAACATGGCTTGTGCTGGGATGAAAAGATTCTGTGGGGCAGATGCCGAAGGACTTTTCGAAAGAATGCTTATCTTTTGAGCGTTGTGATTCTTGTGGTGGAGTTGATGACAATTAACTAGATCAACGTTAGAATTAGTTAGAATAGGCTCTTAAGGGGTTTCCTGTGAACTTTGAAGGTTGTGGGTCAACAATCAAAATTCAATGCTCAACTTGAGGTACTTGAACCACCCCCATGCTTAGAGGTAAAAGTCGACGAGGTTATATGGCGCTTGTAAGTCCAGTGGTTTGACTAAAGTACTGCCCAGACCAAGATACGTAGGTTGTCTCCCAATCAAAAAAAAAAAAAAAAAAAAAAAAAAAACACTAGGTTGGGTAATTGAGCGTCGGGTGTAGGACTGTAGTAGACCTTAGAGAGGCGTCTTGTTGAGGAAGTAGAATAAGAATGTAAAAAATATAGACATCTATGTCGGGATAGAAAAAAGAATGACTATGAACATCTTGTTGTCTGTGAAATCAAAGAGTTCTCCACTTATTGTAGCTTGCGCCGCTTCCTCTTGCTCCGCTTCCTCTTGCTCTGAGTATGACTCGAGTAGCGCTGTTCACTTCACTGAGCACAGCTTTGTTTTTTACCGGTATACCGGTACTTCGAAGTTCCAATCTCCAACCACGTGGGTAGTGGGGATTATTGACACCGGTACTTCGCTCGCATGGGCCTTTTACGCTGAAGCCTTTGTATGTTCCCCTTCAATCTGTTGTGGAATAATGGCACGTCCGGAAATTTGCGATTGTGTTTCCTTTCGCCTGGACTGTCAACCGCCCAAGAGTTGCCTAATGTACGAAGAATGTGGGTATTCTGAGTTCTCAGTCTCCTCCGCTGCGAACTGCTCCAGTTCCTCATTTGCATTGTGGAGCTCTCCAACTGCCGCTCTTGGGTTGCCTGTATCTCTGTGACTTTGAGGCTTTGTGCTCTGTGCGATCATCTTCGTGGGCTAGTCTTCGGTTTCCGAAATGAGCTGGTCAATCGAACCGCTCCCGCGCACTTCTATTACTTGGAGGCAAGGCTTGGGAAAGCGTGATGGCGTTGAGACATTGTGAGGGTCTGCTGGGCATCATTCTTGCTTCTCTGGAATGCTGAGGTGCCGGACCGTAACCCATTGTCGCTTCCGCGAGTCTGCATAGCGCAAACGATTCAGAAGATTGTTTGTTCCGGGTAGTAGTCGACGATTGCGCCACAAGGAAAGTCGAATCGTACGTTGGAAGGTATTCTTCGGCACAGGAGTTCTGCGCTGTACAACACTTTGCACGGTAGGCATGAAGGATGACTTTGCGGCTGACAACAATGGAAAGGCACCAGGCCATAGCTGATGTCTCTCTTGTGACTTATTCTTTCATGTTTCTCCTCGTCCCTCACTTCGGGCCAGTTTCATTTGGGTGTCGAGTCAAGTCTGGCTGTCGTAGGGCTGGAACAAAACGGTGGTGGTCGGTGGTCGGTGGTCGGTGGTCGGTGCTGGCGCTGAAAGTTAGGGTGGAGAGAGTGGAGGGCAGCGCAGGGAGCGCCTAGAGCCGCAGCAGCAGGAGGATCGAGGGGATGAATGACTAAGCAGCACCTTTCTCAAGAGTTGCCCTTCTCGGACATGACTCTCAATCTCCACCATTCACCTTTCTCAATTTCGCATTCTCCATGACAAGCGACAAGCGACAGACGACGATACAGTGATGACAAGATGACAGTGCGATATGCAGGGCAGGGCAGGGCAGGGCAGGGCAGGGCAGGGCAGGGCAGCAACGGTAAAGCAGGGGCCTTCTTGTCCTCCAATTGCCGAACCCGCCCGGGAATGCCACGGCATCTTTCTTTCCTTGGGGCAGGTCTTCTCTCCCCAGCTGTACCAGGCCGACATCTGCCCGCTGTGCTGTCAGTGTGCAAGTGTGCACGCCCAACCGCCCATGGCTTTCTGCTCTTGTGGGGATGCAATTCAAGCATAAAGGACTAGTAAATCAGGAAAATCATCATGCCGGATCTTATGATCGACGCCGAGCCCCAAACGTCCAGAAAGGCGCCATGCCCAAGAAGGGCCTGGAGTTGCGAATTCCTGCGACAAACGGGGCACAAGAGAAGCCATCGACACAAGGTTCCAGGGACGCCATACGATACTGGTGTCAGATCTTCCGCGCATGATCTACTCATGCCCTCCCCGCTGCCGCTTAACAAATGTAAACAGAACTCAGCCTCTTACGGACCTGCAGTGCATCTGCCCAAAGTCTCGTTCGAGAGGGATCTTCGAAACAGCGTGTAGCGGTCTGTAGCGCTCGCTACTCGTCGGCTATGGTAGCCCCCAAGAGTCCTCCAAGTCTAAGAGACAACGGGTCGCGATGCTGGGCAATTGATTGGCAAGGCTTGATTCATCCTACAGCACGAAGCAGACTCCTAGTATTACCTAAGCCGCTGTATATTCTGTCAATCTGCTTGGCATCTTGAATATTGATCAATTTTTTCTTTGACTGTATACCTACTTTTCTATTTACACTGACTGCGCGGTTTGTCGCTTGTTTTTCTCTGCTCGCTTGTTGGAAGGCTCAACTTACCTACTGTCGTCGCTCATAGGCGAGTCTCCACTACGTCTCGGGCATATTGTCAAACTTCCCTTACCAATTTTCAGTGATGACGGCTAAGCTCTAGAGGTAAGCATAACCAATAAGCATAGCCAGGTTTGGAAAGCGTTCTTGGCAATTTTTATCCTCCTATCCCCATTATGGGCTGTCTGACTTGGCGTGAGGCTTGACACAATGCACAGACCACAGCTATCCGTTTGAGGCTCTTCCCTGTCGTAGTGGACAGGACGACTCGCCAAATGCGGTTGTATGGGAAGCAAAGCTTGCGAAAAAAAAAGGAGGCTCGAGGACTAGTTGCCGCAGAAGTGGAAACAGTTTGACCTCTGAAGCTAATCGCATGGCGTTGCGTCCGATATGATCTACAGCTATTGAACATCCTTGGGCGATCAGATTGCGGAGAGACTCTGTTTCGATTATCATCCTGTTTTGTCGGTTGCACTTACTGGCTTCCATATGTCACGATAGCCTTCGTCCCCCTAGTCCGATTTCAACCGTTCTCGGACAACTTTGGTCCTAGCTGGCTAAGTGGAAACGCCTTTCTGACAGCATGCCCATTTGGTCGCGCCCGACATCAGGTCAAAGACATCCAATCACCGGCACTTTCACCGTGCTACGCGATTCACATCAGATCTTTGAGCCTCGAGCACCAACTGACGCATTGAGTTTGAGTAGTTCCATCTTGTGTGTACCCTTCTTGGCATGTTCCATTGCCCGTGAAGCGCCTCTCCCAGTAGCGATGAGATGCCGACTTGCCATTCAGAAGAGGCCCGACGGCTGATAGATTGCACAAAGGGCTGGGAAATTGGTGAGAGCCATTTTTCTATTAAAGCAACTCAAACTCCCTCCATCTATCTCTTTTTTTTAATCATCAGCGATCAACATCTTCAACTTCCAATCATCTTCTTCATCTTTTCACTTCTTCAGCCGCATACTATTGATTAGTATCCGCTTCCAATCTTTATTACTTCAATTTTTTAAATCAGTTCTTTCAGATCACCACCACCGCAAACATGTTCGCCAAGGTCTTCCTCGTTGCGCTTGCCGCCTCCCCTCTCGTTGCCGCCCATGGCAAGATCGCAGTCATGGTGAGTACAATCATCTGATTCCGGCTCATTCCAGCTCATCTGAGCTTGAGCCTGAGCTTCATCTTCTTCGGATCATCACTAACAATCTTTCTTACAGACTGGTGATGCTGGTGGAAACACCACTGGTCTCGGTATCCAGGGAGCTGTCATCCCAGGTGCAGGAACCAACAAGCAGACTGAGGTCGACACCACCGTCTTCAACAGCAAGGCTGCTGCCTCTGATGGACTCGGAAAGACCAAGGCTGGCCCCAACACCCTCGCTGGCATGAGCGCCGTCATGGTGAGCATCTCCTGATCCGATCTGATCTTTTGATCACTATCATCTTCCTGGTTATCCATTATACTAACAATTCTTTCAGGCTCAATCTGGTACCACCCTTCCCCAGTGCACAGCTGGTGGAACCCTCAGCGGAACTGTCCACATCGTCACAACTGATGGAGCTGGACCATACTCCGCTGTCGTCGACTCCACCGGCACTGGTGCTTTCTCCACCGGTACCACCGCCAAGGTTACCACCCAAGTCCCAGGTACCAGAGGTAACATTGCCGCCCCCAAGCAACGCCGCTTCATCACCCGCACTCTCGTCAACCTTGGCATCGTCAAGCGTGCTTCCAACGTCAACGAGGACTACCCAATCGCCATCCAGATGCCAGCTGGTCAAACCTGCTCCGGTACCGTCGCTGGCCAGCAGAATGTCTGCTTGGTCAAGATTGCCAACCCATCTGGCGCTGGACCATTCGGTGGTGTTGTTGCCATTCAGATGACCGGCTCCGGTTCCGCAGCCGCTGCTGCCCCAGCTGCCTCAGCTGCTACCAAGTTCCGCGCATAAGCGGTTCGTCCTCTCTAGACCGACGTGGTCTTAAAGTCACTTCTCCTGTCGGCACCTGCCATCCTGTAGCCCAGAATCGGTACTGGTGTAGCAGAGAAGGGATATTGTATTGGTGGTCGTTATATCTGCTGCTTTTGGGTGATTGAGCGGGCTGTTGATAATAAGATGGTCCCGGGTGGTTGGTTGATGATGATTCCTTTTCGTATCGAACTGTATTTACTCCTAAAATTGTTACATTCCTTTGGTTAATAGAAAAGGGGCAGCTCTGTAGCGACCATATAGTTGGATCAAATTACTTTCCTGATCATTCTCGGTTTATTGACATTGTGACTGTGATATTGTTTTATATGATTTAAATTGTTTATTTACTATCAGCACTTTTTTTTAATTGGCATTTAAGCCATTAACTTTTTTGAACTTGTGGCCTGAAGTGTCCTTCCCCTTTCTGTGGTTTGCTCGCTTAGTTTTTATGATATCACTGAACTTTAGTAGACTAGGTTTTACCTGCAGTACATGATAAATCATATATTATTTTGACTTCAGCAGCAGTTCTGTGTATATGGTAAGAACCATCAACCCTGTTGCCCCGCGTTTGAGAGGGGCACTCTTCACTGCTGAAGGAAAGTATATGAACCACTCTTTCCTTCCATCCTCTTACAAACCTTCTAATACCACACACGAGCTCAGAGCTCCTACACTCCAAGACCAAATACAAATTCACCTTCGCATCAATCGAGACCGATTCATTTACATCTCTGCCATCAATTGAATACAAACAATCGGCTATCATGTCTAAGCAAGAAAAATCGAACTACTCCGATTCCTCTACCAGCTCCGACCGGTTCATTCCATTCGAGATTACCGGTCGCGGAATAAATAGCCAGGTATTCTCCACTATCACTTTCGCTCCCATTCTCTTTCTCCAGATATTACTTCCCAATCGGCCAATCTATGAGTAGGAACAATTGTTGCTAATCATCTGAATGAACAAATAGGGAAACAAATGGGACACCCGAGTTCAACCTTGTGGTAATGGATACCATTACTCTAACAAGGACGGCTCTTACGTATGTATTCTCCTTCCTTGAATCTCCCTTTCTGTGTACTCATTCGTCTACAATGAAATGAATCTGCAAGACTAACGAGGGATTTGGTCTGCAGTACTATCGCAACGGAGATGGATCTACGTATCACAATAGCCCCTCGCATGGGGTTACATATACTAATCCTGATGGCACTGTTCGCAAATGGTAGATCTGGTGAGGAGTAAAAACGATAGTTGACGTCGCTGAAATCCGTGTCACGTTGGAGACTGGTCATTGGGCAATCGGAGGCTGGTTCAGAATGGAAAAATGTGTTTGAATTGGAGTTTGTTTTTGGGGGGAAAGCATACAGATCAAATAACTTTTCTGATCATGGGTTCCTGACACTCTACATACTAGATTGTCGCTCTACAGGTGATTAAAAGTTTTGGCCTTGGTGGTTATTAATTTATCAGTCTAATCAACTGTTTTCATAAAACATATCTTCATTCTGATGATCCTGGCGCTCGGCAATCCCTTCGAAATCGTCCATTGCTTTCAACAATCCCGCGCCTATATGGCCACAATTATTACGTTAAAGCAATAACACCTGAAATGCCTCAATTTGTATGGGTTGAGGCCTATTTTAGGTGCCTCATACTTTTAATATAAACTAGACGGTTCTCCTACTTAATGGGCGGAATTAACCAATCCTTGATTCATGATTTTCACCACACAATTCACCTCCGACATGTGCCACTTTTACAATATAAGTAAGGGTTTATATAGTTAGTATACCTCCGTATATGACGACTTTTCATTCTGTGACCCATGATGTCACATCTATGTCAGAGTATATCCTCAAAATGGCCATAATTTCTTTGGTTCAAGCCTCCAGCAACCTTATTTTCAATGATAGCTGTCTACGCGCGATGCCCGCCACATCCGGAATGCAAAATTTTAGGCAAGATTGATTAGAAATAATATTTATATAGCAAGTGGAAATGTATTCTGTGTAGAATTATTGTATAGAACTAGGTCTCCTTCTAGGTTGTAGTCGGAGGATTATTACATGTCTATACTTATCTGGTTACTATATTTAACATTTTATACAGCAATCAGGGTCCAAATGATACTTAGCTTTTGTGCTTATAAGGGCCCTACTATCTACCGCTTAATAGTTTTATATAAAAGTAAACATGGGAATATATTGTATAAATACTCTAGTCTCTTCGGTTTATTATATTACATTCGAGGGTATACACTTTCTATTATTCTTTGTAAAGTATATCGATCCCCAAAAAAATGGAAGCACTATTTATAACTCTAGTTGCATTTTTTCTATATGATACAGTACTTTTTCCCCTACTATTGTTCCTGGGAAGTTTTCACTAGACTTTAAGATTAGGGGCTTATTAATAACTAACAGGATAAATAAATTGTAAGATTAGACAGTAGATTGACCGGGAGTTTTTTTATTTTTATAGTATAATAATTACCTCGTAACTACTAAAACTATTGGCTAATTTGGATATGATGGTTTTAAGGGTGCAAAGATATTATTTTGTATGTTTTGTAAATAATTAAGAGAGGAGGGCTTGAGTTTGTTATATATAGTAGTAAACACAGGGCAAACATCGTAGATGTAATCACATAACTATCAAATTTGATCCTTAAAATCTTCTAGAATCTTCCAATGCTTCTATAGGGTTATAGACTTATAGAGGGAAGTCAACACAAGTCAGTTCCTCGCTTAAATCAAGAGGGATGAAGAATTATCCCTCTTCAATTCCGATACCATGCATTCATTCAGTGGCAGGACTAACGGAAGTAAGATTTTAGTCAAAAGCTTGATAAGTGTGGAGTGAAAGTTGGTGGGCGAGATTAGCGAGTAGTGAATCTAGGCAGTTCTTGTCAGGTGCAGTTTAGTCGGGTTACCTCTACTGTCTAGAGATAGAATTTGACAAGGAGACAGCTGCATGAAAACAGCGATTAATCGTACGTTTTCCTTAAAATTATAGATTGTAGCTGAGATCCAGAGTCTGTGGCTAGCTTATCTAGTGGTTTGGTGTAAGTAGAGGTCATCGCTTAAAAACATTAGGCGAAGTCACTGCACCACATGGCGCATGTAGATATCCTACTTCGGGTTCTTTTTGAACTGCCTGGAACACTTCGGAACTTGGCGATAGCGGAAGGGATATTTTATTGGTTCTGGTCGCTCGAAGTGGTCTTTAAAACAGCAGAATATCCACTGGCTGCTAGAGATGAAACTTGCCGTGATCTGTTTATTCGGGTGCAAGCTAAAGTACTAGTGTGATATCTTGAAGCAAACTAGTATCTAGCACGCGGAAACAGTGTGATATCGGCTGAGCTGAGCTTTAGCTCACTTGAAGCTGAAGTTAGAGGCTAACGATATCTATCCAAGTGTAAGCCTGAAGTATCATGTCCAGAGCAATTGGTCCTACGGAGTATCCATTTCCGCTCCTGATCCTGTCATTTGTGAAATATGGTCTTCCCCACGAATTTCACCTGATAATCGCATCCACCTATCTTGTCAGATTCTCTTCGCATGATTTGATTCCACATTAGCAATGGGTCCCGATCCCATCACCTTGATCGCGAATATCGGAGGTTCACTTACATCTTCAATAACACTCGCGCGTTTTGTATTTGATGTCAAGAATGCCGAAGGAGATGTAAAGACGTGTCTGAGTCTCGTACAAACAGTCGAAAGGTCGTTGGAACATCTTATTAATCTACGGAACAAACACTTAGATTATCTCTCAATTAATCCACTGGCGCTACAGCGTGTAGATGCCATTATCGCGTCGACTACGGAAGGTATTCTGGATGTCGGTCGGCTCTTGGAAGGATGTAGGGCTGAAGCTTACGAGGGAAGCATCCCTCTGAATCAAAAGATGAAATGGGCGTTGGGAAATTCATCAGCGTTTGCTGTGAGGACGAGGAATTTGACAGAACAACATGCAGCTGTCAATGCGGAGATTTCATACTTGAGACAAATCGAAATCATGCAACCTCTTCGGGTTTTGGTGGAAAATACAACTTTTGAGAATATTGATGTGATGTGCAGAAAAAAGAAGAGAGGGCCAAGAGGGGCCGTTGGGGTTCAGAGAGCATCTAGCGGTAAGTATCGTATTTTGTGGATCGGAAATCTAGGTTGATTTTGTGAGATAGGTTTAGATTCCACGAATCTTGGAGTGGAGTCGAACTCAGAAGCTCCTCCACCTTATGAAGCTCACTTGTGGCGATCTCAATCTATGAACGATATATCACCTCATGATGCTGGCATCGTTGAAATGAGTTCAGAAGTTACAAATCAACATGCTCTACAGGAACATCATTTGTTGGAGCAAGATGCTCTAAGTCGCACTACGACTCATGGAGTTGGCGGGAACGAAGGAGGAACTCAGGCTCAGGCAAATGAAGATAATATAGATATGGAAAGATATGAAGACCACGAAGTCGCCTGGTACAGGGAAATGAGAAGGAGGGAAGAGGCCAAGAGAAGACGGAGAGCTTGAGATGGTGCAAGTTATAATACTCTTTGACTTGGGATGATCATTAATCTTTACGAAAGTACTCATCAATGATGTGACAGAAAGTTATTTCAAAGTCGCTTTGAAGCAATCATATATTTCACAATGCTCGGCACTGATATCTCAAACACACTTCAGATATTCTTGTCTACAATATAGTATCTCCTTCAAGTGACTCAGATGTCAACGATTTCAGGCTCCAACACTGTACGCCAGGTCGTACTACCATTCCTTGGACTCTCCTCACCGAGAGCAGGAAAGACCACCATCTCTTTGCGAACAATCTGACTCTTAGCTCTACCAGTCTGAACAACACTCCTCCTCAGAGTCCAATCAAAACTCCACATGGTAGGCTGGCCGAAAAGAAGACACCCAAGTTCTGCTGCATCAAGAAGTATACCTCTGAGATTTTCCTCCTGCTTCTGCCGAGTATCAGAATCAAGCTCCATGAAACTCCCAACGACATCGTTGATCAGGGAAATGTTGTAGGCGATCGCGGGCTCGAGAGATTTATTGTTCGGTTTCAGTGCTTCACGATTGGTTCGCCATGTTGAGAGTAGATAGGCACTTAAGTGTCGCCATTTGATGAAGGCCTGTGTTAGTTCTGGTGTTCAACTCATCAGTATGCAGGTTCAAGTACGACTAAAGATTATACATACCATCTGCACAGCCAGGTTTAGTTTCTGATGATGGTATGTCATGGTAAAACATAACAATATGCCGTGGTAGCAAAGCTCTTTCTACTTGGGTATTCCAGCTGATACTACCCAAAACAACCTGACCTATGAGATGCCGAATAGCAACCAGCCGCGAAGAAGGAATCCGCATAAGAGTTAAGATATCTTCGGGTGCTATCTTTGCTCCTTGATCTTTGTGATAACCACACTTCTTGATCGCTTCAATCAGTCTTGACTGTTTGCCATCTACAGGATCTGAATTGTAGAAATTGTCGGCGTGGTTCTCTATCACGCCTGCGAGGCTTTGGACGGCATTCTTGATTTCTGATTCGGCTGCTGGAATTGCGAGATAATCCTCGATGTTACCGAACCCTCCCATTACTCCGGTTCTCCTAGGCTCTGCAGCGAGGTGTACGTGACCTTTGCTCCGTCTTCGATGGCCCTGTTCTTTGCGAAGCATTTGGAAGATCCAGGCACCTAGAATTGCAAGGAGCAATCCTAAGATTAGCGTCCCAACAATGATACCAGCGAGCGCAGAGCCTTTCAGTGAAATCGTCGATGCAGGGTGAGAAGTTTTTGCTACAGGCGCTGGTGCGGTTGTTTGGACAGGCGCGTTATCTTCAATCTGTCTCTTGTTGTAAAGATTCATCCTGAAGTGATTCAATAATGCCCAACTTCGCAATGTTCGAGACCAAACTTGGGATTGTCTAGGAATTAAATCAAGACCTTGAGACGGATTTTTAGGCAAACAATATGGATGAATTTAATATGCAACCCAACTTCAGAATTACTACTGAGCTCAAGGAGCATTGTCCCCGAGCATCTAAGTGCACAAGAGCGCTACCTATTTTGCTTGGCTGCACTCGGAGCTCGTTAGTTTAGCGAGCTGAAAAGCAATGGGCACGCTTTTGGAGGTGAGGCGCCATAAAATTTCCACGCGACATGAAAGCTTATCCAAATTCGAACATTACCAAACCATTAGATGCGCCACGTTCAATAGATGTATCTGGTCATGCTCTTTTTCTTCTGTCCATGAAGTCTAGACTGGTGCCACAAGACTCTCAGCTGAAGATGATGGGCCTTCGCTGGTCGTGATTTATTTATTTCTAGCTCAGTACTCTATCTCTTATCACAGTGCTGCATCTCTAAATTTCTCACGAGCCCATACCTCAGTGCATTCTGATTGATTCTTTCATCCTTTTGCTGTGAAAACCAGGGACGATCTTTTTTCTTTTCTTTTTTTCTTCATAATGCCTGAACATGTAGATCTCATTGTTGCAGTCGACTTTGGAATGACATGTACAGGTAAGAAGTGATCTCACTGATTTCTTAAAAACAAGACTAAGGGGCTGAAAATGTACAAATTTAGGAGTTGCATGGGGAAAGCCAAGTCTGAACACAACAGGTGCAATTGGCACCTGGCCAGGAATGACTGGCAATGGCGAGATCAAGGTGCCCACGCAATTGATATATGCCAACAACGCAGTTGCCAAATGGGGATTCCTCTGCGAAGAGGATGAAGATGATGAGGACGTAGAAATTAAGGAGTGGTTCAAAATTTACTTGGATGAGAGCAAATTGGCCATCGCACAGCGACAAGGTGTATCCAGCGTTCCAAGTTCTGTCGATGAGGTCAGAAAACTCGTCACTGATTACCTGAGAGAGGTATACATACATATACAGTATACGATGGAAGCAACAAGCGGGTCCTGGAGGGATAAACGAGTAAAATTTCTGTTCAGTACACCTACAACGTGGACTTCGCAAGATATTTTGACCAGTTTCAAACGTGTCATTATAAATGCTGGGTTTGGATCGGCGAATCCTGCTCTTCACAGTGTTGATCTCGGTCTAACAGAAGCAGAGGCTGTCGCTGTTTTCACTCTTAAATCACCACCAGTAGAGTTTTCCGCTGGTGACCTTCTACTAGTTTTGTGATGCAGGTGGTGGAACAACAGATCTCGGACTGGTAGAAATCACTGATCCGAGCAAGCATGCGCCGATTCTCAAACAAGTTGCCGGAGTTTGTGGAGTTGGTGTTGGCTCAACGGTGATCGATAGGGAATTTGAGGACCTTGTACAAACACGTCTAGATGCACATCAAGATGCTACTGCTTTTCTACCACCGAACCTAGCCGAGAAATTATCAAAACGCCCATTTTCTACCATCAAACATAAATTCGGTTCAAGGTCAGCGAATACCAATACATTCTTCGTGAAGACTGGGGCCGGTAACGACTTCAACCACCCGGGTTTGCGTATCAAGAATGGGAAAATGGAGTTTACAAGGTAATGTAACAAAAGAAAATGGCTATATGTGAAGCTGAGCTGACTGGGTTCTTAGAGATGAGATAAAAGGCTTGTTTGATCCACAGATCCGGGTGATTTTCAAGAAGATACATGAACAGCTTGATTGGGTGGCTAACAACAGGTCTACAGAACACGTGGTAAGTACAGTACATCATAATAAAGCAACTAATCCCAGATAAAGCTGACTTGTATTACCAAAAGAAATATCTCGTTCTTTCCGGTGGGTTCGGCGGATCTGAATACCTTAAGACGAGGTTATTAGAGCATTTTCAGGACAGACCTCATCCAAGCGCACCTAATATTGCAATGATCAGATCCGAAGAGCCAAGACTTGCTGTCTCTAAAGGATTGGTATTCGACCAAATGCGCCCAGTATTGAAGTACCGTGTTGCCCGAGCAAGTTATGGTGTGCTCTGTCGTCGACCATATGATCCAGCAATTCACGTGGGTGCGGATGTTGAGATGGATCTTTATAAGAGCGGTATGAAATGGGCGACTAATCAAATTGATTGGTTTATTAAACGGGTTTGTATTATCTTCAAGTGATATACGTATATATACTTACTGGTATTGGTAGGGCGACTTGATAGACACAGAGCTTGCTTTCAAAGAGAGACCTTTTTCGAGGAAACTGAAACCTGGAGAGACGAGCCGAATCTGGGACACCACGATCATTATCTCGCATAATGATCGTAATTCACTACCCACGAGCACTAAAAAAGGTCCATCTCAATATCTAAACGTGAAGTTGTCCTATACTGACTTTGGTATCTAGGTGGTGCTTTGAAATTGTGTGTGGTGAAATCAGATTTATCCGACGTTAAAGAACACGAGTTCCAACTAAAGAATAAAAGATGTTGGCAAGGACCTCGGTACTACCTTGCATCATTTAATATCCGTTTCGTCATTGGACCCTCAGATCTCACATTTGAACTGTTTTTCAAAGGTACGAAGTATTCTCGTGGTCATGATCCCATTACTGTTGAGTGGGATCATGCCGGAGCTTCTGCTAGAGAACCTACATCAGAGGATTCTGGTGTACCTGATCAGTTGCGATAGTTTATACCATGAAGTAGTCGTAATCAGAGTCAATGATATTGTAACAAAGCATACATTCCTATACATTTGATATATCTACATAGAAAAGAACCAACCAATTCCTTTAACACCCCATCTCAATACCCTAAACGCCCCTAACCATCCATTTATCATCTTTCTAATGTCATAACAAAGGTAAATCTACATTCCCATACCACCAGCCCCAGCAGGAGGTCCAAAAGCACCAGCAGCTTGTTGCGCAAAACCATGTCCATGATTTCCATGACCATGATGATGTTGTCTTGCGATATGAGATTGTTGCATAGCTTGATTATGATTGCGATAGTTTGCTTGTCTGATCGAAATAGGTCAATTAGTTGGAGTTTGAAAAAACAGAGATAAAGAAAAGTAAATACCTTGGCCTTGGCGGTGCTTGACTTGAGGTATTTGTGCTTTTCTTAAGGAGGTGGGAGAGACTGAGACACATTTTGAGGAGTCTTAGTGTTTGGAGGATAGATAAATTTTGTTGTTGAGTTTTTAATTTTTGCTTCAAGGGTTGTGGCTTTGATTTAGGTGGTCATATGGGTAGAGAGTCTTGTAGAGAATAATAGAGGATCGTGGGATAGAAAGTGAAGAAGCAAAAAGATAGCTATCTATATAAGAATTGCCATCTCCACTTTGTGCAAAATCAAGGCAGAATAAAAATAAGGTTTACTGAGGATTCTTAAGGGGAAGGCGCAGTCGCTACTCGCTTAATTGCTGCATTAATTTAATGCCGTTTAGCGAGCAGGTTGACTTCGACAATCTGGTTTCAAATACAACTGAGAGCTGAAGTAAAGGGGTTAGGGGTAACATTGTGTAAGCGAGGATTAACAAAGCCGGTTATGACAAGTACAGTTGACTGCGCCTTGTGAGTAAGTAGCGAAAATTAAGACGGGTTATATATGTACTAATGGCGTCACTACTAGTTAGATAATTATTAGAACAATAGGTTAGCGAAAATATTGTCATATAAACAGTATAAGCACTTACATTGGTATTATATGAGAAGTTACTGAGGTAATTACTGGCAAGAAGCATTTACTAGTCACCTATTCACGAAAAGTATTGCTACCTCTTTTTTACCAATCATAATCCAATAAACTTTCACTTCCTCGCTATACATTCCAGAGAAAATTACAAAACTCGTACCCTTACCAAAAACCTAAATTGCCATTTCCCACATCTGCCAAGCAACAGTACCCATCGTAACAACAGCAGTAATATAAGCAGCAACGCCAAAAGCACCTTGGATATCCTTTTCTAAAATCGTCCAAATTATTGCAAAAACTACACTTGTAACCAACATTACAAGGAACAGGACAGTTACAGCTAATCCGGTATTTAGCTTCTCAACGAATCGTAATCCGTACCCGATATTCTCCTTATACCTATTAGGCTGATACGTGACAATTGAGCCCTTCTTCTTAGGTACTTGCTGTACAAACATGACGCTGGTAGGTGGAAGTTCGGAGCCACAGGACGTTACGAGATGGGCCATGTAGTCTCGAAGTTGAAGGTTAGATTCGAGAGTCAGATAGACTTGATCTAAGAAGGTATAGGAAGGAGTACACATACCGGGGCCACAGGGAGGATTTCTTTCTGGGGGTGGTTCAGGAAAGAATTCGTAATCGTTGACATTTGGAGGAAGTTTTGGAGAAACTATAAGATCAACTCTCTCGGCTGCTCTAGCCGTAAACTAGATGCAGAAACTTGGTATTAGTGAATGAGTAGTTGGCAAGAATATGGTAAAAGGACGTAAAGCCTTTATATGGTAATACTCCCAACATACTTCAACAAACTCTATAGCTTCTAGTTTGAAAGAAACCTTATCCTTCCAAGTCCTCCCTGAATAATATTTCCTCTTCAAGGTTGAGAAGAATTGACGATCGGTGACACGATCTTGTTCTGCTTCTCTACAGACTTGTAACGACTGTAGTTTAGGAATCCTCGCATATGGCCGGTCCTTAAGGCACATATGAAGCCACAAGTATCTGGCAACCATGGAAAGTTGGGATGGCTCTGCTGTAGTCTGGCCTACGTTTGGACTCTGATCTTGCAAAGATATCCCAGAAGTCGCGGTGGTTCCTGAGTTTGTGAGAGGAAGTGCAGAAGCTCGATCGCTGTACATGATGTTTTGGATCGTTACTCGGATATCATGGAAATTTAATGCAAAGACTGATAGAAAACTGGGCGCCTGGTTTGACACAGAGAAATATTTAATATATCCTGCCTGTACAAGCTGATGAGCATACTCGGCGACCGCCCCCGGTCTCGTCACTTGGAAATCGTCGTGCGACCTGTGACCGCATTGCTAGAATACATGTATTAGTTCTTGCATTTTTATGTTGTATTCACAAGAGTATAGTTCTTGAAGACAAAGAGAATTCGTCAACTCACACAGATCCACTCTAGTCGCTGAGTTCCCTCAGGTAAATTGTTAGGAGCCGTCATGCTGAGTGACGCGGATTTTAGTTTTTGCCACCAGCCGTTATTACAGAAGGATCCGCCTTTGAAACTAGGTTTGCTGTCTGCTAATGGTATATTGACGGTCGTTGCTGAATTCTTCTGGGGGATGTCACTCAATAGGTCCAAGTCTGCCATATTTTGACACTCCGAATTAACTTCATAAGTTGTTTCCGAAGAAGAAGCTGAAACTTCATGCTGAGGAGCACTTTCCGATTGTTCAACGGTTTCTTTTTCTGGATAAACGAACATCCTCAGGCTTGATCGAAAAGCTTCAAATGCCCTCGACTGTATGACAAATCTTTCCAGTTGTTCCAAACCTACCGGATCATCAGTTTCGTCCATACTGCTGTCTTCATCTGAAATTCCATCAGGAGCTGATGACACAGCTTCTAACAAGGGAGTATTTGGGCTTTCGTGTTTATCTTGACCCAGTTTTCTGCATATAGCATGTGCTGTGTTCCTAGCACGGCTGCGTATAAAAGTAGCCGCAGTACGATGCTGAGTAGTTTTGGCTTCTTGACGTAGTTCTTTCGAAAAACTTTTTAGTAGACGGCGAAGATTACGCTCAAGCCTTTCCATGCTCATTTTGATGAGGGCATCATGATACAAACCAGAGAGGGTGGACTCATGAAACATAATCTCGACAAGTCTTTCGAAAGCTCCTTCTACCTCTGCAACTGAAGAAACAGAAGAAAAGCTTGAAGTGCTGAACAAACTCGGTCCGTCGGAAATCACGGAATCCTCGCTTGTATGGCTTCCTCTACGCCGCCTTTGGGACATGGTTGGTTCTAAGATATATTCGAAGACTTTGTCACTTTCAATAGACTGCTTCGAATCTGAACTTAGTAATAACTCGCTGGGAGTAAGTTGCTCCGAGAGTCCTTCATAAGCGCCCGGTACAACTTCCTCTGAACAACTATCGAGGGAGGCATTCGAACTTGGCAATAACTCATTAGGAGCAAGTTGCTCCGGCGGGAAATCAACGTAGGCGTCCGGTACAATCTCCTCCAAACCATTATCGAGTGAGGCCTCCAAAACATTGATAGGTTCGACATTGCGAAGCCTTGTTGGAGTTACACTTGGTTCTGAATCATCTTTGGAATCCTTTTCATCTGGAGCGTTTTGGCCTAGAAGACTTGTCTCGGCAGCAGGCACAAGCTCCTGCAAATCATAATCTTCCTCTTCAAACTGAAATATACTGCCACATATTAGTCATATAAGCATCATAACAAGAAGCAGATAGGTCTCATACCTTTTTTGGAATGCCAGCATATCCTCAGATTGACGTCCTTCTTCCTTGACACTTGAGGAGGAGCTCTTTGCAGCATCTTGAGTATCTGGTACGGTTTTCTTAGAAGAATCCAAAGCGTGATGAGAAGCCGGCAGGTTATGTGCGAAATTCTCGGTTTTTCTTGGAATATGTTCTCCCAGCGTATCTGGACTACTAGATCTTCGTTTCTTTTTCTTGTCCTTCTTGACTCTGACCTCTTCACATCGGCAGTCGGTGCAACGTGTGTGTCCACAAAGATAGCCATTATCAAACTCCAGACATGTCCATTGCTCTGTAGTCATCCCGCCGGGGAAATTATAGCCATGCTGGCAACAGAACCATACCCAGAGAGTACTTGATGAATTTCTCTTTACCATTTTTACTGGTTCCTGTAGGATCTGAGATGCTATTATTGCTTTGCTGCGTCCAGATAAAACGACAATGCGATAATGACTAAAGGACTGAGCAGGAATTTGATAAGAATCAAATAGTATCTGAGCGACAAGTGGGGCAGGCAATGTTGTGTTCCAAGTACTGCCGCCTATGACACCAGTTTGCTTCTCTACCGAGTTGTATTGAGACAGATGGTGACTAACGAAGATAAACGCGCAAAGATCATAAATCCCGAAGACAGATCCTTTCTTATATTTAATAGAAGTTTAAAAGTCGAGTCTCGACAAGAATATGCATGCAGTGCTGCAGGTGTCAAGGAAATGGTGGCGGAGCAAAATGGTGTCACAGTGTTTCGTGTTCCAGCCAGCCTTGCAGACAGAAAGCCCCTGATCAGGCGGTTTAGGCAGATTTGAAGGCTGCATAGAATGCAAGCACAGCAGCTGATGCTCTCCTATTAGCTAAAGTCATGATGCTACTTCCGATTGGCCTAGACGAAAAACTTCAAAGAGAAGGCAACCTACCACTAGTAAATTACTTTAGCTGATCTGTTGAAATACAGAGAAAGTTTTGTAAGCTACTATATATATAAACTACCAATTTCTTTTTCTCTTTAGCTATATTCGAATTGTTTATCTGTTCTATGGGATGGTCACAGATGGCTTACCTAGAAATACTACAGTGCTAAACATTAAATAGCTTATTGTCTATCACGTCCTTCAACCTCTACTTTAACGCCCTGAACGTGATTCTCCCAACCAGGGAACTCAGCCTTTGCAAACACCGCAACAACAGAACCTTGCCTTAATCCCCTCATCCATGTCCGAATATCTTCAGAAGGAGAATCATCAGCATCCCATACATTAGTGTGATGTCGTGTTTGATTGGATCCGTGTAAATTGTGCTGAAGCACATGTCTCCTCGGATGCACGTGTCCAGGACCAACATGTATCAAAGCAAAGCTAGGAATTGTATCCACTTCGAACCAAGTCCAGCTATTTCTATAGGTTCTTACGTGTTCTGTATTATCACTCCAACCTATATCATAGACAATTAGATAGAAGCTTGTGTAGTAAGGGGCTCTTCATCTACTTTTTACCTACCTTGATCATGAGACCATGTGTGGAAGACAAGACGCTTGACAGCTGGACTTTGTATCGTAAAGGTAAGATATGGTTCATCGGGACTGTATCTATAAAAGGTTTTCGGGGCTCGCTCTTCGTGAGTAATTGTCACCCATCCGTCTATGTTTTCTGTGGAACTTGACAAGGCAGGAGATCCGCGTATCGCTGGAGATTCTTGTACTCTGATGGGCACTTGCATTGATTCTTGAGAAGCTGTTATGGATAAGAAGAGCCACATCGCTCTCTCGAGGACATTCATCTGGTTTTCTGCACGGTTTGGGTTTGTATAATTGTTGGTGGTGCTATGCCGCTGTATTTCTGGAGTTGTTACCGGTATAGTTGGATTTCTGGCATTGATGAATGCCAATACACTTTCCCAAGGCCGGGATACTTGTGCTGGTTTGGTATTCAACATAGGAACATCCATCTTTGGATGCCCAAATATTCAACATACTAACCCGACGCTATTACAATTCGGGTTGGATCTTGGGATTGAATCAACTTACAGCACCAGAGACGGTCGTGCCGACGATGGGGCGATTCAAACCCAACCCCAGTGAGATGTCTGCTGCCTTATTTGTTTTGATGCGACCAAGTACGACGGTATAAGACGTGTCTCTTTGAGGACAAATATCTTGCATTCTCAACATACATACCCTGTCATCATCATTGTAGACCATCTGCGCTTGGTGATGGCTGTCACGAGAGAGCCACAACATAGGATTTCCATTGTTCTTATCAATGCTAACCTGGGAAAACGTTAAGGGATCTTCAAATTCTCCAGAGGTAGTAATGCGTCCAACGCGTGCAATCAGCACGCGAGTTCCACCAGGGGCATTCTGTTAGCCCTTCACAAACTGCGGGTTGTCCTGCTTGTCCATTATCAAATTCCACTGGAGGATGAACTTACAATTAGAGCAGCAGCACAAACACTGGTACGGAAATTTGGCTGATTGAAACACTCAACTGCGCATGGCTTTGCGAATAGTCGACTATAATTTTTTATTGGAGAGTCTTCTTCTTGTACTACGTGATGAAATTGATTTACTTATTCTCTTAAATGAACAAATCAGTCTCCAAACTTGCCTGAGACAGCGCCTGGGTCGGCTGTGCTATTGGTTTCATGCAAGCAAATATTCTTGTGTACTCAGATATTGCCTGAAGTAAGGCAATGGGATTACCATGTGGGACATGTTTTTGAACATGGTAGACAATAATGGATCTGAAGTTCTTAGTAGCAAGTGGTGGAAATCAGTCAATGTGGAAGCATTGCCAGACAAATACCCGACTGTGTTTCGCAAGATGACAGCTAAGTATGCCTCGACGACCATGGGTAGTTGTTTTGCCCGAGTGATTGAGACTTGCTTGACAAGTGTCGAATCCAATGCTGCTCTTCGTACGGAGTCGGCGACTGTCTTATGGGAAGCGAACAAGAAAGGGCGTGAAGAGGTGTGCTTGGCTTTTGAAGAACAAGTGCTGTTCGAATTGGAAGAAATAGAGCAGGCGTTTAGTGTAGCAAGTCGTTGAGAGGTTACGAGCAAAGTGGTGGGATGTAGTTGTTTGTATGTAAGTTGTGAGTTTGTGGTAGTTGCGAGTTGCAAAGTATAGTTAGTTAGTAGTACTCATATGATTGATGTTCGTAGATGGATGGCTTGGCAATTTGTGAAAGCTTGGTCTCGGTGGTCTCGCCTTTCATCCCTTGATGTCTTGGCTCTTCCTTACCCGCCCAGTATCTCCGCCCAATGCTTCCACAACCAACCACCAAAGCACTTCCAAGACTAACGAAGCTTTTCACAAGAATCTTCCATTGATCCATGCACAGAAGCAAATCAAATGCTAAATTCGAAGGAGTTCCTGGATCGACACCTGGGATTTGTTTTGCGCGTCCTCTCCACAGTTTTGGGCTGATGACGAGGCGAAGAACCCGGTAAAGTGGTGCACAACTTTTCTTGCCCCAGTTCTTCCCCCAGTTGTCTTCAAACCTCTTCGAAATGTTATCCTTTCTATTGGCTCAATCGTACCGAGTCCCGAGCGTGAATAGGGACTCTCTGATTGGGCCTACGACTTGTGCCTACTTGCCTCACTCTTCTCACTTTCGTAATCTGCTTGTTATCTATGATTCCGTAGGTTCGGGAATCGGGGTTTACAGTGCGGCGACGCCGGTCTTTGATTAACTGTGGGGTTGAGTTGATCTTCCTGAGGAAAGGCTCAGATGAACGCGTTCCTAGAATGCATGGGCCTTTTTCTATTCTTACAGATTCGAGCTCGAAAAACACTTACTCGAGTGCCATCTATGGCTATTGCCAAGACTCTGTTGTTGAGAGGATTTCTGCAAGTGTCCACAGTCATGACGAATCACCCTGCTATCAACAAGAACAGCTAAGTTGACTGACGCGCAAGTATGGATCTCTAGTAAAGATATACTTCTGTGCTGGTGATGTCTACAGGATGAAGGCACATATAAAGAGGGCAGTGGTACCACCGTCTACTTTTCCTCCTCACCCTCCTCACCCTTCTCGCCAACCCTCCAACTTCTAGCGTCGCCATCTCCTTAGTTCTTTCTCTAGTTCTCCCAGTTTATTCATTCTCTCTTTTCATTATGGTTTGCATCAACCAGTTTGTGGTCGCTCTTGCCACTGCCTCCATCATCGGCTCTGCAGTAGCCCATCCTGGAGAATCTCACTCCCGTACGCAGGTCCGTCGTGACATTGCCAAACGTGACCAACTTGCCGCAAAGGTGAAGCGAGGTCTCGATGCCTGCTCAAATACTCTCAAGGCCCGGGAACTCGATCAGCGTGCTATCGCTCGCCGTGCGGCAAAGGCTGAGAAGCTTCGTGCAGCACGGGGAATCAGCACCAGCACTCCTTACCTGACCCGTCGCAACCTCACAGCTCTCGAGGACTTTGAGACCCACAACCACAATCTTACCTCTACCTACACTGAGGGAATGACTCTATTTTCATCCAACGGCTCCTCATCTTGTATTCTTACCCCAGAAGTTACTATCGGTCCATATAATATCCATGGCGAGTTAATTCGTTCAAATATTACCGAGACACAGCAAGGTATTCCAGTTCACCTCGAGTTCCAATTCATTGACTACACTACCTGCGAGGGTGTAGAGGATATGATGCTTGATGTCTGGGCTGCCAATGCAACTGGTGTCTATTCCGGTGTAGACATTTCTGGAAACGAAGCTCCTCTTAATACTAGCTACCTCCGTGGTCTCCAGCCCACTGACTCTGATGGTGTTGCATCTTTCGATACCATTTTCCCAGGTCATTACGCCGGCCGTGCTATCCATCAACACGTTGTATCTCATTTTAACTACACGGTCCTTCCCAACAACAGTATGTATTCCCACACAAAATTCTGCTAGAGCAATCAATGCTAACTTACATCTTCATAGCTATCGTAGGAGGAGATATCAACCACATTGGCCAGCTCTTCTTTGACGAATCGCTCCGTTCAGCAGTAGAGGCAACCTACCCATACAACACCAACACCCAGTCCATCGTCAGCAACGACGATGACATGTGGGCTCCCAGCCAAGCAGACAACAGCTACGACCCTTTCCCAGACTTCGTCTACCTTGACCCATCAGACATCACTCAGGGTCTCCTGATGTGGATTTCCATCGGTATTGATCCATCTGCCAACTACACTTCCGATGCTGTATTTGCTGGTTCGTGGACTGGAGAGACTACCATTCCTCACTCCAACGATCTGGAGGGTGTGTAAATGTTAGCAAAGAATCTGGTTTGATATCTTCTGGGGAAAATTTTCTTAATGTTAAAAAATGAAGGAATGAGGGAAGGTTAAGGCTTGTATATAGAAATTGAGAGAACAGTAGACTGGATGGAACTTAGATGGGGATACTAGATTCACTGTTACTACTCCTGGGAAACGTACCCAAAATCACGTAGAATGTATATATTATGACCATGCAACTTTTGTTTGAAGTGATCAGATGTTGAATTAAAATAGTAATATCTATGTGATCACACACTCTCTCAAGTTAAGATAAAACATCACTCTATATACCTATAATGCTCTAAAGAATCATTATATTCAACATCGAAAAATCCAAGAATTTCCATAGTCACTTAAGTAGCTATAAGAAGTACCAATTGAAATAAGATACTGTATTCGAAAGAGAATCAACATCGTCGAAGTTTCGCTTTAAAGTAAGAATAAAAACAAGAGTCCCGGAAAGGGTACTACGTTCACATGACTATTGTCGACTGGTCCAGGTCCCGCCAGTGAGCAATTAAATTAATACAATCTAATAATTGACACCTATTACTGCACTATCTTAATTTATATACCTTTTATAAAATATGAACTAAAGGATTAAGGTAAGAAGTCTTCCTTGCCAAAATTAGAGCTTATTACGAGACAAGAAAAAGGGGGGTGGGGTAGCGAGAATCACGTTTTACTATACATTAGGACATTAACCCTTTAGAGCACATTTCTAAAAAATACTAAATAAGTTAAAATATTAGTGTTAATACCAAATATAAAGAATGAAGTTAAGTTAAATATCTATTTCAAGACCGAAAAATGGAAATTGATTATCGGGTTTTCGATTGTACGTATCACGTGTTATCTATTGACAATAACCTGGAACCCCTGCACCATGCTAAAAGTAAGTCAAAGTACACTGTACTTCCTACAAGACTTGAAACTCCATGATCGAGGAGGCAAAATTTAATTTTTAGCTACCTAATTTCTACTATTATGATTATAAATTTAGGTCTCGAAATAAAATCATTTATAGAATAAAATTAATTAAATCTTGTCATTTTGAAAAAAGGAACAGAACAGGAGTATCAACTGTTTAATGACCTACAATTTATAGATGACATACATCTATTTCCTGTATAGTATCAGCTAAATCCTTCCCAGATCTACGACCGATAAACGAAGAACAAGCAAAAACCAAATCTAAAAAAGCTTAGAAATCTCTTGACTCCTTAAATTTTAATTCTTCAGATGAAAAAAAAAAACAAAAAAAAAAAAAACAAAAGAAGAAAAAAAAGGAAGAAGAATAAAGACAAAAAGGCACCTACCTAGGCCAGCCAAATTTTGCTCGCGTTTTTTTTTTAGCATAATCTAGCCAAGCCAGGCATAAAGCCAAGGCTGAAGAAGCTTGCTTCAGCGGAAAAAAAAAGGCTTATGAAACCTAGATCGCGATTTGCGAGGGCTTGGTATTTTTCTTGCGATCTACTGTTGAGCTATGGGGAACTGAATGAATGGCCTTTTAATGGCTTCTGATGAAGGAAGCTCTCCAGTTGATACTTTGCTTTTCTTCTTGCACTGTACTGTATGTAGGGAGTTCGTATAGTTCGATTTATATCCTAGGCGTTCTGAAATCATTTTTTTGTATTTACCTATTGTAGTGTGCCATGGCTTTTATGTGCAATTTATGGGAGTTATTTTCGAATCAAATTCAAATGTCTCTGAATAGCTAAGTAGGAGATATTTCTTTTTTAGGAGGAGATGTATTTTTAAGGTGGAGGCGAGGGAGGGGAGGGGAGGGGAGGCGAGAGTCTCACGCTTGCTCGCTTATAATGTTTATAATGAGCATGATTGGTTTGTTTGAAGTTACAGTAAAAGCCCCTGCTTTCTTTTCTGATGCTATGAAACTAACTAGATGCAGTACTGTAGTCCAAGAATACATTCATTATCGTAGACCATTATTTTTTTTCAACTTTCAATTCATTTCCTGTTGTGGTGGTGAGACTCTTGCAAGAACTACCTAGTCTTTGCGAAGAGCAGAGTACGGAGTATATGCCATAAAGTTTTACTTGCTCCGTATCTGTTATGGCATTTTTAGATACCTACCTAGTTCATGACATCAAAGACCTTCGCGTATGATCTTCAGATCTAGCTTGGTTCAGACGGTAAGAAAGCTCTAGCTCGGATCCAAGCATATGCAGAGAATAGGTTAGACAGTCTTAGGCCTATTTTAGAGATCAAGATTTCAAGAGCGAGAAAAAGAAATCGGAGATATTTAGGTACCCTGTATTTGGTGCGGTTTAAAAGGCTTCAAGGGTATTCCCTAAGTAGAAGAGAAGAAGGAGAGGAAACAGAGTTAAAATTAAGCATCTGTTGTAGAGGATCATTAGAATAGATCAGATAATTACCTCAAGTTGTCAATGCTCGCCCGCTCATGACTTTTTCTTTTTTTCAATACAGTACCACTCACTGTACAACTGTATGTACTATACCAAACCTACAGTACTCCCCACCTTAACCACATTCATTCAACCCCGAAAGGAAAATTTTCCCTACTCATAAACGTCCAACCCCACAATGGGTATCCAACTCACCCATACACACACCCAAACCCTAACACTCCTCCACAGCCTCTTCCTCAGCCTCCTCAGCCTCCTCCTCTCCTTCCCGCACCCAACAACCGCAGCCTGCGACTACGGAACCTTCCAAAACCCACGCTTAGCCAACAATAACGTACCCATCTCGAAATTCAGCTACGATGCACAAACGGGTCCTCTAAACTGGTTTGCCTTGAACACTACAGCTAATGTCCTCTGTGATGAAGGGACTTCTCAGTCTCCTATTACTCTGAGTAGTGTTGCTAATGCGACGAGGAATGATGGGACTGTTGTCTTGAATATCCCGGATTATCCTGATGGTGCGGTCTTTGAGAATTTGGGGACTAATGTTGAGGTTGTTGTTAATGGGAGTTTGAGTGATGGGGGGAAGGTTTCGGAGTTGATGCAGTTTCATTTTCATACTGTGAGTAGGTTTTTGATTCTTTCCTTTTTTTTTTTGAAGTAAGTAAAAAAGCCAAAACCAAAATAGGCCGTCTCTTGATTTTACCCTCCCCCCCTTTTTTTGGTGTTCATGTATAGACTTGTACTTTTACTTTTTGTAATGGTCATGTTTACCTATGATTCTATTCTGCTAGTTTTGAAGATATATACTCTTAATACTAATTCTTGTTTTTTGTCATGTAGCCAAGTGAACACCGCATCGATGATGAATATTTCCCAATGGAAGCACATTTCGTATTCCAAGGCGCAGGTCCGTATAAAACACAACCCCCCCTCCTCCCCTCCTCCAAACATATCTAAACACAAACGCCTTTTTTATTCTTTTCAACCTTCCTTACCTGCGAGGAATCTCCCACCTCTCACCTCCCACCTCTTATCTCTCACCTCCTATCTACTATCTTCCATCTTCCATCTTCCATCTTCCATCTTCCATCTTCCATCTTCCATCTTCCATCTTCCATCTTCCATCTTCCATCTTCCAACAACTTTACAACCAATTTTCTTTCCACCAGAAAGTAGCTAATTTTTTATATATGAAAAAACAGATAACACAATAACAGTACTAGCCTTCCTAATCGACCTATCCAACAAAACCGACCCCCTCCTCAGCTCAATCTTCACCAAGATCCCAGAAATCTCCCTCCCAGGCAACACAACCACGACATCAGCCCTAAACTTCACAAACCTCCAAGCGCACCTCGCTTCAAATACGCTATATCGATACACGGGCTCCCTAACAACACCGCCGTGTTCTGAGAATGTAACTTGGATTATTAGTTCCAGGGCTTTGGAGGTGGGGTGGTTGGATTTTAAGATGGTTAAGGGGGTTGTTAGGTTTAATGCTAGGTTTACGCAGGATGCTGTTGGGGGGGTGAATCTTTTGGAGGAGGTTGCTGGGGAGTTGAAGGGAGAGGGGCAGGGGTTGGGGACTGGGGGACCTGTTGCTGATGGGGAGGGGGATGAGGGGTGGGTGGATGTGGAGGAGTTGTTGGGGGGTGAGGGTGAGTTGGAGAGGTTTATGGATAGGTTTGATGTTTGTGGGGTGGAGGCTTTGAGGTGATGTTTTTGTTTTTAAGTTTAATTGAAATAGTCTTTTTACCAAGTTGAAAATATATTAGAAAAATTGAGAACATCGCGCTGCTGTTGCTTTTTGTGTATATTTTTTAGTCATAAGAAAAAGATACTAGATTTCCTTGGGCTATCTCTGAACGGGTAAAGAGGAAGGGAAAGAAAAGCGTCTCACTGAAAGTGGGTAGACATCTGTTGGAAGAACAAAAGGAGGAAGAAGGGGAAAAAAATAGTAATTAAATCTAGACTACTTAGCTGAATTCCGAGGCATGAAGATAAGAAAGAGGTCTTGTACACGTTGGTACTCATAGGTACTAACTATGAAAACACCCATAGCAGTAGCACATGTTGACTGCCATCTATTCTAAAATGCGAAAAGCATACCCATCATCCTGAATTCTTGATGGAAATTAAGACTTGTTCTAAAATACTACTTGTGCTTCCATAGTACTACAAAAAACATCAAACAAGAGAAATACTTTGTTTTCAGCTTACTTGACTACTTGCATAGACAAAGCTGTGGCACTGTAGATTTTATATTCCATTATCTTATTATCGATGCCTTGCGTTGCAGATAGTTGATGGAGAAACGACGAACTCGTTGCTTCTTTGAGATACATATACATATGCGTATCCGCAAAAACTCAGAAGACCAGCAGCTAAAGGTAGCTTTCGATCCTTTACAGCACGCGAGTAGAAGCAGAGCTTGATTAGCCGAGCGATTCCCTCGAACTTGCTATGAACGACTTTTTTGAACCTGTGAACTTGATATAGTTGTTAACATGCAGGTGGTAAGTAAGACGCAAAACAAAAACAGGGATGGAAGAGACTTCCCAAGAGGGTTTAGAAGCCCCGTTGATTATATGCAGGTACCGGACATACCGAAGCCTAAAAAGACAACTCATCTCTGCGGGCTCTAGATATCTACTTACACCAGTTGTTCTTTTTACAAAAAAAATCAAAAATCAAAAGCCGACGCACAAAAGAAACATTTCTATCTTGGCTTTACGGTTCGGACCAATAGCTGCTCTTCGTGATGCACCTCGTGAGATTCGTACATTTCCAAAGAAGGATTAAGCATCCCGTGCATTATATGCAGGTACAGGAGAGTGACTAACAAGTGTATCGATGATTTTTCCGAGTCTTCATAGGTTGGTTGAGTAGTGCATTTTTTAGGGTTGTCATGTGCAGGATACCAAGTCGCCGACCTGGAGATGGAAAAAAGGTTGTCGAAAGAAAGAAAGTCCGACTGGTGGACCACCATCCCACCTTTCAACGTTCTGGGCCTATTCTAACCAAAGAGGAATAAGAACCCTGTGAATCATATGCAGGTACCATTTCTTGCTTTGGCGAATAGGAAGACTCGATTGACAAAGAAAGAGAAACGACCTTTTTTTTTTCTTTTTGATAAGAAGGCGGCACCCTTGTGCAACGTTGTACGAAATACGAGTGAATGTCTTTTGAGGATAGATAGATAGGTAGATAGGTAGCTAGCTTCTCGATTGAGGCAAAGAAACGCTGCGCTTATCACAGAGAGTTCATCTTGTGATGATAAGGGAGGACAGGTGGTCGTGCGACACACACATGCTGCACTCCCGGATGGGGTACTGAAACTTTTCGATGGTGGCGATGTCGGAATCTCGTCACTACGTTTAGTAGAAGAACATGTCAGACGGGTGAAGCCTTTTCTCGTGGAACTTCAAATGCTCTTGTACTAGGCAGACTACTGAAAGAATGTGCCAACGACGTAGGTAGGACAAGGCTGTCGAGTAAGGAAGAAACCTTTTTGGGAGATTCGTGGATGCTCAATGGCTTACCGGGGATGCTGAACCCCTGCCCTTTGCTCCGCACTGGTATCTTATCTCCAAGGATTGTTGCTTTCGCTGGAATTGATCTCTCCCGGGAATACAGTAATGGCCCTAAAGATTGTGATAATATTCTCAGATCTCGGAGGTCCAGTTCGAAGTATCTGTTGTTGTACAGCAGCAGTACGGTAAGTAAGTAAGTTGGTAAGTAGTATGTATGCACGTCTTCGAAAAAATGGTGGTGTGAGGCAATTACAGTACTCTATCTATTCCCTTTCAGAATTCCCAATATGACCTCTCACCGACAGCAAAGCACACATGCATGGCATCACATTATTACCAGTTCCCCCTTTATCGTCCCGGGAAAACAGTGGTTGTGGTATTCATTGTATTTATTAGTGCAGATTCCACTCCCGTCCCCCGCTGACGCGTACCACGTGAGATTGTGCCATTTGAGGATTTGGGAGCATTTGCAGGCGGAGACCACGCAGCGCGCGCGAGTAAGGTTCGGCCTGGTGATGCGACCTCGTGTGTGCTGTGTAAGGTAGCCTTGTGTAACCCGGATAGCTTCCGCCATTTTGCATTTGCCAATTTTTCAGAATTTGAATTTGCAGAATACAAGTACCTAATATTATATGACTGGGCGACACATCTCAAAAGGCTGCGCATCGAATAGACGACACTGAGACGGGCAATTTATTAGTGTGCAGCGAGTTGTTGATCTTTGTCATTGCTTTTCCATGGATTCGCGTCACCAAGCGACGTGTCGTTGATTTTGACGTTACCACCTTTTTACCACCTTTTTACCACCTACCAACTCTACCAGACCGTTGGAGCAGAGCAAAGCTGCTGAGCCCCCCCTCGAGATAGATATCATCTTTGACAAGGCCCCGCTAGTCCCTCTTTGTTCGATGCAACGACTTTTGACTCGTGCCTGATTGGTTCGGGGCGGTCAGCGATCGCAGAATCCACAACGACAATCACGACATTGGGGAAAAGAAAGACCAGACACACTACACGTCTTGCCTCCGTACTTCCAGGCCACTTTGCCAATTTTCTCCGACTCACCGACCTTTTGAGTATTTCTCCTCCACACTCCTCCTTCGTGTCTGCTCTCCTTTTTTCTCTTGACACCTATCCTCTCCTCTCTCTCCCCTCCTCTCCTACTTCGTCCCCGTTCTCCCCATAACCAGACGTCTCTCCTCTCTCTCCTCTCCCTCTTGCTCTTCCACCTCGTCTCCTTCTACGGCCACAAGTCTAAGTTGATTTACTGTCCTGCCCTTGCTCCCATTTTCATTACTCGCAAGCTGCGACTGTCTTGACGCCCCGAGGAACACTCTGAACCGCTGTCATGGCACCGGATCTCAACTCGGTTCCCCTCTCTCCACGAGCAACCAAGAGTACTCCAGCCGTTGCGCCACCAACACAATGTCCACCGCCAACGCAGAAGAAACCCAATATCCTCTACATCATGGCCGACCAGCTCGCGGCGCCCCTCCTCAAGATGCACGACCCAGCATCGCAGATCAAGACGCCTAACCTTGACGCACTTGCCGCCGAGGCCGTAGTCTTCAACTCTGCTTACTGCCCCTCGCCTCTCTGTGCACCCTCACGCATGTCCATGATCACAGGCCAACTCCCTACCAAGATTGGCTCCTACGATAACGCATCCTCCATTGACCCTTCGATTCCGACATATGCACACTACTTGCGCGCGGCGGGATATGAGACGACCCTGGCGGGAAAGATGCACTTTATTGGGGAGCAGTTGCATGGTTACGAGAGCAGGTTGACGAGTGATATCTACCCGGGCGATTATGGATGGGCGGTCAATTGGGAGGAGCCCGAGACACGCTTGGAGTGGTATCACAATGCGAGCAGTATTGAGCAAGCGGGGCCATGTGTGCGAAGCAACCAGTTGGATTACGACGAGGAGGTCATGTACCGGAGCACGCAGTTCTTGTATGATCATGTCCGTCAAGGTCCGGGTGCTAGACCTTTCTGCATGACTGTGAGCTTCCCTTACAGAATGGCTCGAGCACAAACTAATACCACTGGCAGGTTTCCCTAACTCATCCACACGACCCTTACACGATCGAGAAGAAATTCTGGGACTTGTACGAAGATGTCGATATTGACCTTCCCAAGGTCAACATCCCATACGAAGAGCAAGATCCACACAGTCAGCGTCTTCTAAGAGTTTGTGATTTATGGGATAAGAAGTTTACGCCAGACCAGATCAAGCGAGCTAGAAGAGCATACTATGGAGCTGTGAGCTACGTTGATGATTGTATTGGCCGAATCTTGAAAGTCTTGAAGGAATGTGGACTAGACGAGAACACCATTATTGTCTTCAGCGGTGACCATGGTGATATGCTGGGAGAACGTGGCTTATGGTTTGTTAAGGAATCCCTCACGTTTGATTACAAGTGCTAATAGAGAACTACAGGTACAAGATGTCTTACTTCGAGTCATCTGTTCGCGTTCCTCTTTTCGTCCACCACCCAAAGACATTCACGCCTCATAGAGTGAATGCAAACGTCTCAACTCTTGACATTCTCCCGACGCTCGTAGACCTTGTAGGCACGTCCCTTTGGGATGGTCTTCCAATGGACGGTTCTTCCCTCCTCCCTCACCTTCAGAACCGTCCAGGAGGTAGCGACACCGTATTTGCAGAATATTGTGGAGAAGGTACCATTGCACCCTTAATGATGATCCGACGCGGAGACTGGAAATATATCACTTGTCCAGCAGATCCCCCACAACTTTACAATCTCAAATCCGACCCAGCCGAACTCACCAACCTAGCGGTTCTTCCAGCAAAACATAGTCTCATAACCCCCGAAATCACCAACATCCTTGAGGCCTTCCATGCTGAAGCACAGAAGAAGTGGGACTTGCCCGCCATCACCAACCAAGTCCTCCTCTCCCAACGTCAACGCAGATTGGTCTGGAAGGCACTTAAGCAGGGGAAGTTTACCAGCTGGGATCATAACCCCATTGACGATGGACGCCAGAAATACATTCGCAGCCACATGCACCTCGATGATCTAGAGTTGCGCGCTCGATTCCCGCCTGTCGACGCACAGGGTAGAGCTATGTCAGCTGGTGTCATCGCTGTTGACCAAGCTGGTAGTCATGGACAGTGAGTGTGTTGCTCTTCCTCACTCGCTGACGTGATCAATGCAGTAGTTAGAACTTCGCCTGTTCACACTCATTACTCAGTCCGATGGATCAGCAATAGCACAAAAATCTTCCCAAGTAGTTATGGCATGCGGCTAAAGGTTACAAAATGATGAATATTGGATATGGTTAGACGGCAACTTGGAGTTGTGGTCTTAAGGTGGTTCTCAGGTTTTTCTTTTGCGATTTATGACATTTTGTTGGATGTAGTTTTGTCTTGCTGCAGCGATTAAGCGTGCGTTCGTTTTATTCCCTATTCTAACGCAAGGTCTGCTGCAATTTTGCTTCTTTTTTTTGCTTTCACTACTACTGCTATCCTGTCTTTTGATATCAACTTCTGGAGGCGTGGCGCGTTGGTGTTTAGCCCGCAAGCGAGCATTTACACTGGAATTACAACTGCAACTGCATTTTCTTGCCGTCTATCATTCATAGCTAGTTAGTGTTTGTATCTTGGGACTCCGTAGATAAATAAAAATTGAAGATAAAAAAGAAGATAAAAAATGAAGATCAAAAACATAAAAACAAACTCAGATTGAATTAAGAAAAGAAAAATACATCAGGTAGTTAAGATATAGTATAGCTAGCTAGCTATATTGGCGGTATCTCTATTACAAAGTACTTGTATCTCTATTACAAAGTACTTGTCTTATCTTACCTAAGTATACATGTACTATGTACAAGATAGAAGACAATACCCGCAGAGTAGGAGAAAGATAGATAGGACCATTACAGTATCCCTAGGGGGTTCAACTATAGTTAAGTAAATAGATAGGTAGAGAAGGAGGTAAGGTAGAGAAGTAGATAGGTAGAGAAGTAGGTAAGGTAGAGAAGTAGATAGGTAGAGAAGTAGGTAAGGTACAGAACTAGGTAGGTAGGTATCGCTTAATTTTATCAACTTATCGACGGGCAACTAACTAAGTACCTAGTATAGTAGTCTATCTTACTTAGGTAGGTACTTAGGTGCTCGCTATTTGTTGAAATAGGTGTTAGTTGATATTGTAAGTAAGTGTAAGTAAGTAAGTAGGGAAGTAAGTAAGTAGGGAAGTAAGTAAGTAGGGAAGTAAGTAAGTAGGAAGTAAGTAAGTAGTAAGTAAGTAAGTAAGTAAGTAGGGAAGTAAGTAAGTAGGGAAGTAAGTAAGTAGGGAAGTTAGTAAAGAAGAAAGCTAGCTAGCTACGTACCTAGCTATCTATTAAATCTAGATGTATGTATGTATGTATGTATATAGATGTAGTTTTATAAATAAGGGATTTAGATCTAGATCTAGGCCTAAGCTTAAGTATAGGCTTAACTTGATTAGGTAAAGCAAGGAAGGCTAGGTAGATATAGATATTTTGGTGAAATGAAATGAAATGTAAGGGTGTTTTGTTTGTTTGGTTTGAGAGGAGGTATCGTTGGTTGGTATGGTGGGGAAGGTTGGTATAGTAGGTGAGGTGGTTGAGGTGGGGGAGGATTAATTACTTTTTGAGATTTTCTTGGGGGAGTTTTTTTTTTTTAGAATTTCTTGGGATTGTGAAATTTGTTTTTTTTTTTTTTTTTTTTTTTTTTTTTTTGGTTTTTTTTTTTGGAAGGTTTCTAGAGAGAGAGGGAGAGGGAGAAGGAGAAATAATAGGTGGAGAATAGGGTGCGGAATAGGGTGCGAAAGGGGGGTGTGGTAGTTTTTTTTTTGAATTTATGTATAGAGGATGGGTGCATAGAGGGAGTATAGAGGATTGACTGGTTGGAGGATTGGTTTGTTGATGGATTGATTGGAGTTTAATGTATTGTGTTGTAAGGTAGTGTGTGTTGTAGTACTGTAGTGTTGTAGGGTTTTATCTTTTCTTTTTTTTTTCTTTTTGATTTTTTCTTCTTTTTTCTTTGATTCTTCTTCCTTTTTATTTATTTAAGAGAGAGAGAGAGAGAGAGAGAGAGAGAGAGAGAGAGAGAGAGAGAGAGAGAGAGAGAGAGAGAGAGAGAGTGTGTGTGTGTGTGTGTTTGATGTATGTAAAAGAGGAGAGGAGAGAGGAGAGGAGGAGAGGAGGTTTTGATTTTGATTTTGATTTTGATGAGTTATAGTAGATGATGTATTGTATTTGAAAGAGGGATATAAGTATATTGTAAGGTAGTGTTGCTGAGTGAGGTTGGAAGATGAAGATGAAGATAAATGCACAGTAGTAGAGGTAAGATTCATGCTCTCTTGCATTTAAATCGCTATACCATTGCTATACCATCGCTATACTATCATTATGGTTATTATATCTACTTTCTCTCCCTATTCGCCGTTCTCCCAAGCTTCAATTCCGGAAACTCTCTGCTGCTCAGCTTAGAGTAATACACATACATATATATCCCTTACAAGCAGAGAATTTATTACCTTAAGAACCACCTCCGCCTCCGCCTCCGCCTCCGCCTCCATCCCCTCCTCCTCCTCCACCACCTCCCCCTCCATCCCCGCCATATCCTCCACTATCTCCTCCTCCACTAAACCATCCTCCACCTCCACCTCCATCGTGATGTCCGTGATGTCCTCCACCGTAATGTCCGTGATGGCCGTGATGGCCATGGTGTCCAGCTCCACTGTCGCCACCACTGCCCATCATTCCTATATTCGCATTTGGATCAATGTAGACTGGGGTAGTAGCACTGCCACTTCCGGCTGCTGTTGTGTTGTACTTTTGGGTTTTTCTTTTAGGTTGGTTAGTATATTAGCTTTTTCTTTTTTTTTTTTGGGGCGTTTGGGTCTTGGGTCTTGGGTCTTGGGTCTTGGGTTTTGATTGTGGGATGGGTTGTTGGGATTGGGGGTTAATGTGGAGAGGGGAGGTAGATGTCGGTGGGAGGTGGGTGGGAAGTGAGGGTAAAGATTAGGTAGGTAGGTAGGGATGGAAAATGGGAATGAGGGAAAAGTAGAGAAGAGAAGAGGAGAGATACGTACTGTATTCTTGCTGGTTGAGCACTACCTGCGTATTGACCCTTTGAGTTTGGCTTTCCTTGTTGTTTACGAGATGGGATTTTTAGACACATAGTTGTGGTTGTGGGTGGTGATGGGGCTTGAAGTTGATTGAGGTGGTTGGTTGGTACCAGGGTGGTTTCTTTGGGTTGGAGTGAATTTTGGGAGGGTCTGTTGAAGGTAATTGATTACTGTGATTGGTGGAGATGAGGTTTCTTTGTTGTTAGGTGGTAGGGTTTGTATGTATATGGGTTTAAGGTGATTGATGGTTTCGTATTTGTAATGGTTTATTGTGTTTGTGCTTGTGTTTGTGGTTGAAGGTTTGAAAGGTTGTGAAAAGTGTAAGGTGAGGACGAGGAAGAAATGCAGAAGATATAAGAAGAGGTGTGAATGAATGAATGCCTGGTGAGGCTGTGAACGACGGATGATGATTTATTTAGGCAGTCACCATATCCTTATCCTTATCCTTATCAGCGAATAGGGAATGGATGGAAGGTATATGTATTTGTATTGGTCAGGTTATACTTCAGAATGCTGTGTGACTTTGCTCAGCCTTACACCTCACCACTTATGGAGTCCCGTCCTTGTGTGTGGGTGTGCTTACGGTACCTAAGAACAGGTGCTGATTTGCCGAGATTCTTCCTCGTACATAAATAAGGCTGACGCTGATCAGTGACGGAATCCTGCGTTTTCTGTGCGATGCTTTGTGAGATGAGAAGGTTTGGGATCCCGATGTTCTTTGGTTCGTTTTTTTGTTTTATTTCGAGCGAAAGGCGGGGTTTTCTTTTTCGCCTTTTACTGGGGTTTGGTCGAAGGTTGAGCAGGATGATTGTGAGATGTTGTATCTTTAAATGCTTGAAGCGATGGATTGCTTGCTGCTGTTTGGAGTCACAAATTGTGGCCTTGATAGAACTTCATGAAAACACCTTTGCTTCTACGTTCTATTGATAATACGTTTTTGTTTCTTATCAACATCTTCTTAAGGTCTTGACTACAGTTCCTTTCCATTCATGCAGCGATGCTTTGAAAGGGCTGAAAGGGCTGTTGCAAGTTTCGCATAAACAACAACCCGAATGAGCCTGGAATGGTTAAACTTGGAATGGATGCCACTTGAATCTACCTGATATATTCTTAAGAATAAGGGTTCTTGAAACTATTGAATTTAGAAGAACATTTACGCCGCAACACTCTCTCTCGGGCGATCAGCCACTAATCTACTTCTATAAGTTGAGAAGAATTTGACTTTCAGCCATTTTTGATCTTTGAAAAGTTGACTTGACGCCGTAGGGAAAATCTTTATTGCAATTGAATCTTCTCTATACTGCAATGCACATTCAAGCCTTGTTTGTCTTCAGATCGTCTTCTGGAGTAACTGGCTAGGATGAAGTTCCGTAATTTCAATGCTGCGAGAACTTCCTTACTTGGAAGAGCTACTCCAGTGCCAGATGTAAGTTGAACCGCTCGAGTCTATCCGATTCGTACCGACAAAGGAATATGGAAGCCACACTTGTTCTTCTATCATTCTTTCCATTCTAATTCCTCTGCGCAAAACAAGAAAACTGGAAGGCATGTAGATCAGAAGAACATAATCCTGAAACTTTTGATCCAAATGGCAACAGGTTCAGGAAAATACAATTAACGTTTATTGGTTGAGTCAGCTCGTTCTCTCCGGGGTTACTTGCAAGGCCTACAAGTCATCAAGATATGGTAATAGCAGAATCCCGCAGCCTTCAACCTAGTGCCGCGTTGAAGATTATGGCCTTTCTCGATCATTGTATTATTTGTAGGAAGGCTGACTTGATTTGGGTTGAAATACGCTGTGATACTCTGTGTGCAGGCTAATTATCTGGACTCGTGTAAAGTGGATTTCTGGAGATCTTGTTTCGTGGAAGAGACACTCTGTTCCAAGGAATCAAGGTATAGAGGCGCCCAGTTAAGGAAAAACAGCCTGGTGCTTCAATCCGAAGACTGATAATGTAAAGGTCTAATGATGAGTGACGTTTCTTGGTAATAGTGGGATGGGAGAAGTTCTGGGTTCCTCTTTTTCTTTAATACTAAACCATGGAAATGAGAAATGGTGGTGTAATTATCTCTGAAGTGAACCCATGCTAAACCAATCTGATCATCTTGAAACGTCGCGTTGGACTATGAGTATTAGTTAGTTGATGATGGTGAAGAAGAATCCAGGAGACGGCAACCAGCTGAACTTGGACCTAAGATTCCCCTGTGGTGCTCGCCTGTCTCATGAGAAAAGGTTTGAGAATGGTGAGGTGTTTTTAGCTGGCACTGTTGCTTATTAGCACCTGAGCTGTGTGCAACTAGATTATTTGACTATTTGTTGATAGAGAGAGAGGGAGCGCGCAAAGGCGGGTGATGATGCCAAGATCTTGTAGCAGACAGAACCGGGCAACCGGGCAGAACCAGAGCAGACCTGAGCCTTGATTGCGCAGCGGCTCCACTAAAATGTCGAGCCACGATGCTTGCGTCGTAGGCACGACATCACGTTACTAGAACAACAAACAGACGGGAATGAACCTGTCTAGTTGGTGTACAGCAAGCAAACAAACAAACAAACAAACAAACAGAAGAAGATGAAAATAAAACACGATGGATGGATGGATTGCACCCCTTTGAATAATGAATAATATGGATAAAGCTGTATCAATCACAAAATAAAGTAACATAGGGATCTTCATGCTTCATTCATATGCGACTGCAATCAAGCTGAGGCTGACTCAGCCCTGTCCCTATTGAATATTGCGGAGGACTTTGCGGCGTCGCTAGTGCCATGGTGAGACAGAATGTGCCAAAATAAGAATGGGTTCTCCTCGATCATCCAGGTAGCGTGGCAGTGCACCACTTCGAACCTCCAACAAATCTCCATAATAATACAATAATACCAACCTCCTGCACCCATCACAACTCCCTCCATCACAGCCCGGCCTATTACGACCATCTTCAGCTGTGGTGAGTGACAAGCGCGAATCTTCCAATCCAGAGCATTCTTTATGAGGTGTTTACATTACAACAACACACCTCCCGACTTTCCTTGAAGAAGTCTCATCCTTTCACCTCGTGTGTTCGTGCTCCTTGCGTTTGACCTTCGCGACATTGGGACGAACCCTGAAAGACGTCACACATTCCTCCATACTTAAAAAATTAAAACAACAATATTCGAAATGGCCGCCAACGACTACTACAATACACATCCTCAGCAAGAGCCTGTTGCGCAACCATACTACCAAAGCTATAGTGAAGCACCGCATCCATCTGTACCTGCGAGAACTCCCACGGCATTCTCACAAGCACCCTCATACCATTCGAATGCCCCCACACCTAGACCTGGACAGCAGACGCCAGTATCTCCCTTCGAAGCGCCCTTCGATGACCATGTATACCCCTTAGGAGCCCAGCAGAGGCAGGATAGTTATGGGCGAAACGATAGCCACAGTACGCTCGGTCAAGATACTGCATATTATGGACAAGGTGGCGGAGGACGACCACAAGATTCATCAAATTCCTTTCGAGAAGACATCCCACTACAGAATCATCAGCCCAACAAACCCTACGCGGCGGAAACGGATCACGTATACGACGCTGGTGAATCAGGCATATCACCTGGAATTGGAGATGGCCGAAAGAAACGGAGGAGCGCCATGGGATCGATGTTCGAAGGAAAGGGGCCGAAGAAGCGGATTCCCTGGGTGGTGGGTGGTGTATGGTTTGACAATCATTCAAACTGCTGTTTTTATCGCAGAGATTGCCAAGAATGGTGAGTATTTGACGAGGCTGTAAATAATGACATGTACTGACTATCATCAGCGTCGCTGACAGGCTCACCTATCGAAATACATCCTTCCTTCAATCCAATGATCGGTCCTTCGCCTTGGGTTCTCATCAATATGGGTTCCCGATACATGCCTTGCATGCACAACGTGGATGGAATACAAAGCAGTACGGAGGTCATCAACTGGGGATGCCCAAACACGACTTCGAATTCTGTAGCCAACTGTCAACTCTCAGACCTTTGCGGATTTGGTGGCGTCCCCAACCCGAAATACGACGGCAACATCAACCAGAGCCCTGAACCCAACCAATGGTACCGCTTTATTCTTCCAATGTTCTTGCACGCCGGGATTATTCACATTGGATTCAACATGCTGCTACAATTGACATTAGGAAAGGAAATGGAAATCGCTATTGGGCCAATTCGATTCTTCTTGGTTTACATAGCAAGTGGCATATTCGGATTCGTGCTGGGTGGTAACTTCGCAGCCACTGGCATTTCTTCCACTGGTGCTTCTGGAGCTCTCTTCGGCATCATTGCATTGACACTACTGGATCTCCTCTATACTTGGAATGACCGTGTAAGCCCTTGGAAGGATTTTGCTTTCATTATGCTTGATGTTGTTATTTCTTTCGTTCTCGGTCTCCTCCCTGGCCTCGACAATTTCTCCCATATTGGTGGTTTCCTCATGGGTATAGTTCTCGGCATCTGTATCTTACATTCGCCTAACGCTTTACGTGAACGAATTTCCCAACAAGACCCACCTTACACACCCGTCAGCCAGATTAAGGCCAGCGATGGAGATCGTCCAGGTGCTGGAGTAACTGGCTTTGTGAAGGCGCCAGTGGGTTTCTTCAAGGGCAGGAAGCCTGCTTGGTGGGCATGGTGGCTTATCCGTGCAGGTGCTCTGGTGGCTGTGTTTTGTGGTATTTATTGTGTTGTTGAACAATTTCTACATTTATCGCAAGACATGTAGTTGGTGCAAGTACTTGAGTTGCTTGGTATGTCTCACCTCTTCCTAAACATCAATTTGTGGTGTCCTTGAGTTTGAAGCTAACCAGATTACAGCCAATCAACAACTGGTGCGAAGTTGGAAATATTGACATTACGAGTTCAAATACGACGTCCAAGAGAAGCGTTCTGGATAGCTGGGATGCCATGGCAAAACTATATGTGGGATAGAATTATGACTTGTGAGGTTGTGGAAGGGCAAGGAAAATATAATGATGATGACTTGGGGTTGGATTCTGTTATGTCTTTTGATGAGGGCATCTGCATAGCGACGGAGTTTTCCCAAATATTTTTCGAAGAGCGATGACAAAGAACCGAGCAAAGTTCTACGCCTACAGCAACAGTAGACCAAAGACAGGTCTGGAATGCTGAGATGTACAATGAACTGGATTACATGAATTAGGATAGATAGTATAGAAGAAATTGATAATGTATCAATCGCAGCTCTCTTGGCTTGCTTCGTTTCAGAGATGCAAACACATGTGACTCGTAACTCGTAATCAGAAAGGATACGAAGTAAGCAATCTTGGCACAACCGGCTGCTGACAAAGAAGGATGAAAACACAGCTTTTCGTTTCACTGAAGGCAGCAAGTGTTCTTCTGTCTTCGAAGACACACATAGCCTTCAAGAAAGTATTCGCGAATGGAGACCAAGCAAGCATCTACAGGGAGATCACGGACGATAACGTCATGCTCAAATTGTTACCGTCGGAAGCAGAAGGTGATAAAAGCTCTGCTCTACATAACGATCGAGGTCTTGCTGAGGGTCTGTTCTGATTCGTTGACTGTTTAGTGTAATCGTCGTCGGCCCTGTAATAATTGTACTGCTCGAAAGGTTGGGCATGAGTGTTATTTCAATGTGTTACCTAGGTAAGCATTCAATATGTGTTGTATTTCAAGTTCATTATCTCTCTGTTCTTTCAATATGATCAGGGATCTATCTATTGCTCTATTACAACACGACTCGGTTGTAGTTCTATATCATAGACACTACGAGTAGAATAATAACCTGGGCTAGTTGAGGTCTCTAATCTTCTTTGGTAGATCACCTCCTCATGCCGATCCTTCACCTCGAGACCTTACCAATAAAACCACTAAGCCAGGAAAGATCTCACCCGCTTATAACAGTCCGGCGATCCGAGATGAATTTGGATATTCTTCAATCGAAGAGAATAATGCCTTTGTTGAAGCTGGGGAGGTATATTTATCCAAGGTAACCATATTATATGTTCTACGGCTGATATAATATGACTAGATTTTGCAGCATCACAGCGATTGTCATAAAAAGCCTGTGACTTCTTTGCCTGATTCGGTGCAACCGGTATGGGCAAGAAGATACTGGCAGATTATCTCCGAGTTGCCCCGGATGAAGGTTATTGATGAGCTTGTTGCTACTTACTTCTCTGAAGTCAGCTGGTAAGTCTTTCATATTCCCGACCATTGGCTAGACTTCAAAACATCAAAGTGACCCTCCAACAGCTGAACGCTAACCTGAATTTTCTTAGGATCTATGGTATAGTCGAGCCTTACTATTTCAAAGAGACACTCAAAGAATGGCGAGCATTTACAACAAGTGTTTCGGGTTCAACTCGCATTGATGCCGTCTCAGTTGATCTAAGATGCTTCCCAAGTCTGCTTTTTCAACTCCTTGCAATAACGCTCCTCTATTTGCCACCAGGATCTAAAATCGAAGACTCTGAATTCTCCGAGAAATCAGATTCTCGGCAGCTGTCTCAGAAATACAGCGATTCTGGTGTTGAACTCCTACAAGTATTGGGATATCAAGGGGGAACCGCAATTGTCGCTGTACAATCTGATCTGCTTAGGGCTGCATGGCTCAAGAATCGAGGCCGTGGATCTGAAGCCTGGCATGCTTTGAGTAACTCTATCAGGTCAGTCAGTAATTTAACCTCTCTTTTTTTTAAAAAAAAAAGAAAAGAAAAAGAAAAAAAACTATTGCATAATGATCTCTTGCTTATGTATAAAATTAGAAAAGCACAAGATCTTAATCTGCACCGACGTGGAAAGCCTCTTGCAAATCCAACCGCTGAGGAATTCTGGTATTCCGAATGGAGGAAAAGAGTTTGGATAACGGTGTATATGTGGGATAGGTACGCTTAATAGTCAATTTTCCACCTACAAAATCAGATTAGCTTGTTAAACTGACGTCAAATAGTAACATATCTATACTACTCGGCCGACCAAGATTAATAAACGCAGTAGACTGTGATGCCGAAACACCCATAGATTGCGATATTCCCTCAAACGCAAAAGATATGAACCCCTCAACAATCAAAACCTACATAACGACAAAATCTAGACTCCCCTCCTCAATAACACTGGGTCTATTCCTCTACAAACTCTCACATAAAATCGATAAGATCCGTTCCCTCAACGCGGATAAACGTAATCTAAAAGACTACAGTATAATCCAAAGTCTCCACGACGAGATAAAATCACTATTACAAGAAGAACAAGAAGGAGAAGGAGAAGGAGAAGGAGAAGGACAAGGATTACTACTACCAGCAACACTCCAATCACCAAATCCAGATACATCACTAGATCCTCACCATCCAATCCTTCCCCGTCTACGAGAGAAGATATACACAGCCGTGTATTCCCTCCTGATAGCACTACACAGACCACACATATCAACACACCTACAATCGCGAACCCAAGCCATCGAATCTTCATTCCAGGTCTTGGATTCTCAACAGAGATTCTTTGATGTGATTAGGAGGGGGAATTATGCTTATTTTGGTAATGCTTTCTTTAGTATTGATGCTGTTATTGTTTTGTCTACTGTTGTTTCGGTTTTTTCCTTTGGGGTTGAGTTCTTATTCTTCTCATTCATCTCAATCATCTCAAGCTAGGGGTAAAGAAACGGGAACGGCAACAGAAACAAATCTTCTTGAATCTTCTTCTTCTTCTTCTTCTTCTGATGATGATGATGATGATGATTTATCTTCGTCATTGGTGTTATTAGAAAGGGTTTTGACGGTTATACAGAGGGTTATTGGTATGCTTTCTTTGATTGAACGGGATAATGAGATGGCTGGGTCGGGGATTGGGATTCTTAGGGATTGTTGGACGAGGGTTAGAGGTGCTTTTGATGTGTGTTGTGATGTTAGGGCGAGAGCTCAAGTTCAGGGTCAGTCTCAGAGTCGGGATCGGGGTCAGGATCGGGGTCGGGGATTTCGAGGACCTGCAAGAGAAGGGGAGAAGGGTGAGAGTCAGGGTGACGGTGAGGGTAAGGATGAAGGGCTTGGTACTGAGAACACTACTAGTGTTGCTGCAATTTCGTCTGATGTTGTTGGTACTGGTACTAGCAAAGGTACTAGCAATATTGGTAATGGTATTGGGAATAGTAGTGATGATTCAGTGTTGAAAAATGCGAATCATGGTGTTCCGTTGAATGGACAAGGAAAGGAAGATTTATTGTCTATTCATCCGGGAACTCAATTTCAATATCAAAACCAAAATCTTGATACTGATCTTGATATTGATATTGGGTTTCTTCTGCCTTCGGAACGGGTACATGAACAGGGACAGGGACAGGAAATAGCTGGATTTGGAAATGGATTTGGAGACTCTGGTGTTGGAGCTGGTTCTGGTAATAATGGGTTTGATGGTTTTAGTGCTGGTGATGGAAATGGTACTAGTGCTGGTGATGGAAATTTTACTAGTGATGGTGGAGGTATGAACTTGGATATGGATATGGGGTTTGGAATAGGAATAGGAGGAGGAGGAGGAGGAGAAAATGAGCCGGGAGGAAATGAATTTGATTTTGATTATTGGATGGGGTATAGGGAGTCGGTTTTTAATGATGCTGTTGCTGGTGTGGATATGGGTGTGGGTGTGGATATGAGTTTGGAGATGTTGGATGAGGAGATGAGGTAGATGAGGGGGTAGGGGGGTTGTGATGGGAAAGCGAGTAGGTAAGTGAGTGAGTGAATGAGTAAGTGAGTAAATATAGAGATGTTTGGTTTAATGGATAGAATTAAATATCAAATGTTCCTTAATAAGTGACTTGACTTGAAGAACTACTAGGTTTATCACCTGTAACCTGTTGAGTGGATTTGACAGGAGGGGTAAGATGTGGATAGGTAGGTGGTTCTAGATGTGTACGTGCTTGATAAGGGTTGAAGTGTAGGAAAAGGATTATATGTCGAGGTTCTCTCGGGCTGAGTCTTGTGGGTGTAGTTACATAGGAGTAGTAGTAGTCGTACTAGTAAAATTAGAAACTAGTAATTATTTTTACTTTTTTACCAAAGATAAGCTAAGCCTTTTTTTTATCAACCTCTTTTAAGTAAAAGAAGATTAATTTTAGTTGTTGAGCGAGGTAGGGGTGAGCGGAATGGGAGGGGAGTATCTTAGATATTTGCCGCTTGCTTTTTTAAACTACTTAAACACCTTTATTCTAAAGTGTCTACTCTTATGCAATAGCAGACTCTATACTTACATATTCTTAATGCTTCCACTGAGACCGTGCCTTTTCTGCAAGGAATGCCATTCCCGGGACTCTCCAGTCATCCATCTCAACATAAGAAGTGACATTAGCATCGAAAACATAGTTATCACCAACACCATTGATCGTGATGTTGTATTGTGGCCATTCTGGAAATCCCACGACTAGAAGTATGGGTTTAGTTTAGTTTCATCATTCAAAGGGAATGATAAACACTTACGACCATGACCATTCGGGTTCAAATCATGTATGAAGGTCATAAGCGTCGACACATCAATATAGCTCCAAAAGGGTCGGTACTATAACCCGCTCCATCGATATTATTGAAAACCCAAGCAACTTCCTGGAAATGTGTAACCCCAATGACCTCGCTGAGTCCATATGGCTTAACGTTAAATCGATAACTGTACGCAGTCAAGTTATTCTTAGACCAAGTCTGTGTTACGGTCCGTCTTGGATAGTGCTCGACTGCATCTCCAAAGAAAGCTGCAATCCTCTTCCATTGTTTACCATAGGTCTCGTAATCTGATGCTGTCATATTATAGCCCTTGGGTATTCCTATGGCATCCACATCTGGATAAAGAAACTCTACCATCTCCACCGTCGCTTTGTCTGGCCCACCTTGCGCAACAGCAGCAGCGAATTCTGCATCCGTATTAACGCCAGAAGGTCCAATAGCAGTTCCCTCATCAGTATTTGTACCATAAAGTATAGGCACCTTTACAAATCTGCCGTCATCAATCTGAGTACTGGCATAATCAACCAAGAAATCATTATCAATGACTGATACCCAAGGCCCAAGTCCTGTCCCCGCAATCCAAGTATCTGTAATATTGAGCGCGGCATTCAACTCCGTGAAAGGTAGACTCCGTAAACACTCTAGCGGAATAGATGCATTTGTGCAACCAGTACTATCAGTAAGGTTCTTGTATAAGACCTCACTATACTCATCAGGATTAGTAACCGCGTAAGGCCAACGTTCCAAAGGCCCCCCACTCTCCATAATCGCAGCACGGAAAAGTCCATCATCTCTCCCACCATACGCAATTAAATGTCGTCCAATGCCAATCCCACCAGAACTCTCACCCCACAAAGTAACCTTAGTTGGATCACCGCCGAAAGCAGCTATATTCTCTTGAATCCAATACATCGCAAGACGCTGATCTCGAAGTCCTATGTTCCCTGTTCCATTAGCTTTGATCTCCTTGCTCCAGAGGAATCCGAATGCTGAGAGTCGATAATTGATTGATATGGCAATGATTTGTTTCTCTGCTTCGACACTTTTTTGTACGATGCGAGACAGGTTGTAGCGTGGATCGATGGTGCCTCCTTCGTAGAATCCGCCGCCGTATAACCAGAGTACTACTGGAAGGCTTTGGTTTGGAGTTATTCCTGCTGGTCGGATGATGTTGATTGTTAGACAATCCTCGGATGAGGTGAATGAATTTGAGTCTGATCCATAACCGACACACTAAATAGCACTCAGCAAAATGTGGTCTGTATAGGTGACGAGTACTTACGATCGGAGAATATTCCGTTGCTGGCTTAGTATCATTCCAAGTCGTGTTTAAGCTTACAGGTGCTCTAAATCTGAGGTCTCCAATAGGTGTTTGAGCATAAGGAATTCCAAGAAATTCATCTTGGTTGTAGTAGACGTTCTTTCGTCCGTAGTAGGAGCCATTTTTGGTGGTTACCACGGGAGGGCTATTAGTGTCTTGACGTAGGATTACATTAGCGTGAACGATTGTAACAATATATCCTAGAACCGTAGCTAGTTCTACGAACTCGAACATCATGTCGTTGAACATGAGGTTTTCAGAGTTCAAAGAGGAATGAATGTACACATTGGTTGTGTATAGTGGGGTTAGCCATGTTTTATATATTTTGCGTGAAATAATATCGTTATCTATATCCTAATCTTCTCTCTTCCGAGAGTAATAACCCCATTCTTAACTCGTTAATACTATCTCTACTATCTCAAGATACTTGCCGAATGATAATTCATGCTTTTCCGCAACTAGTTGGACTTTATCATGTATCCTGGCGGTCAACTTTCCCGCAACTAGGTCGGTTTCTACTCGTTTTAGTTTAGCGCCGGAAAGCTCAATGATCTCTCTGTATACTGTAGAGAAGTACAGTAGTTTACCGTGCCGCCACAGTAGAGGTTTCCCGAGATCCTTGATCGTTCCTATTGCACTTCAATATCTGCGAGTTATGAACTCTGCGAGCGGGGTGTTGACTTGAATCCATAAATTTCGACCTGTTTCCCGGCTGTGAATGTTTGATTATAGGCCGACTTTTTAGCGAGTAGTTTTCCCTATGTTTTTCAAAGTTTGAAGTTTGATTGTACATAGTTTCAGGTAGTGTATAAGCGTCTGTCTTATATGATACTCATGGAAATCTAATCTTGTAGTTGATAAAATAATGATGTGGATGCAACATGACAACATGAAAAGTTTTTGTTGAATTAACGTTTCTCTCTTAATAGAACCATTTATATTATTCCACTCTTTTTATGATACTATCTTTGTCGTGGCGACATCTGGAGACTTTGAAGTATCAACTTCATGGTCGTAGTTTATACCATCAATGATATCAAGCTTTCCACCTTTGACCACCTCATCAAGCGTAACGATTTCACTCCGTTTGAGGCCATTGAATAGTTGATCAATCTCTTCGAGGGATAGTTGTTTCGTTTCCACAAAGACAAAGTAAATGACGATACACATGAATACATTCCAAGCGATTCCAATGATGTAGAATCTCCATGTGATATTTCTAATCATCAATCGTTAGTTATTGAATTTTGCATATTATAGACGAAAGAAAAAATACTTACGCAAGACCAATTGGAATCAACCACTGATTTACGAAACCTGCTGAAGACGTGATCATATGATAGATAGCCATGCCTTTAGCTCGAATACTATAATTCAAGATCTCGGCACAGTACGAGAAACTGATTGGAGTCCATGTACTGCTGTACCCGAATTGAAAGAGGAAAACCATTGCGACAACACCAATTTGTCGTGAAGTGTTGGCTCCTTTTAGTGGAGACGATGTCAATCCAGCCATGACACATAAGCAAGCAGCGCACCAAAGAGACCCGAAATCTTTTGAATGTTGTCAGCGATGTAATGATTTTGTAAGAATGATAAATGAAAACTTACACATCATCTTTTTACGTCCCGCTTTGTCAACAACACATACACCAGCAATTGCGGAGCAGAATGCAAAACTTGTAACGCCGAGGTTTATCGCCAATTTGGTTTTGGTGTCTGTGATGCCAACGAGGGTGAGGGTGAGAACCGAACTTAGATAGTAAGTAATCAGAGAACTGCCAACGGTTTGTTCGAAAACACCAAGCAAAAGCAAAGTGATCGCTCTTCTCTGATTACCACGATGAGTCCAGAAATTTCGTAGCCACACTTTCCATGTGACTGCATTCTCAGCCTTTTCAATGGCAATTGTGTCGGTGATTTCCTTCATCTGTGCAAGTACGATTGGTGATTGATGATCACCTCCTGCATGAAACCGAGCCAACACAGCTTCTGCTTCTTCGTGGCGATCTTGACCTACGAGCCACCTTGGCGATTCTGGGATGAAGGGTACAATGATAGCACAGAGTAGACCAGGACCCCTGTATCTAGTTAGTAAGGTGTTTTATCTGATTCTTCTAAACACCATCTTACATCTGAACAAGAGATAGGATCCTCCAAGACCATGTGCTCTTCATCTGAAAAGTCCCGAGGCCAACTGAAGCAGCGAGAATGGATCCAAATAGCCAATTAGCCCAATAGAACCCAGCGATAAATCCTCGTTTCCCTGGAGGTGCCATCTCAGCTAGATATGGAGGAACGGACGTAGTATTGATGGTACTGGAAATACCAAGAATAATTCGACCGATCATAAACTGCGCCAGTGTTGTAGAAGTTCCTTGGATGATAGCACCAATCACAGCCACTGCAGCAGCAGAATACATTCCAACCTTGCGTCCCCATTTATCAACAAGCTGACCAGAAAAAAGCCCTGCAAATATAGAACCGAGATTTAATACACTGACGTTTAGTCCCATTGTGGTTGCGTTGAGACCAAAGTATTCCTTGTATGCTGGCATATTGTTTAAAGTTCCCCTAGTAAACGTTAACTAGTTTCATATGTTTCTGATCATTATTCTTACATCTGAGCAGAATCAAACCCAATGCTAACGCAGTTGACAGCAGCAATTACGCACACAAGGGCTAACGCCCTACTAATCATCGGCATCTTGATTGGTTCCAAAAATTAATCCCTTCAAGTAGGCAATGTGAAGACACCTAATACCCAGAATTCTTAAGGATATATCTTCATTTTATGTACCAGACATGAGCGGACCATGCGATATTGAAATCTATTTCGTATCCCATTCTTGCAATCATCAAAATTCATCTTCGGGATCTTCTACATACACGGTACGGCGAATCTTAAAAGCGTAGCACTAAATGGAGCTCGATCCCACATATTTCAAGTCTTCAATCTACTTGGCAGAAAGGTAATCAATGTAATTTGGCTATAAAGACTGTCCTTTCATGTTCTCAACTCGTTGTCTCCCACTATTCTCCTTGGCGCTTGGCTGGGCAAGCACTGGGCAGCAAGCAAGCCAAGGAAAAGCTCCCTACGCCGAGAAATCGCATAAGAACCGATAAGTTCGGATAGAGATAGAGGCGGACTGTCCGACTTTCACTTCTAAATAGTTAAAGTCTCCTTGACTCGTCGGTTGAGGCGAGCAGGTTGCTTATTGTTAATTTGTTAGCTATAGGGTTGGCTTTTTGATATAATTTGTATAACCGTGCGATATATTAGTTACTTGGTAGATGTGTTAGATATTAGTTATCAGATCTATCAGAGACTTGCGCATAGTTGGCGGTCTGTTGGCTTAATATAGTAAACAAAACTATCGCATGAAAGGAGTCAAATAGCTCCTCGCTTAGGCCCTTCGACCATGCCGAATCTAATGTCCTACAGCGGTTTTCATACTACACATTGATTTTCTTAATCTCTTTGGCTTCCTTAGGTACACAAGAAAATTGATATATCCCTCGAGGAACATACAGTGAAAAAAAGAAATAAACTCCAAGACCTAACTCGTGATTTTATATACACTGGCTTCGGTTCGAAGTTGCTGACCAATAGGATACGCAATGAAGAAGAGCCCAACGGTGCATTCTGCGAAATCATTGGTTTAAAGTGTTATACACGTGCAAATTCACCAATTACTTACAGTCGAAACAACTTACAGTGAGATGTCATTCATTGGTTTCATTCAAGTCAGTAGGCAGTATTGGCTACCTACTTATACTTAGGTACTCCCGTACGAAGGTATTCGTATACCAGTACAGTAAGCCAATATTTAAGCGAGCCGACCGATTGACCATCGGCCGAAATTCTTTCGGCGGAGAGCACACATAGCGAGATTTGGAAACGATCAAATTCCTTCGACTCAAGTGACGATATATCATTCGCACCTCCGTGAGTTCGTCGGGTCGGGCATTGATTTGGTTTGTTTTGCAGGTATGAGAGATTACGTCATCTCGCTTTTTAGAGACATTTCTATCACTTATGAGCTAGTTGGAGAAATCTATAAGTAGGCAGGCAAGGCACTACACTATCTCGTTGTTGAATTTCGAGGTGATAAAGAGAAGTAGGCGTTCATATATCCAGTTTACTATCATACTTCATCACTCTAACCGTACAAGAAAACTTGAAGCAAACGACAATGGCACCACAAACCTGGCTAATCACAGGAACGACCTCTGGATTCGGCTTAGAATTTGTTAAGAAGCTACTTGCACGAGGAGAACAAGTGATAGCAACAGCGCGGGACACCACCAAGGTTTCCCATTTCGAAACGGCGGGAGCTTCGATTCTGAAATTGGATTTATCTGCAGACCAGGCTGAATTCAATAGGATTGCTGAAGAGCAAGGCAATTGGTATCTACGGTGGTGTGGATGTGGTCGTTAATAATGCTGGATATTCGCACTTTGGGACCGTTGAGGATGATAGGTATGTTTTATTCTCTTTTATTTGGTTCCTGTAAGGCATAGACCGCTAATATTATGAATTGGTACGCACAATATAGTCGCGAAGATTGGCTCAAACAATATCAAACCCACGTTTTCGGAACAATAGGCGTAGCGCGCGCTTTTCTTCCACACTTTCGAGGACGAAAAGCAGGAACATTTGTATTCGTCGGGTCAACAGCAGCATGGGGAGGAATTCCAACATTAGGTGCATACTGTAGCTCAAAGTCTGCTTTACGAGGTCTGCCACCTACCCATCCATACCCTCAAAGCCCCCAAATTTCACCCGGAGTACTTTCCTTCCTCTCCTCCCCGAAAAGAAACTCTTACTTAATACTCTCGGGGGAAACAGGTGCTGTAGAAACGCTCCAACTTGAAACCTCCTCCTTCGGAATCCGAAACCTCCTGGTAGAGCCAGGATTCTTCAGGACAGAACTCTTAAATGCGAATAACACAGACTACGCCGACACAAAAATCTCCGATTACAAACCTCTGACGGAAAAGCTCTTTACACAATTTAAAGGAGCTCATCATCAACAACAGGGGGATCCAGCGAAAGGCGTACAGCGAATCATCGATACTGTTAAGGGTGAGAATGATGCAGCTGGGAAGGAATTTCCTGTTAGCTTGGCGCTGGGTTCGGATGCCGTGGAGCAGATTCGGAAGAAGTGTCAGGAGACTTTGAGATTATTGGAGGAGTGGGAGGTTGTGTCTTCTAATACTAATTATGACTGAGATTTTGTGAAGATTTTTGTGAAGATTTTTGTGAAGATAGCAGTTAGATAGAGCAATATAACAAAAACCTTATCATTGAAATTAATATTTGAGTGAAAATTTCAAGTATTATCTTAGCTAAACTTAAGAATATAAAATATCATCGGCAAGCATGGTGGCAGAAATCGCACAACTTTAGAGGTACGTTTATCATCTACGAGACTTTGAAGACCTTTATCCACGTAGCATGGTTTGATATAATTTAAAAAAACTCAGCTTTTAAAGAGGCTATGTTAATATCTTCAAGATTTCAGCGTTTAGCTAAGCGACGAAAGGGACTTGAATATAACTTACACAATATATCCTGCAGAACCAAAACAAGCTGTCCCGTGACTACAGTTATAGCAAGTTGTAGTTTAAAGTAAAGTACGCAATCAACAAAGAACAAAATCTTTCTCCTCGTGATCCTCAGCTTTTGACCCGATAACATTTCTCAAGAAAGTGGGTACTTTTTCAACTACCCGCGGTTTATCCCTCGCCGACTCGGGACTTTTTGAAGGAACATTCAATGGCTTCCTATTAAGAGATCCCGTTGTAACTGCGCCTTCAAGTCTTTCTCCACTCATAGCTTGCTGAAGTTGACATTCCCCTATGACTTTATAATTCGCACCCGATGGTCTCAACAGCATCGGCATACAACATCCGTATAATATGCAAATCAAATCCCCAGGCCTTGCATTGATCGGTGCTAAACCTAGGTAACCATACTCAGATATCATTAGACGACGATTCCGAGTTGCTTTCATTATTCGAATGAGACTGTTCCATAGCATCGGTTCTCGAACATTTTTAGTGTCCATAAACCAAGACAGGGACTTAAGTTTAGCTTGATCAAGCGCACCTGGCTTTTTGATCTTGTTGCTAAAGTAATAGCGGAGAGGTTTTCCCCAGACTGAAAACTCTGCGCAGCCGTCGATGAAATCCCATACCCATGCATCAACTCCGTTACCTGATGGAGGGTCTTTGGTATAGATCCTGCGTAGCATCTCAAGATTCTCTAGTGTCATCGTGTTCGTAGTGTCGCTTGTCGCAACACAAAGCACTTTCCAGATCATTGATGCCCGAACGTAATCATTTTGGTTCTTGATGCAAACTGGAAGCCTATTATTGGAAGGTTGTATGTTGTTCAGCGATTCCCCAAACTTGGTAGCAATTTCACGAGTGCGGGATTGAACACCACCTAATCCACCAATTCTATCAACTAGAAGCCCTCTGCAAGTGAGGTATCTTGCATCTTCTGTGAAGGACACCAAAGCCGGAAAAGATTTTGAAGCCATACTGAGAACAGCTCTGTTTTGAAGAGGAAATGTAAGCTGACGTTCTTTCCAGTTGGGAACCCATGTTGGAATATCAAGTCCGGTATCAACACCCACGCAATAGGATAGAATATCTAGGCTCTTCGTTGCAGAAATGAAGGATTTTGTGTACTGGATGTATACTTCGCTGGTGGATAAACTATAGTTTGGAACGATACGAGCTGCTTCAGGCATCCCAAAGATATTTTGGATTCCGTAGATCTTGTCGCTTGGGAGGAAGCATTTGGCCCCCTGTGTTATTTCCATGATCTCCAAAATTGATGGTGCATGCTCTCGCTGTTTGAGATTTACCGGAGTAGTTGACAGAGACGTATCAGAAGGAATCGACGAGTTGCCGCTGGACTCTTCTGCCATTTGTTGTTGACGTTGATACTTCTGGTTGTCTTCAGCTCGAAAAGCTAAAGAAGGATTGACATTTACGTCAAGATTACCAATTGCAACTACCTGGAAGAAGCCTAGAAGGCTCAAAGGGTCGGATGCCGCTAGGTGGGATTCTCCAGCAGCTTTTGTAACGCCATCGTAGAAAATATCGAAGCCAACGTACATAATTGAAACCGCAGCATCTCGGATAGTTTCCCATGTGACGGTCTTGTGACCACAGATGACAGGCATAGTATTGCTTCCTAGTGTGAGCTCTTGTATTACCCAGAGCCGTTCCCAATAGGGTCTATCGAAGAAGCAAAGTAGTGCTTTAAATGATTCTTTGCTCAGCGACCGCAAGAGGTTCCGTAAATCAGTTATCCATGAGCCCGAGTATTCATTTTTCATGCTGGAGATATCTGAAAATATTCCTTTCAAAGAAGAAGACGAGAACAACATATCACGCCGTGGATGAAGTGCCGCCACTGCTTGTAGGATCTCTATAGCAGTTTCGCTATTGTCGCCATCTGGGCCAAGCCATACAATGACATCGAGAGCCTGTTGGTATATCTGATGCATTCGCTGGATCTCGCGACTCTTCTCTGTGGTGTCCTTCTGGTTGGTTGATGCATAAAGCATCGTTCCAAATCATATATCCCTCCCGATACTCATCCATATCCCGGAACCTCTTCAGTGCAGCTTCGAGGTTACTCCCAACTGGGACCATATGGCCATTGACTAGAATGTCTTTGGTAGGTGTAGGATCTCCCCAACAGTAAGATAGAGCAACATAATCTCCCCATGTGTAACGCGAACCGTGGTGAGCTGCGGATTGAACATTAGAAGTTTCTGATGTGTCTTTTTGGATTTCGTCGAGGTTGATTTTAAAAAGGTTTTGATTCAAGAGGCCAAATATCTTCAGTGTCTTGTCAGCAGGTGCGTCATTGTCCTTTAGGATTTTATATGCAGAACCGCTAAAGCTTTTGAACTTCTCCAGTTTGCCTATAGCGCCCTTTTCATGATCGGCAGTAATGATATCCCGACCATTGATGGATTCGATAGATTCGAAAGATTTGACAGCTGCGTTGTCTTCATGCTCGTCAGCACTTTCATGGAGCGGATTAGGCGTTTTACTTCTAATGCGATCCCCAGGAACATCGCCCGATGCTTCGAATGAAGCTACTGAGTGTGATTTTCGCGGCGTCGATGGAGGCCCTTTGGGCCAGCGGTCATCTAAAGAGTAGTGCTGCAGAAGAACTTGCACTACTTCATTGGATTCCATCTTACCATCATGGCTTGGTAAGATGGTGAGAAGACGGACTTCGTTGCGCTCTACGTCAAGCGGTTGATACTCCATTACGATGGTACCCAGTATTTGTGATTGAAGAAATGACAACTATAACCGCAACAGTTGTAGACTCCCAAAGTGATTTCCGTAAACACTCAGACACGATATCAAACTTTCTCAGCTTTCCTCGTAACTGATTCGATCAAATTCCCTGATACATGGGCCGACGGACAATAATCTCTAGGATTTCTTGACTAAGGAAGAGTATTTCGAGGGCACAAAGTCGAGTTGCACGGTATATATGACGAGTAAAGATAATGATATTTCACAAAATCTTGCTTATTGCGAGACTGTGCCTCAGATAAATGTAATGCTGTTCCAGCTTCCTCTTATAACATGAGTTGACAGCACCTCTGTGGCTTTCGAATGAGGCCGTGCTCAGCTGTGTGATGACTACTGAACAACTTGCATATAACATGCTAGGTTTATTGCGCCACAATACAGTTAGTCTTGCAAGGCTAAATTTAAGGGCAACAAGGCTCTAAAAGTTTAAAATAATAATCTGTTATACTACGTCAGACCAGTTGTAAGTTTTACAGTATAATAACCACAACAGTACTTAGGTCCTAAGACTGGAACAAAACTTGTAAAACAAAACAATAGTCCTAAGCTGATCTGAATTTCGATACTAATACTCTAAGCTGATAAAAGCAGAACAATGTTAAGTCACTGCCTATTTCAAGGGGAAGCTTGTAAGAACATGACTATATCTATAAATTAGTAGAGAGTTAGAGAGACATCTTACAAAATCGATTAAAATCTCTCTCTAGCAGATGCCTTTTCGAGGGGAGATTTTAGGATATAAAGATATAAGATAGTCTGTCGTCGGTAATCGGGAGGTGGCGTTTTTAGCGAAGCTGAATGTGCAGCTGAATATGCAGCTGCATAGTCGTCACTTGTACGTGTACCAATCAGGTAACTATGCTATAAAGTGCTCTTATAAGTCTTTCTAGCTACTCCGTATGTCTACTTAGGTATATATTTTTCTTGGTTTTTAGTAATTAGTGTTCTTACCTATGGAAACTTACCAAGGTACCTACTCCTGACTTCAAGTCTATATCCTTATATTTCTATTTATATTTCATTATTTTCCTTTAAACAATGTTTTAAGAGGGTAATAATATCTTTGTGCACTACTATATTGGTCAAATAATCGGCCTAGGTAGCTTGCCGTCTAAATCAGAATATATTTAAGCAACAAGTTAAGTATGGTAAGCTCATTTGTATCCGAAGATCAATATTAAGCTAAAGAAATAACACTCAAAAAGCAGAACCTATTATCCCACATGTCCCTTTCAACTTTCCTCGTATATATAGCAAGTCACCATGAAAGCAAAGCCTACGAATTACACGCTATCTAACATAACCACATCCGAGTCATCGATATGCTCATTCTTGAATCCATCTTCAGCCGCAGCATCCGCATTGTGTACATCATTCTGTTGCAGAAGACCAATCAAGTCATCTTTTCTCATGTTCTTATCGAATTGGATCCCACGGCGCTGGAGGAAACCCTCCAGATTGGCTGTTCTCTGCATATGGTAAAAGTCCCTTTTCTTTAATTTTGGATCTTCCACTGGTGATGTCGTCACTGGGTTGGAGATATCTGGCGTTCCTTCTTCTGGTAGCCAGTCAAGATAATCAAAGAGCTTGACACTTGACGAAGATTGGTTGGTTAGATATTTTGTGTACACCTCGCATAAATATGTGTGGCTAGCAGCGGTGATGTGTGTGTTCGTTTTGATTGAACATGGAAAACATGTTTCGATGCGCCCAAGCAATGCAGACTTATTTCCGAGTACTGTAAGTTGCCCAGTATCTCCCGCAGAAAAGTGAAAAAGGGCATGATATAATGCCTTGTTGTTTCCACGCAGTACTAGAATGGTAGTACCCCCTCGGAGCACAAGAACCCATTCCCCTTGATTAGGGAGACAGACAGCATCTTCGTTGCTAGCCGAAAGGTATGACATTGCTTCATGGCACAATCCAATCCAAGGGCTAACAGCAGGTATATTAAATTCTGTAGGACCGGAAATCTTGACTTTCATATCCCAGCAGTTTTCTGTCGTCATTCTAGTTATGACAGTTTCCCGCAACGCTGTTATGCCGACGCTTAAGCAGTTCCACCCCGACGCTGCATTTGCAGTCATGTCAAAAGCAATCTGCAAATCGGAAGCAGCCAATGTCTCTTCAACCACAAAGTTCCATTCTATGGGAGGTATTTTATCATTTAACAAAGAGTCGAATTGTACCTCCTTGTCATGTGCCTGAAGAGGAGGCCTTTTGTCAAATACCTGACGGTATATTGATCCCGATAGCTCTATCTGACCCGGAAGTAATATATGTCGGACGAAATGTAGCGGAATGACATCAGGGTCTTTTAAGACCTGAAGGAATACACACATGCCGCCATCGCTAAGGGCAGAGACGCTCTTGCCTCGCAACTTCGGGCTGGCGAAACCAGTGAATAAAGATAAGAGCTCAAGGCTCACACCACGAGTCCAAATTTGCTTTCGAACTTCATCTGGATGAATATCTCTATTGCTACAAGAATGATAGAGGATCAAAAGCCCGTTTGGCGATGGTTTTGTGGCCATATCGACGTTGCACCAAGAAAGAATCCAAAGAAATTTGAAAATTGTTACTCCAAGCCGATGAAAGCAGAACAATTCTGAGTTACTGCCTTGTTTACGGCAAAACTTGCAAGGGCATAAATCTGCAAGTACCGGAGAAAATACACTATGCCCATTGCACAGGTATACTTGCTCATTGTGTTGTGCTTTATCGGAATTTAGAATATGTCTCAACTCGGGTAACTGATCTGCAGCAAATTGTAGAAACTTCTTTCGTATCTCTGAGATCGTTTGGCGCTGCACATCACCCCAAGGTGTCATTGTGAAATCGGCTTGCATGCTAATTTCACAGAACTCGTGGTGGCATATTCCCGAGCACAAAAACTCGGCAAGGATATCCCTATTCCTTGGACAAAGTAATTCCTCCACCGCTGCTCCGAAAGTATCACGGAGTATAGAATCCCATTGACTTCGTCCCTGTGAGTAGAGGTGTGGATGACTACTATCACCCAATGCCGCTTCATCAAGTAGCCCAAAATGGAGTTTACCGGGTGGTACGTAATATGACCGACTGACAAGCATTAACTCTATGTCTACGGGAGACTGGGAAGAATTCCGTATTATAGTCACTTGTGGATATTGGCTATTAGTAAGACTCGATTTCCAGTATAAGGTTTCTCCAGATGCGTCTACGATCTCGATTCGTAAACACAAAAACCACTGAGCAACTGCTGCCAGCCAACCGCAGTCTACTCCTCCTTCAAAAGTCACACTGCGTTGAGAACCATTAGTGACTTTGCAGAGCTCAAGCAAGGCACCAGCAACAGTCTCTGGTGTTGTAGGCTCGTGTAGAGGGATTGATTGACCGACCGATCGCCCTTGGAGCAATCGTGAAAATCCTTCGACTGTGTTGGCAAAAGTTGAATCCGTGACAGCGCCAGCATAAACGTTCATCAACGCACCCCATTGTGCTATTGAAGGAGTAAGTGATTTGGGCGCTTTGGAAGCATCAGCCAGAGCTTTCAAGACTTTGCTGGCAAAAAAACCATCGTAAGATACAGATAAACAAGCGCAGATTGCAGCACAAGTGACCCCTTGTTCCGTCTCACATAATGTTCGTACCACATGCTTAATTCCAAATCCAAACCACAGCACTTTCTCATAAGATGGAATTGCTTTCAACTTGGCAATGGCATCAGATAGTCGCTTTTGCCCTTCAGCTGGCACCTTGAAGCCTGAGAACAGGGCCTGCCCCATTGCAATTGTGATCATTTCAACGCCTGCTTTGGAAATTCGGGATATCATTTCAACAGGGAAGTGTAATGCCGAATTCGAGAGGGCGACCCAGTCAACAGAGCCTTGCTGTGCGAAATTCGGCCCGGACTGGGCGTTTGGGACCAAAGCGCCCGACATTATGACGAAAGTTGGGTGTACTGTATCGTGGAATTGATTCTGAAGTTGGGATCTTCGAGTAGTGTTGTTGATTCAGGCAAGAAATGTTCGTTTTCGAGAAAAGGCTCTCAATTTGCGATGCAAGCATCTACTGAACAGCTTCAAATTGCGATGATCGGAGAGAGAAAGGAAATAACGCTAGTCTCGCCGTCCTTTTCGCATTATACAATGCAGAGAAGTGATATTGAGCAAACGAAGATTCCCTGGCGATGTTACAAAGTCGATCACAATTTACTTGTAGGAAATGCTTTGCGAAGAGAGAGTTGGAGAGGATCGAAGAGAGGAATAAATGAGGTGATAACACAGCTCTTTCCCTCTCAAGTCGGGCGGTGGCGGTGTTGGGTGAGGCTGAGTGTGCAACTTGCATATGTCACTTCAACGTGGACCAATGAGGCATCCATGCTCTTGATATCTGTATGAACCGCTCCCATTACACATTACACTACCTATCTAATTAAATAAAGCGTCGAACATTGAATAAAGGGATTTCTTTTCAGATTACTTAAGCGAGCACTTTACCATCAGGCAATTGCTAGTACTTGGGTATGATAAGGCCTACCAAAAGTTGAATTTATTCTCTATTGAATGTCAAAAGACTCTAGCACAGAATATACACCCCTCTAAACCCAAAACCACCTCTCTTACCTACCACCCCAACCCGCTCCCCTACACTGCCTCCCCTCCCTCTTCTCCTTTAACAAACTCCTCCCCAACTTCCCAATCTTGCCTTTCCTCCCCAAAGCAGCAACTTTAGCTCTTGCCTACACAATTAAAAAATAATTAGCACGATTCTATTCCTCTCCCTCTTCACAAAACCACACGTAAAGAAACCTACGGGCAGAGAGGACACAAAAGAGAAAAGACAAGGAAGAGGAAATAACTTACCTCAGCAGCATCTCCAGCCTTCCTCCTAAACACCTCCCTATCAATTTCAATAATCTCCCCACCACCACTAACACCACCAAGAACACGTCCATCTCCCCTCCTCTCACTCTTATCTCCTCCTTGTCTTTTTATTTCCCATCCTTTAGACTCCAAACCTGATTTCGTATTTGTATTCCTATTTTCATTCTCATTCCATTTTCCATATCTAGATGTAGATGAACTACCAGTAGTCTCAGTATTCGTTCTCTCAGTAGAATTCCTACTATTCGAACCCTCTTTATCCCCATTCCCCTTATTAACACGATCCATATTCCAATTCTGGGTCCGAGTTTGATTTTGGATGTAGTACTGGCTGCGAATCTGGTTTTGATTTTCGTAATAACTATCGATGTTACTGTTCCTGATACCAGTACTAGTGTGAATGCCTTCGGAGGAGGAAGAGGATTGTGCAGATCGTGATAATGGTATAGATTGGAGAGTCGAGAAGGTGTAGAAAGGCATTGCCTTTTTTTTTTTTCGTCTTTTCTTCCCCAAAACCTTCCCTTTTAGATCTCTACAGGAGATTGATCAATAAAGTAGGAAGGAGTACTTTCTTTCTAGACGTCGCGAAGGTAAGCGTGTTTTGAGTTGGTTTGATTATATATAGTAAGTAGGTATCTAGGTCAATCAAATCAAATCAAAATAAAAGGAAAACCTGATGTATGAGCAGGATTTGGGAATTGGGAATTAGAAATCGAGAAGAGACAAGTTAGGGTGTTCCTTTGTCAATTACAACAAAGAAAAGGTTATTCAAAAATTAAGCGAGCACACACATCATTACCTACCTACCCACCTACTTACTATACCTTACTAACACCATCACATCCCAACACAAGAGAAAGAATGAAAACCCCCACCAGACCCATCCCCAAGCCCTGACCCAAATTACAATTCCCCTTATGTGTAAAACTCCCACTTTAATTGGTATAAAACCCCATACCACCAACCCACCAGCTTATCTATTCCAAGTAAAATACAAAATCATAACTTTATAACTTTTCAATAACTAAAATAAGAAACCTAGAAGGCAAGTCTACTAATAAAATAAGGTGTCTTTAACAAAGCAGAACAAAGAAATAAACTACCTATCTCAGCCTAAACCCCAATTCACAAAACGCAACCCTTCCACCACCCCTCTGTACAAAAAAGAAAACAGAAAAAAAAAAAAAGAGATAAAAGAAAGTTCTAGTGATCCCGTACATCAAGAACTCAAGACCCCATTCATGTATCCACTGTTCAAATAAATACCTAACATTTCACCACAACGATCTCCGTACCTACTATAATAACACGAGTCTAGCCCACTACCTATGTAATCGAGACTAGCCAGCCAGCCGGCTGAGCCCCCTTGATGTCTACCTAACTACCTAATCAACAAACTTTTTCCATAATAAGTAGCTGACTACCAACCTAAGTAAAATAACTAATAACTCACTACCTTAGTTACCCCTCGAGTAAATAGTTGATGAAATTAATCGATATTTACCTTATCCAGCACTAAGGTAGGTAAACCTACCTACCTACCTAGAATCTAACTTTATTAACCTTACCTACTTTACCTACCTTACCTTACATACCTTATACAATAAGAAAACTCACTCACTCATCCACCCTGTTAACCTACCCTATTAGCCTACCAAACAACCTCAACTCCCCAAATCCCCAACTCCCCAGCTCCCAAACCCCCCACTTTCATCACCCTTCACCCTTCACCCTTCCCCTCACTCCCCACTCCCCACTCCTCACTCCCGGCTCCCATCCCGCTCCCACTCCTCCCTCTTCCTCCTCCCCAAAAAGCCAACCAAACAACCAAATCGGAGACGGGCGACAGGACGTCCTACGGGGGGAACAGCCGACGGGACGGAGTAGGTAGGGCTAGGTAGGCTTAGGTAAACACTAAAGTAAAGCTCCACTGGTGAAGTAAAGTAATCACATGACCTACCCCCCCCACCCCCCCCCTCACCTAAAACTCCGCCTTCTCCCCTTATGTAGTTACTCCTTCCAATACAAAAAAACAAAAAAAAAAAAAAAAAAAGAAGTACAATATAAAAATCAAGCCCCGTCCCCCACCCCTCCAAGAAAATCCCATTTCTCTTTCCTAAATCTATACAACTCGGAGTATATATATATATATTTAAACCCCCCCAGAGATAAGAGAGATAGGTAAGGTAAAATAGATCTATCTAACTAGGTAGTATAATTGATACTATGTATATATATATGTATTTAAGTGATTCTCTAATAGGTAGCTAAAGCATCGAATACTTTGTACGTACTGTACATGTACCTGTCTACATAGATGTAATACAAGTATTACCCTAGCTCAATTATAGGATGATACTTCCATTCCATTCCTATATTCATTCCCAATTCGACTCCCAAGTAGGTGATTCATTCCTTCACGCCACGGGAGAAAGAAAGCGCATATAACATAATGCCGCTATCATTTCGCTACTTTACTACCAAAAGTAAAGCCCAAGTCAAGATACCTACAACGCCACTCTAAACACCAATCCCATGCTATGGTATACCCAAATCAAACCGAACGTCAAGGCACACCAAAAAAAAAAGAGACCTGGTCTTACTCTTCCACTACTCTTCTTCTTTTCTACCAGACTTGTCTGCTAGCAGCTCTCAAATCATCTACATTTAACATATCCACACCTTCCCTGACCAGAACATCCCAGACATGATTTCTCAAGCCGAGTGGCCAGGATGGTAAATCCCAATATCTAGCCTTCAAGCCCCGGCGGTGTGCCCCCCTGATCTGACCTCGGATGATCTTCATCTGTCTTGGGCTTAGGCGGCCTCTCCACATGTGGCCAACAGCTCTATTGAAGGAGACGGATGCGTAGTATGAGTTTGTAGAGTTGAATGACGTGTCGTCTGAAATACCTGAGTGGCCTTGGCCTACGTCTTTGAGCTTCGTGGCGGGGAGGGTTGACGATGTGGTCGATGCAGAACGTGCGGTTTCCTCCCACGATCCCTCGTCTTCTACGAAAGACTCTCCTGGTGCAGAATCATCAAATGCAGGCCAATCGGTTGGCGTTTCTTTTGCTTCCCACATGTCGTTTAATGGGGCATCAAAGAATGCATCTCGGTAGCTATTATTAGCGGTGAGCAAGTCGAAAGGCGTATTGCCTGTACCGACTACTGTAACAGGTCGTGTGTGAACATTTCCATCTTCAACGTACGTGAGCCATCCACGTTCACGGAGGGGTTCGAGTGAGCTAGAGCAGGGAGCGTAGAACCCAGGGCCAGGTTCGGCGCCGGACGGCGCCGGAAGTTTTCGACTGAGTCCACCAGCAAGGTGAGGGACTTTCCTGGATCGGTGTCAAAAACGCCATGGTTGGTACCGTTGTAGAAATCTGTGTTTGGATTTTGCTTTGTGAGTAGTTCTACGAGAGGATGAACGTAGAGGGATTGAAAGGTTCGGTTTCTTGTTAGGGAGGCTGTGTTGTGTCCAACATATAGATCCTCATCAAACAGCCAGACATCTGCTTCCACGCCCGTGCAGCCTGCACGTAGAGCAGAGAAGAGAGGGACTCTGCGCCAATAGTCATTGTGAGAGTGGCAAGGTATTGGGACGATGTCTCGAGTGAAGTCTGTGGGGTACCAGGCAAGATCTTCTGTGCCTAGAAAATATGTTAGTGGCGAGAAGCTGATGTGCTTCGAATTCCGTACCTGAACCTGGTCTACCCCATTCCGACAGGATTCTATCTATATCCTCAGACCAGAACAAGGTCGCAACACCAAGTACCAAATTTATGATTAGGAGGAACATTCTGTCACAACGTCAGTAACAGCCTTATACTCTCCAGCCACCAGACCTACAGTATTGTGCACCCACTGATGCCCCCAAACACCAGATAATTAAACCAATTCCTCTTCGCCCTCCGCCTTGGCTCCATTGGGTATATATCTGATAGCACACCAGGGCTTGGCTCTCCGCTCAAATCATCCGTGTACCTCGTGCCCGTCGCTCTCAACGCCATGTGCCGCCACCAGCTCTGCCTCCTAGGTCGTCTTGGCTTCCTCTCAAATCCCGCGTCTGCCTCCATATCTTCTATCTTCATCGGGTCGTGTTCGAACTCGGTGAGGGGCTTGCGCGATTTCTCGAAGGAAGACCGACTTGAGGAGGCAGGTGAAATTGGACTCTCGTCGTTGTACGGAGGTGCAGGTGAGACGTTGAGGTCGTCGATATCAGTCGCTATTCGAGGCATGGCTGCGAAAGGAGGGACCGTCTTGTATAGATAGTACAGGTAGTGACTATGGATTTTGGGCCGCTATAAGACTGGCGCCATGAAATTACAAGTCGGGGAAATAGCGCAGGAGGCAGTGCTCGTTCTTGTGTAGGCTACAGCTCCTTCTCGTATCCCTCTGATCGTCTTCAGAATAGTAATATAACTAATTAATGTGCCGATGGTACGAAGGGTAGACTCTAAATGTCTCTCTTAGGGCTTGATTGGCCAATTCGGTAAAGATGGTAGTGTGCAGGGCGGGAGAGCTTGCGAAGCTTGAATGTCACCAATGTCACTCCGACCACAAGGTTGGTGATTTACAAAAAAGAAGGAGAGAGGGGAAAAGGCGGAGAGGAGACAATGAGGTTATTGATATATATTCAAGAGAGAAAGGTTCGGCGAAGAATGGGAGGAGTTCGGTGATCGGTGCGGATGAGTGTCTTAAAATGCTCGGGGCTTGATGTCGACATTGAAGCCACTCAGCTTTCAAGCATCCAGACCGTGGCGGGCTGGCACGGCTTGGTGCTCAGGGAAGTTCAGGGTGGATACGGCGAGTGGGCATGGTTGGGATTCAGGGTTCTCCTGCGCGTGCGCGACGATGCGACGGCAGTGGTTAGGCCTTGTCCAGCAACGGAGGGGCGAGACCAGGGGAACAGGGGCCACAGGTCTGGCGCAGATCCAAACTCTCTTCAAGTGATCCCAATGTTCACCAATGGGCACAGACGTTGAAAATACTGGCGAAACAAGTGGTGAAGGAGGAGCGTATGCCGGCAGCTGGAGGCGAGATGGATGAGGATCAAAGAGGATTCAGATCTGATGTTACGATGTTCATTGCGAGACTGTCTGCTTTCATGTTTGGTTTCGGCGTGCACTGGGGTACCGTAGGGTATGGAGACGGTGAGAAACAAGACCTCGGACCAGAAGCAGCAGCAGAAGACAGCAGAACAGAGTACAGTAGAGTAGAGTAGAGTAGGGTACAGTACAGTACAGTACAGTAGTATCTAGACTAAGTAGGGTGGTAGGGTAGGGTAGGGTAGGGTGCCGCAGTTTCCAGGGAAAAAAAGACTCTTACCTGTACTTCGTAGGCGCAAGACTCACTCACGAGGTATTGTACGCTGCTGACTTGATCCCAAAAAATGGGGTAAAGCTTTTTGCCAAGGCGCCAGAAGGCCTGACAAGAGAAGGTCCCTGAACGCGCTGCGAGGGAAAGGCTGAGAGCCCAGAATGAAGGGCCGATTTTCTCATTGGTTGGAAATTATTGAAATTCATCGTTTTCAGCCTTCTCTCGACGCCTCACTGAAAATTTATCTTATCGCTTGCGCAAGCTGTGTCGAACATCTCCGCATACTCCCGTCGTCGTCTATCTTCCACCACTAAAATACCATTCACGCATTCCCTTACCCTTAGCTATGCCTCACAAACATACCCGTAGAGGCGAGGATAAAGATACGTATGTAGATGATCATACATGCTCTTGTACATGCCACTTCTGGGCATCAATGCTGATTTTTAATGCGCCCACAGAATCAATCTCCCTCCCTCCACCGTAGCCAAACCTCTCTCCACTGCGAAATCTTCACATTCAAATGGCATCTTCACGAGTGAAATCAATGCGACAAAACGAGCAGGCAAGAAGCGCAAGAGAAAGGATGACAGCGACGATACACCCAAAGCCTTCGCGCGCCTAATGGCCTTCAGCCAAGGCAAAAAGCTTCCGAAAGGCCTCGATGACGGAATCAAACCCTCGAAAAAGAAAGCAAAGCAGGCGAAAGCGGATGCGGATCACGAGGATACGGTAGTAGAAAAACAATCAAATAACGGAAACAGGGAGTTGGCAAATGAGATACCAACTATCAGGGTGGGCGAGAAGATGTCGGAGTTCTCTGCAAGAGTCGATGCCGCCTTACCAGTGTCAGGATTGATCAACAAGACAGCAAAGCAGGGTAAAGATCCCCTGGGTCTGAAGATTGGGCGCACGAAGACCGAAAAGAGGATGCACCGGATGTACGACGAATGGCGTGAGCAAGATAAGAAGATCAAGGAGGCGAGGCAAGAAGCCTTAGAGTTGAAAGAAGAGGACGAGATGGAAGAAGATGCCGATGGGAAAGTTCGGTGGAAAGCAGATCTCATTGATGACGTGAAAGCTTCTGCGAGCAGTAGCAAGAAGAAAGGAAAGGCGAAGAAAAAGAAGGTCATTGGCGAGATGGATGACGGAGAGGATGATCCCTGGGCTGCTATTGCGAAGAAGAGGAATGAGGCACCGAGAAGACTAAACGATGTCGTACTTGCGCCACCAACCTTCACCAAGGTACCAAAGGAGAAGTTCAAAGTCAGGGGTGGTGCCAGGGTAGAGGTGGAGGATGTTCCTAGAGCTAGCGGGAGTTTGAGGAAGAGAGAAGAGTTGGGCGTGGAGAGGAAGAATATTGTCGAGAGTTATAGAGCTATGATGAAAGGCAATAAGAAAGACGAGGCTGAAGCCGAGTAGATCCACAATATTCCAGAATAATTTAATAGACAATGGCATTCCCGGAAGTTCCTGTTCACGGAATTCGGCAAACATTGAGGAATCGCAAATGTCCAAATGACATAGATGATCCACTATTAGTAGTCATATGTCGAGAGAGAGAGAGAAAAAAACAAAACAAAAACAAAAACAATTTCATTGTGCTTCTCGGGTTGAACGGAGGACATCATTATCAAGCTGTTTCCCTCGCGGACAGTCCGGACTCCATGGACCCTGGACCCTCCTCACAAGTACTATATTCCCAACATTCAATTATATAATCAGATGAATATCTTACAAATGGAAGTTCTTACTCCCTTCTCAATTTTCTCTTCAGAAACTTAAAGCTCAGTACAATGAGGTGAGGAATCTCCAATTTCGTCGATATATTCTGAGGGTAGCAGAGACCTCGGTTATAAGTATACTTATACTGTCATTTTTCTTTTTCTTTTCTCTTTTTTTTCTTTTTATTTTAGTTTTACATCTTTAAATTTCTATAGCTAGCTGCCTTAGAGTTAGTTGATTTTCTCTTCTCTTCTCTTCTGCGTTTTGTAAGTTTTATAGCCTATGATTTATTGAAAGGGTTTATGTTTATGGAATTTGGAGACGGGGGTTTTAGGTAGGTGTGTAGTAGGTAGTAGTAGGTTGGGTGTTTAGATTTAGAATTTTTTTTTTTTTCTTTTTTTTTTTTTTTTTTTTGTTTGTGATTTGGGATATAGGTCGGTAGGTAGGTAGGTAGGTGGTACCTTAAGTGATGGGTTGGGGCTGCTTGTGCTTGTGATAGGATAGAGAAATCTTTTTTCTGATGGTAGTGTGGTTTTTTTTATTTAAGTAAATGGGAAAGATTAGTTGTTTTTTGGTGCCGTTTAGAATTAGTAGATGATGTAGTTGGCATTGAGTAAGATAAATTTGATGCAGCAAAGACATGACTTACATCAGCAATGAAATGAAGTTGCCTACAATAACAGAAACACACATTTCCTAAGAGCGGTGCTAATCCTTTATCTAGTAAGTGAGAAAAGACAATGTAGTTTCATAGCTACTTAGTATCAAGAGATAGCGGGAAGAAAACCATTCATAGAAGTTTATTTTTAATCAGCTTGTGATTGATTAAGCTTGATTAAGTCGGCTGCATGGCTTCATCTATAGAGTTGTGAATAGCTAAGCTTATTGCTCGCTAAGGACTGAGCAGATTCACAGCTCTTATTGACTAAACTAGACACTATGAATGTGTATCTCTGATTAACAACATAGTAGTTTACCACAACATCTGAGAACTATATAAAGAACCAAAGTTCAAGCTCTCCAAAACCTTTTCCTTCCCAAATACAAAACAAAACATCTACAATTGAACCAACCTGGAAAATAAAAGCACTTCCTGCGAAAGAAAGTTTCAAACCATTCGTTTTTGTCATCTTGAAACACACCACTAAAGGACAATAGCTATCCAGTATCATCCAAGATGACTTCACCTCCCAAAGAGAGAACTCGAGCTCCTCCCGCTGATGCTAGAAGTGCCAGTGTAGAGGAGGTTGGCTTTAATTTAGCATCTACCTCGATATCCTCAGCTCCAACTTCAAGTTTCACTTCGAGGGGTTATGACCAGAAAGATAGATCTCCAGGTACATGAATCCTCGTCCCCTCTCCATCTCCTCTAGCATTTGGAATAAGCGCAAGGCATTATCTTCAAGCCCTATCATTTTTCTTAAACCGCTAATACCGTGATATTAAAGACTATCACTTGGAATATGCAGGACGAACACCGCACCCAGTATTCTTCCAAAAAGAAGCAACAGCAACAGCAACAGATATACGAGATCCAACCTCATCATCTAGACAACCCACTTCAAAGCGACATCATCATTCGTCTTCAACACGAAAGGCTAGCCCTACTTCCAACCACCCCGATAAAGGAAAAACAGCCACAAAACATGTCATCCATGAAAACTCAGCAGCCGCATTGCCACCACCATACAACGAGAACAATGCAACCCCAACAAACATCTCCCCATCAAACTACCACGATCCCGATCCCAACTCCCCATCCCAAACATCCCAAATCTCAACCTGGGACATCGACATGCGCGACCCCTCTCAAATCCCAAAAGATCCACAAGCATCAAGCACTTACTCCCACTTGCCCCAAAAACTAAAAAGCATCTACACAACAGCCGAAGACCAAAAGATGGCCAGCAAACAACTAAACTACCCATCCCTCCCCCCACACGAACAAAAAAAACAAGAAAAATGGGCTCAGAAACAAATCCTAGCTATGGGAGTTTGTATCCAAGGGTTCAACTGGAAGAGAATCGATCCTACCTCTCTTAAACTAAAACCAAATCCCAAATCCTCAACCTCAACTTCCCAAACCACCAAAAAAACATCTAGAAGAAGAAGATACATTCGAAGGATACCAATGCGAAGGAGGAAGCCACTTCATACCCGACACACTCCTCACAGAAGGAAAAGGAGGCTACTACCAACTACAATTCCGACCTCGCGATTCCGAACTCGGAGAAAATGAGATTCGTGTTGAGTTCTTGAAGGAGTTTAGACCGATTGGGAGACCGCCGTATCTTCCGCAGGCGTTTTTAGGGAGAGGATTGGAGTTTAGACTTGTTGGGCCGGTTTATGGTGGTTTTGTGGTGGTGGTGGTGGTGGGGATTCTGGGGTTGGGCTTTTTGGGGGTATGGGTTTTGGAGGTATGGGGGGTTATGGAGGTGGGAATGGGAGTGGGAGTGGGAGCGGGAGTGGTGGGTTTGGTGGGCTTGGGATGGGGGTTCCTGGGATGGGGGTCCATGGTCCTGGGTATCCTTTTATGGGAATGGGTATGGGATATAATCCATATGGAAACGGTAGACGGCGATGAAATGAACGCGGCGACTTTTTTTTACAAATAGGATAGTGATGAAGGTTTTTATGGGTGTCTGGGAAGGTCTGAAGGTTCACGATACTGTAAATATTCCTTTTTGAGGGGAGAGGTTTTGCATCGTTACTTTAGTATGGGAAGGTAGATGTAGCTATCTTGTTATTTTAATATCTGCATACTCTGGTCTTATTTTCTTGGTCAGAAGATATGAAACCTTGGATTTTAATTAGTAAAGAGATCTGTTCGTAGAGGTTGGTATATCTAGATTCTCTTTGAATCATGCACACTAATATTTGCCGGCCAAAAAACCACAAACCCCTCTCCCTAGTTACAGAAAGAAGAAATTGCGTTTGGATTTCTCTTATTTGCTTTTAAGCTTGTTTGTAAATTCTATTTATCACTTCTTAGTATTTACATAGATAAAGTTTGGTTTTTAATAATAAGCGAGCGTAGAAAGTTGAGATGCTTGCTTAGTGTTCGCTCTTTTTTGATGCTTATTAAACATAGTCTTGCCCTGATAGTCTAAATTATAGTAGAGGTACTGCTAGTTATAACTAGGAGAATTTAGAAACATAATAGTCTTGTAACTGTTTATAAAGAAATAGTGATTAGTGTGGATTGATACTTATACAGTTTTAAGTTAGTTGATGATCTACTGTGCTTTTGCAACTTATAGAATGCAGTTGTACTTCATTTTGCTCTCACCACTTTCTAAATAGTGCAAGAAGACTCTCAAGACAATCTAAGCTAGTTCAGGTTTCTGAAACCCTTTTATGATGTGCGAAATCATCTAGATTTACTTTCTCCGAATCTGATTCTAATCTAATGTTGCTTGAACTAGGGTGTATTCACTAGGAAAAGGCTTACTTGTAAAGTACATCATTATTCAGGCTGTAGAAGTTGTAATAATGTGCCCTTTATTCACAATTAGCTATTACTGGGTCTAAGAAGATAGCCCCCTTCGAGTAATATTCACTTATTAACGTTGAATCATACCTAACTATGGCATTTTCCCGCAAGCATTCACTAGATCAATACCTGTCTACTCCTGGCTATATAACCCCCCTTTCCTTCTTCAACAAACACAAGATGCAACAATCGAGCCCACCTTTGAACCTCCTCTAAAGCCTACACCATACACACAAAGATTCCAAAAGCTCAATCAAGATAAAAATTTAACATCTCCACTCTTCAAAAATTTGAACTTTACACAAGCAGACTTCAAGATGCCTGAAGGTTGGAAATGCTGCAGTACGAACCTTTTCCCATCCCTATATTTCTAAACCCAAAGTAGCTCCTAGGCTTTATCAGTACTAACTTGTGCAACTCAGAATGCGGATATAGACAAGAGAGGAGAAATCAAGGCGGCGCAGAACAATGTCGTGGGCAACCCTATTGGCACGAGGGGGACGAAACAACTTGTGATCATATCAAAGGCGATAACGTTGTGCGTTTCAGAGTTAACCCTGCTGGACCAAACTTTCCACCTATACAACATGAAGATGGGTGTGAATGCCGGCAGGTGGAGTGGAAACCTGTAAAGACACGTGCGAAATAAAATGTAAGTGTTGTAATCTATCCACTGGGTAGTAAATATTGCACATTTCGAATACTGATACAACTTCCGCAAGAGCACTAAAACTTCACGAGCCTGTTAGACCTTGCTGGCATTGAGGTATGTAGCTCTACTGCATCTGGATATTTAATTGGGGTTTTACATTAGGGTGGATCATCTTTGGGTGGATGATAGTAGATTTTAAGCTGTGATGCCGAATTGGATCAATGGTATTAGGTAAAGAAATACTCAGAGACACGATGTTGGACAGGAAATAGGACAGGTTACTTGTACTTTTATGCATGGTATTATGTCTTTGAGATTCTCTCCAAGAATTAGTTATGGCATAACTCGGATTTGGCTCTTTAAAACCCTTCAATTAAATGGGGATTGTTATGTGACCGTTCCGCTGCTCGTAACTTAGAAACCCTTTCTATGATGAAGTCAGCTATTCAGGTAAATTTTGGATCTGACTAGTCTCCAAATTTCCAGCATAATCTTGAATATACCAACTGGGAATTCGATAGGTAGCTCAACACTTGCAGTTCTTCCTCTGCCGTTTCTACGGCATTCGAGATTCTTCAAAATATTTGGGGATCTAGTTCAATTGAAATGTATAAATTAATTTAATGTCTATACTTCTCGCAAGTATCTACTCTTCAGAAACCGATCTCACAATGCCAGAAGGATGGAAGTGCTGCCGTAAGAAAATCCCTTAATCCCACCATCTTCTCAACATACCAACAACCTACCTACTCAGCTGCAGTCTACAATCTACTATGATTGATATAATTAATACTGATTTTGATGTCATAGAATGTGAATTCATACAAAAAAAGCAAGATTCCGATGGGATTGAGCAATGCCGTGGCCCATCTGAACGCCAAGGTGGGGACCACAACACTCAATGTCGTCATATCAGAGATGTTAGCTGGATGGCTCACCTGGTTTGGTATGAGTGTACATGCGAAAATTTGCCTGATTACAAACGTGGGAAGACAAAAGCTCAATAAGATGTGAGTATCGTAGCCTAACTTGAGTCAGCAGATACGCTAACATAGCATCCTGTCTTTACACAGACCTGAAATATCACAAGACTGCCAGGAATCTCAATTATTGACAAGGGATCTTTAGCCATTGAGGGGAGTCTATAAGAAACTTGGCACTTGGCACGGGGCGTTTCTGTATGCTGGATTATCTTTGGTCCAACAGTAGACTGATTTATGATATGGAATCTGACTAAGAACCATGAGTAGGGCTAGGGGGCAGGAAACTTGTACTTTTATGCATTGGTTTTTCTTTCTGGGTTGTTTTTTAATCAATGGCAATTTCATGATCCAGTTTCGAAACCAGTGTCTTTGTTGTTTGGTTAATGTGATTGATCAGTGCTCGCTTAATTTAATGTACCCTTAGCGAGAGGTCTATAATTTGAATTTCAAGACTAGGACTCACTCAAATCAACTGAGTTTCTTGAGCAAGCTAACTATCAAAGAAATTCAACTTTAAATTACTGTCTATAGTAAGTTCACATAATAACAATAAAACCTGTTGGTACCGTTGCGTTATGAAGTATTCAATCTCGCTTAGTCATAGACACTATTGATAGGTGGAATTGAAGCCTATTACTTGTGAATAAACATTCTAATACATTGCTGGTTCTATAGATAAAAGTAAGGATTTATAATGTAATGTTTCATATGCAAAAAAAGGGTCCAGCTGCAAGTGTAACTGCATGCCTGTTCTAGTAATTCCACTAATTCAATAGCTATTTCTGCCTAAGTTGTATAAAATATGTTTCTCATTACTTGAATATAGCCTAAGGAACATAAAACTGTTTATCTTGCTCAAGTATAGATGAGTGAATTTTAAGGATTATCTACGGTGGGCATCCTGAGAGACTCTAAAGTTGTTGCAAGACAATTAATATGAATGCGATATTGAGTGAGACTGATGATAAAATATCCATTCATATGCTATCATGTAGGATCGTCACAGTGTGATTTTGATTAACACAGCTGACAGTGAACAACCAATCATTCAACCCATACACCGATAACGCCAAAGCAGCAGTGATTAATATTATCAATAACTGACGACAAGGTCAAAGCGCTCGCAACAGAGTACTTAAACAGCCCTTTGCTCTCCTCCTCCATCTTCCTCTCTGATAAAAAACCCCCAACATCCAAGACTCTTACAGAAATCAAAACCCAACAGACATAAAACGATCAAAATGTCTACCTCAAACACAAACAACAAAGGGAAAACCATGTATCCAAACTCCACTTCCAGTTTTGGCGATACTGTCCCTATTGACGTTATCAAGCAGTTACGTGCTGCTACTGGGAATCATACAATAATTTCCCCCACAGCGTACAGAGATCCTGCGCAAAATTCCAAGAGACCTGCGGAGAACTCCCCGCAATCTATTGCTGCTACTGTCGGCAAAAATGGTTCTGGTTGGTGGGACATTTGGCAACGTGGTGCAGAGCCTCTACAAACAGCGAAAGAAGTTCCACGTTCATCTGTACAACGCTCTGAAAAACTTCCATCACAACATCCAACCATTGAAGCTATCACAGCAAGGGCAAATTCTGCGAAGACACTGGTCGAGACAGCTCCTCCACCAAACGCCCTTTCAGCAAAAGCTCCTTCAATAAGAGCTCCATCTGTGAAGATCGGATCAGCCAAAATGCCAGTTGAGAAAGCACCTCCAGTAAACGCCCCTTCCGCAAAACTCCCTTCAGCAAAGATTCCCACATATCAGCCACCAAGTATCCAAGCCCTAACCGCAAGAGCTCTTGCTGAAAAAGGGCCCTCTAGCACAGCTTCCAAAGGCAAAGGTCGTGCGAGTGAGCACAAACTCTCGCAAAATGAGAATGTCATCAATGGACTTTCTCGAGTTCAGATTGCCGAAGAAGCTTCTCTTCTTACAATTCCTAGAAATCCAAACATAGATGTACAGGCACTGGCCATCATGCAACGCCTCACATGGGAATGCCAGCAAAACCAGCAAAACCAGTCTGTTTCCAAGGCCGGTACCTCCAGTACTGTTAGAACATTAAGAGATACAGTCGGCACTTCTACCAAGGATGGAGAGTCCTCACGCAAATCAAAATATGCCTTACCCAACGAGCCAAATAATGGAACCAGCAAAGGAGCCAACCCGACTTCCCCGCTCAGGCCTCAGAAGCGCCTTCACAAATCCTGAGGATATCAAGATGGCTTCAAAACAACTACAGTTGGCAAGTCTCAAGCCGGAAGAGCGGAAGAAGCAAGATGAGTGGGCACGTAAGGTACTCAGGGCCACAGAAAAGCCATGCCCAGGAAACTACGGCTGGGTCAGAGTTGATAAAACAGATAAATTCTGGCCTGGCAAGAGCGGTTATCGATGTGCATCTGGTCTCCACATGGTTACCGATGAATTGATCGCAGAAGGAATGGGAGGGTATTATGAAGGGTATGTGCATGTTGATGGTATAGACAAGGACGGCAATCCAATCACAAGACCTGTCCCTGGGGCTCCTCAATCTGCAAACCCAATTTATCAAGAGGGCGATCCAGCCCATGTGGCTCATTCCCAGGCCGGTCGTGACTTTTTCGGGATTTATTACAATCTTGTAACTCGTGAGGGCACATATTAATTAGGCTTCTGAATGGGAGGCAAAATTGGGGGGGAAATTCGGATGGGTCTACCTTTGTAAAGGCGTATGGTAAGTACGAGGGTTGTAGGCCAACATACGTCTATGTCATAGCAGCCTGGATTTTCTTTGAATGACTTCAAGTCTCATTCTATGTACTTAAAGAAATAAAGCGTCTAATTGTAATAAAGTCAAAGTCACAAAGCAGACGAATAAATTGAAATAATGTTGGTAACCTTATGGTACTTATGAATCTACTTGTAGATAATGCGTAGGCATACTCAAATATATTTCACACTGTTACTCAATTACCCTTTGATATCCATAAAGAAAGAGGCACATCATAACATGATTATATGAACTCAGAAGAGAAGAACTTGAATCTTCCGTTTGTGAAATCATCGATATCGTACAATATACCCTATCCCCACTTCATTACTACAATAACAGGTTTAACTTGCGCTACCCCCAGTTTATCCCAGACTGTCCAGATCCAACATAATTAAAAAGCCCGAGCAAACCCCAAATAAAATCCCAAACTTATCCAAACAGGATCTCATTTTTGCTTAGATTCCACCAATTTCTAGTAGGTAGTTGAGATGAAAGCAATTGGCTTGCTGCCAAACTGAGATTTGTTGTCACTGTATTAGCTTTAAAATTTCCAAAGCGGGAAGATCCCTTACTCACTTAGTTGTTCAGACAGGCTTGTAGTTGGAAGATTATTGTCTCTTCCAAGAGGAATGAAAGATGGAGCTCGACGCCCAACGGTGGCTGGCTCGGATCTCATGCGCTGAGGTAGTCTCGTCTACCGAGCCTGCCGGGCTAAATGGCTGGGGCGCTTGTTGACGAGGAGAATAAAGAGCTGAGTTGATATAACGCTATTTCTGTTATGTTACTATTTGCTAGTAGGAGTAATGCTAAGAGCTTACTTCAGGATGACGACCAGCTCGGGTATTGTCGCGGTTAGCCATTATTAATATTTTTACTTCTCTTCTTGGCTTTATTTCCTTTCTTTCTTTCTTTCTTCGGCGTAGCTTGCTAGGTTGAGTAGTAGACTTGCATGTGTTATGAGGGAAGAAAAAGGAGATGTGTAGGGGCAGAAGAATGACTTTATAATTTCGGTGCAATCTGTCTTAGTCTTAGTGGGTGGGTTGTTTATTTGAGTCGATGGAATTGGTCATTATACCAAGACATTGGTGGGCGGAGAAAGATTGGAAACTTCAATGACCAAACAAAGTTGAGAGTCATTCTGAGTACAGTACAAAAAATGGCAAGGAGGTTGTCGGTATGATAGAAGATATCCATACGTATTACTTAGTTTTTAGTGACTGTTATAAATGAATGTGTTTTCTTAAGTTTGCGTATCAGTAAGGTCAAATTATTAATGGCCACCGTAGGAAGCCTAGTATCAGATTTGGTAGTTTGTTGTTTGCTAGAATCCGAAACTGACTCGCAAGTAACATTTCTGACAGCTTATATCAGTCATTGAAATCCCAATCTGAAAGTTAAGAGGTGGATTGTTAACTGTGATGCTAATATTATCGTTCGAGCTGAGCACTAATTTAAAACTCTGAAACAGCATTTTCCTGTGTTTTGACTCAAAATTGACGTATATAGTTGCTCGTACAGAGAGTACACCGTCAGGGATAACACTGTTTGGGTATCGAAATTGTCTACTAGCAGCTGGAATATCATATGAGTATTAATTCAAAATCGTGAATGACTTTTATTCTTGATCATGACAACGGGCATCGAACCAAAGGTCAGTTTGCTTCACCTGCATTTTTGAGCCTGCCACTAGAACATTGTGCGAAACGAATCAGAAAATTGGAGTCTAAAGTTCTATTCTAAAACAATTACAAAACTCTTTGTTATTGTACTCAATCGAAAACTATCACTGCTTTGATGACTGTCCTTGCTTTTATGCCCGCAATACATTTCCCCCATTCATCAAGTCGAAACTTGGCGTTGACAATCCCTTCTGTTTTCACCTTTCCAGAATCAAGGTAGTCCAAAGCAGTCGGGAACATGTAAGTCTCTGAGAAAGACCCTATGATAGTAATCTCGTCTCCAAATATCTTGCTCGGAGACCAAGAAATTTGTTGTTTCAAAGGGTAGACACCGTAAACTAGCAGTTTCCCTCCCCTTCGAACATAATTTATGGCGTTCTCACATACTTTAGGCACACCTGTAGCTTCAACTACAATGTCGAAACCATATGGATGGTCATTCTTTAGCTTTTCAAGTTCTTTTTCTCCGCCTGACTCAGGTAGTCCTACGAACTCATCCGCAGCACCGAGTTTTCTTGCCAGTGCCAGTTTCTGATCTTCAAGCGAGGCAATGACGACCTACAAGTATTAGACCTAGTAGAAGCCATTATAACACCTTCATAAGTGACTTACATGACAACCACCATTCTGCTGTAATAATTGCGCAAGCATCAGCCCAGTCGGGCCAGCCCCAAAAATCAGTACAGAGCTTCCAATCTTTGGAGAGATACGCTCAAGACCATGCGCAGCGCATGATGCTGGCTCGACGAGTGTAGCATCTATATCGTTGAGGTTGTGGATTCGAAAAACTTTATTAGCTGGTACTGCACAATACTCGGCAAATGCTCCGCTCACTATCAAATTATTGTTTTAGCATTAAACGTAACTTCTTAAAGCAACTAGGTATCAGAAAGTAAGAAAGATGTTTGAAATTCTTACTTGTAACACCTATAGCTTCGAAGTTTTCACAAAGCAACAATTGGCCTCGGCGGCAATAGAAGCAGGAGTGGCACATATGGTTTGCATCCGTTACAATTCTTTGTCCGATCTCAAGCCCCTTTACGTCTTTGCCTAGAGCAGCAACCACTCCCACAGCTTCATGGCCTACAGAAAAGTAAGCAAAGTGAGAATATCTTGAAATGGTAATGTAATGGAAGTACGGAGTTTGATAGAAAGATGAAAAGAAAAAGTGCATGCCTGGGATTAGTGGGAACTATAAAAATACACAGTCAGCCAATTGTTTCAACCTAGGCTCATGGCGAGAATTTCATTGTGTCGTCATATACCTTAGCAGCAAAAAAGTCCCCCTCATGGATGTGTAAGTCCTAGGATATGTCAGTGCAGGTATTTACCACAAATGGCTACGTTGTGGACGTACAGTTCCGCAGACTCCGCTTGCTTTTACTTTCATCTGTTTTATATTCTGAGCATTGGGAGTCTCTAACGAAGCGTTAAGCCAGGTAGATCTTACAAGGACATCATTATTTCCTAATTGCGGAAGTGGAACTTCCACAATGCTATACACTTCTGGCTTCTCGTATCTTGAATTTTGGTTATAACTGCAATGTTAATACTACATGAAGATTATCTTACCTCAAAGCCTGCATAAACTTTGGTAACCCACTCATTTTATGGAGAATACTTTTGACAGTTTGACCAGATTCAAAAAAGGATGTAGAATTGTTGTTGTATATTTGTTGTAACCTAAAGATACATCTCTGAACTATTTGACTGCTTATGTATTAGATTCCAGCCAACCTGCTAGTTCAGATAGTGGACCATTTCTCAACACTATCACCTGTACTACATCTTGCTCTGTTGTCTCCACAGATACGTGTCTGGATGTTAACAAGATGTGTTCAAAGAGTTAGCCATCTCATTTCATTAGTTAGAAAGACTCCGTGGAGTCATTGGAGGCCTATACTAGATTTATAATCGCCAAACACAGCACTTCTTGAATATAGTGGAGTATTGCTAATATGCGTTGTTTCTTATTATGGATAGTCGCAAAGTTTGGGTCCATTCAGGTGACCTTCCTCTCAAGAATTATCCCGTTATATTTGGAGAGCTAATCCTCTTCGTGCGGCTAGATTTCCTAGTTAAGCCATCTGTGTATTAGCCGACCATTAGGATAGGGTCACTCACCTCAATGATATCTCTTTTTGTACTGGAAGGATACGCAAGCAATTAGGAGGACCAAAAAAGCACTGAATCTTTCTGGTCTAATTCGGCAAGTTCTCTAGAAAGTTAATGGGTGATTGTTGCCATCAAAGAGAACTTCTTGAGAGCGAATGCTAGAAAAAGTAATTTTATTGATAACTGTGTCCCCAAAATTACATCGATTTGAGACAGAGCGAGTGAGTTGTTGTCTATTCATGAGCTCCGGTATTAGTAATTTCATATTTCCGCATTTACCATAATGCATATTACATGAGACAATCAGCATGCTATGAGCAAGTTTATAAACGCTCCAGCAGTTCTGGATTTCGCTTCAGTTTCCTATAAAAGCAGTAGTGGTTCGTCACTCTCAACCTGCGCTTAAACTTCCGCATTAGGTATGTCTGGCGCTGTACAGCACAACAGACTCCATAATTTATTGCCAGTATTTAGTATACCCAATACTATCTTCAAAGATGGCACAGTAAGAACTTCTGAATCGTTTTACCCACCATTTCTTACAAGCCTTCAGCAGCAATCTTGAATTCAACCTCAAAACCCACAAAATGGCTTCATCTAATTCTCTGTTGCAAGCTCTTAGGAGCAAAACCACGGTAGACTGTGATACTATGGATGTTGACGGTATGAGTTCTACTTTTCGAATGTATTCCATATTTTGTACTAAACATCAACCATAGTTGCCAAAAGTGAACTTGGCCCGTTCGTTGACTGCACTTCAAACCAGGTGAACCTTTTCTTAGAAATATCGTGTAATACAATTATGAATAGTTGACTAATTGTTAAAACTCTTCACTGTAGGCAATAGCTTTTTTTGAGTTGAGCAAGCCAGAAAATGGAGAGTTGGTGCAGGAGTCTATTGCATTCTCACAATCAGTCAAAGCAGAATTCAAGGATGTAACTGTTGTAGAGCTTGCAGTGGAGATCGCTGTAAGTTCAAGAGTAGAAATTATAGCAGGACAAAAAAACTGATGTTAAAGTGCAGATGATCAAATTACAACTTCGCATCGCCAAGTATATAACTGGGTTTGTTCATGTCCAGAGCAATCCATATCACTCATACAGCACCGAAAAGACGGTACAAGATGCGCAAAGTATTTTGTTTACTTACAATTCATGTATTAGCCTCAAATTCTGATAGTGCTGCAGGAATTATCGATTTGTTCAAACGTCTGGATCCTGCATTCGATGTATCTCGAGTGTGTATCAAGATTCCTAGTACATGGGAAGGTCTTCAAGCTTGCCGAAAACTCGAGGCTTTGAATGTGACCACATTAGCGACAACACTATTTACGATGGAACAAGTTGCTGTTGCAGGTGAAGTCAAATGTCATTACATCGCTCCTTATGTCAACGAGCTTAAGGTCCACTTCGATGCAGGGTTAGTCTCCATCTCCACATTCTCTAGGTTGACTTTTACCAAAATGAAATAGGTTCACAGATACAAACAAGCTGCTTCCACTTTGTGCTGATGCGCAGCTTTACTACGAGAAACATAAATTTTCCACTCAAGTGTTGCCCGCCAGTCTCACCTCAACGTCCGAAATCATGGCTTTGGCTGGAGTCCACCACATCACCATCGCACCAGCATTGCTAAAGGAATTAGCTACTGAGACAGTCACCTCAAGTGCCACGGTGTCAATATTCGATCAATTCCCAGCTACATACGAACCTCATCCTTTACTTTCTTTAGCTGACAACGAAGCCGCGTTTCGTATTGCCTTTACCCTTAGAGGAGAGGGAGAGGGCGAGCGCAAGTTAGGACAGGTCAGTTCAACATTTTGTATATGTCCAATGATAAATACTCATTCGATTCTAGGCTATCAATATATTTTGCAAAATGCAATCCAAAATCGAAGAGATGATGAAGGAATGAAACGTTTCAGAATTAGCTATTTATTTCAATACCTAAAAATATAGGATTTTATACTTCAACTCGAGCACCTCTTCTTTTCTATAATGAAAACTGATTAAAATTCCACCATGATTAGCCGTGAAATAAAGTAAACACAAAAAGGGGAACAAAAATACCGAGATAGGCGCAGCTTTCGTTAATGAATGAGCGGAGTCACATGACTTACACTAGACGCCCTGAGCTGGGCTTTCATATATGACAAATACCATTAGAATCACATAAATAGATATCTTCTACTGTTCTTGAGAAGAAGTCAGGCACGTGTAAAATCTAAGTCAACGTCACAAGACAAGTACAATGTAGCGAAGATAGGCCTCGCTAAACAACTCGACTTCTTCCGCACGAGGGACAACAAATTTGATCACACTCTCGATACAGGGAGCTCTTTAGATAATCCACAACTATTACAGCATATAACTTACCAGGATTCAAATATTTGATTACCGCTTTCGCATGACTGGCATCTACAATGCGATCTCTCGGTCGGGATGGTAAGTATAATTGAGAATGCTTAATGTTGATCCTTCAGTATGAGAACTAACCGAATTTGAATAGCAATGTTTGTCGTCACCGGAAAATCAAATGCGACGAGAAATTGCCCGTCTGTGGTTACTGTCTGAAGAAAAAGAAGAATTGCGAGCGTAATACCGATAACATATTTCGTCATAAACATAACGTTTATATCAATAGACCACGAAGGCTACAAAGGAGAACGCAAGCACCCTCTGGCCATACCGAAGAAACCCAGGACAACACATTAATCAGCTTTCCAGAGCTTAGTAAGTCAGGTTTTCGTAATCCCGATAACATCAAGTCAAGTGCTAATGAAATTAAGTCTCTTCTGTTGAATCGGAAGCTTTAGTCAATCAATTCGATACAAGACCTGTTAATCTTAGGCACGCTAATAAACAGCAATCAGGCCTCTCGTCACGTCCTGAACAGGCGGCAATCTCTATGACTGATCAACAATCGATTGAACTCACACGAAGTCATAATGATGCAGACGTCTTGTCAGAAGAGCCCGAGAGCAGGCCTACCACAAATAACATATTGAACGCGAACTCAAATTCGAACTCGATAACGATTGTGGAAATTGATTTTGCATTACCTACGCCAGGCAATAGACAATACCACTCTCCTTTTCATATTTCCACCTCGAATTTCACTTGTCTGGAGGGTCCAGCTACAGTCGATGCTCGTATAACGCACTCACCAGATTCAATCCCACCCGACTACCTTGATGTCCGCGAGAGCAGTTTTCTCTTAAGGCACTTTTCAGAAACTCTAGGAACGTGGTACGTTACCAACTATGGCTCCTATAGATCTGATGTTGACTATATTTTCTACTTGCAAGGATGGACCTATTCGACGTAAGGAAATACTTTTCAGCCGAAGTACCGATTCGAGCATCCAACACACCGTTATTACAGTACGCGGCCATGGCAGTGGCAGCCAAAAATCTTCATTTAATAAATCATCTGGGATCAAGTCCGCACTCCCTTTGTCGCAGCGAGCGATACCTGGAACACAATCGTCAGGATTTAAGGGAAAACTGGGATCTAAAGTCGCGAGCACATTATAATCAAGCCATCTCTCTATTACAAGATGCCCTGTCTAGCTATCGACGCCATGTTACTACATCTCAAACAACTAACAACAGCGAGCGAGACACATTACAGACATCCAAATACGTGGATTCCGATGACATGTTAGCAGCAACAGCAATCCTTTGTGTTTTTGAATTTATGGATGCTTCAGATATAGAATGGTCAGGTCACCTAAGTGGAGCAAAGTCACTTCTCGACAATGCAAACCTGATGTCAGCCAGCGAAGTCTCAGGAGATCTGACAATACATTCGTCTGATCGCCCTAAGCTTTCCAGAGCTAGAAGATCTATATTTTGGAATTTCGCTAGACAAGATCTCATTGCTGCATGTGAGGAATCTCTCTCTCTCTCTACTTATTCACTTCGTGGAGCATTACTGAGTAAATTAAATCTAGTCATTCATGGCTCCTTTACTAGATTAGATACAGAAAATCATGAGTTGTGGAGATCTGCTGGGTTGAATATTGACGACGATGGTTTCTATCAGCCAGTTTCTAGCGAATCTCCGAAAACTGTGGCATATCATGGACCTGAGTATGAGGAAGATATGATCTCGAATGCCATGATTCGGATAGTATCTAGGATTGTGAATTTCATCAGTGGAATAAAGCAATCTCAGGAGTCCACTCAAAGAACAAGAAATGTATTGGAAACTAATCAGCAATGGAGTAATTTGAGGCGAGAACTGAAAATATGGTTTGAAGGACGCCCTGAGTGTTTTCAACCTACTTCTCGTATTGAGTCTCATAACAACCAAGTTGATGACCTAAAAAAACAGTAATGGGTTTCCGATGGAGTGGTATGCAAGATCGATGTGTGGTACGTCTTCATAACCTTCATATCCCATTCAAAAGCTCACACCTTCACAGGATCCGCCATGCAATTATATCACATGGGACAAGCGCTGATCCTCATACACAAACCGCATCAATATCCCGAGAACGACAACCGCGGGATATCAGAACAACTTCGTCACTTTCGAAATGTAGATTCTGAGATTAAACGACACGCGGTGGAGATCTGTGGTATTGCTTTATCGATGCCAGATGACGATGTCCGCTTAAATATGGTACAACCTCTTTACGTTGCTGGGAGTTGCTTAACTGATGAACGACAACGGGATGTTGTCTTATCTCTGCTTCGAGATATTGAGAATGATACAGGGTGGGCAGCTGGTTATCGCGTAGAGCAGCTGTTGCGGGAATGGAATGATGAGATCAATCTTGATTGAAGTAAATTTAACACGCTTATCTTATCCATTGCACCGTTTCCTGCTATTTTCGTACGAGAACTCAACGCTCCGAGGATTTTGCCTCCAAAATATAGAGCTCGCTGAAGTTGTTTTAAATCCTACGGGCACACTGGTAATTATAACCCTTATCTCAAGTACGAAAACAAAACTAATAATTAGATTATCAGTCCTTTTTACTTATAAGATTTGTTCTTGCAAAAGGAGATGGAGGTCAATAACATCTAGTTATCAAATGGAATTCACAAAATAACCCTAACCCTAAGATTTAGATACAGGACATGAATGTATTAGAAAATATCTCAAGCCAAACCCTTCTCCAACAAGACCTTCAAATCGCTCTTAATCTCATCCGTCAACGCCAATTCCAACAACCCAACATACTGCTGACTAGCATGAACATCAGTCTCCATATAACCACCCGAAACCACCCACTCCCAAAGCACTAACAATCTTCCCATCCTCGCCTTTCCTATCAACAATTCGCTTTCGAGGAATCGTCGCTTTGAAAGCCATAGCTTGGTCAAAGAAATCACACCATATGATCTCCTCTTCTTTCATGTGGTATAGTTTTGCGATTAGAGATTTTGAGAGGAGGTTGGATGATTTGATGAGGTTGTATATTGGGAGAGACGCGAATATGACGTCTAGAGTTATGTCATATGGACCGGAGTTCTTGGATCGGATGATTGGTGCGATGTCAGCTAGTGTGCTGAGGCGTGGATTGATAGAGAATCGGGGTTGCTTGAGAGGGTCTTGCGTTGATGTTTTCTTCTTGTGTTGGACTGGTTCCGTAGATTTAAAACTATTTTGAGATAACTCAGATAAGGAATTATCTGCAGACAGTTTTGGAGCGGCCTTTCCAATATGTTTCATCGTCCATGAAAATAAGGGTCTATCAGCTGACGGCTCCAGAGCTCCTCTGAGATCATATGCACCTTCCATACCGGTTTTGACAGGCATGAGATGATAGATGCAGAATTCTGCGCAAGGGCCAAGTTCAATTTCGAATTTACCACCAATTCCCATGGCGAAGTTACCACCTGTTCCTCGCTGTCCAGGATAACTGCCGTGAACACAGCCTATTCTTGCCGAAGATGCAACTGCAGTAGCCATCATTTGTGTGGCTGCTAAGACTTCCCCTACGAGGAAGATCTCCCTGGCTTGGTATGAAGAGTCACCTGGTTCTAGGGCACCCATGATACCGTCTTTTCCATAGACGTGAAAACCAATCTCGAATTTGCCAACGTAAGCGGAGTTGACTTGATTAACGTGCGTCTTAACAATCTCAAGAAACGAGTCTATTTGGTTGATCAAAATAGGATCTCGGATGCCGCCCATGAACATTGTCCGATAACCTTTTAGTCGTGCAGCTTCAAGCTTGACTGTATATGGCAGATTTCTGTCTTTCAACCACGCAAAAGTGCCGCCGCGGACCCGTACGGACTTACCATCGGGGAGAGCTTCATACTGAGATTTGGTCAAATCAAGACTTCCTCCTGGCCCCGCTAAGATGTCGGGCCTGCTTTTTTCGTATAAAGTATGGGCGGCCACGGATGCGGTAGTACAAATAGCATTGGCTGCCAAAGGCTTCACATCAAAAGTTCCGTCGACTATTTGAGAGAAAGACTAAATGTTAGCATGATTGTCTTCTATGAAATCCAAGCGGAGATTTATGAATTAGATAAACATTGCAATCTAAGCAGAACCTGACGTGTAAGGTATTGAAGTTGTGTTGAAAGATACGAACCATATATTGTAGCCATAGCAGTATGACTCTTTGGAACAGCGCATAAAGCACCGCATTCCATGATTTTGCCCATGTGAGTAAACCCGCCTACTTGGGCATCTGTAAGTATTGTCGAGCTGCGTTTGGCATGGTACATGCAAAATGCTACATAAGGACTAGGATCGTATGCTCTGCCGCCAATAACGACGTTGAAATCTGGCTGTGCTTCCATGGCATCGAGAAATGGTTCAGGTCCCATCTGTGCGACGATTGTGACGGCATCCTCGATATCAGATTCAGTCAATTCCGGGACTGACAGGCCGCAGCCCACAATCTCGCCGGCCTTGAGATGTTTGAAGACTATGGCTTTTGAAATATCTGAGTAAATGGCTAATGTATTGAAGTCATAGGACCTGAAAAGTCTGTTAGCCACATAGTTTTACGCAAGGGAAGATAGTGACCTTACTCATTTCCTGGCTCTGCAGAGACCTCGCGTATGATCTCCAAAAATTCCTCAACATGTGCATTTGTGCCGTCCCCGCCCGCTGAACTTATGAGTACAGGAACGTGAAATTCATACGCGATAGCTAGAAGTGATCTAATGTCACGTTCATATGCAGATCTGGGACAAGTCATTCCACCGAGAGCCAATTTAGCAGGCCCCGAGTCTGTAGAACCTGAATCAAGTATCAAAGCTGTTGGCGCAGTGGTGCCAGCTAGAACTGCTAGTGCTTCTCTTGTCAGTTCCGGATCAAACCCGTATCCAACCATGCCCTATAATAGTTTAGCATCATTAGCGATTGTAAGTGAGGACTTGCGAGCACTACCGAAATGTCTTTGGGGAGACTGAACTCTTACTTACGATAGGTGTGATTATTTGGCAAAGTGGCTGGAGATTGACGTCCGATGTAGTACTCGGATGATGAGGATATACCTCTGAGGAGCCATTCATGAGCACCGTTGCCTCCATTATGTCTGTTGATCAACCACTTTTCAAGTTTCTCCGTTGGTTTGAAGCACTTTTAGTCTTAAAGTCGCTTGAACTTCACAGACGGTTAGCGTTAAGCTACGAAATGTTTTACTAAAGGTATAGAGTCTGGGTTCTGTCAATGGACTTCAAGTGAGAGCTTTAATATACTGTGATTTTGGCTTGCGGTCCTCCTTATAAGATATTCAATCGCTTACTCAACGAGACGAAACATCCGGGGTGGAATGTGAATGTGGAGTGATATTGGGGGAGGTTAACTACGAAGTAGCCACCAATAGGGAAGCTGCGCTTTTCGGTGCGAAAGTCGCATTCTGGTCCGCAGCGGGTGCGAAAAGGAAGTGAGGGGTAGTGAAGTTCATCTACACGGGAATAGTAGTACATGACTCAATTGCGCTTTGAGAAGTCCTTGACACACACGCTTGGTCAAGATTCGTCTTCATGTTTGGTATAAAATTCGACCTCCAACTGCCCCTCGTGGTGGTGATAGCTAGTCCTGTTAATACTGTTGATACCAACGCTGACTACTTGGTTTCGGCTATTCTTTAAAGAGGCCCTTTTCTAAACGAGAAACCGACGACATTGAAGATATCCCCAAGGCTGTGCCATGTCGAATGAGAAGCACAACTTCTAAGGAATATCACCATCATTACTCTCCTATTACTTGTCGTTTTAGTGGTAACTCTTTGATACTGAGAGGTTGCACTATCTAATTCAGTGTAATCGATCGACCTATATCTGAAAATCGAATTCTCCCAATCCGAGTGGGATATCGAGGCCCCATGGAAAATTCCAATCCAAAGACGAACTTGCCATATCCGCGTCTCTACCAAGTAGATCCAAGTCAAGATTATCTGTCGAGCTCAAGAACATCGAATTCTCAACATTCTGAGACTGCTCTTCGGCTAATGAGTTGACATTTAAAGTCTCGCCCAGCTCCGACACTGTGATGCCGACCCTCTCTCTTAAAGACTTCGCCGTAAGCCTTGCGTCTTCTAGAACCGTGATTCCCGAACCTGGTTCGATACGAGTACCCGGTTCTTTCAGATTCACAATGTGTTCGCGCTCGGCTCTCGAGAGGACTTCTATCATCCGCTGAATTCTGCTAGGCTCGTCGTCCTTCGTCATTGACCACTTGCCAAATATTCCATAGGCTATACGTATGTGGTTGTGTCCAAGTTCGTTATTGTACTTGATTGCTTCTGGATAGGCAGCTCTTGTCTTCAATATCAAGACAGTAGCAAGTATCAACACAAACATATATAGTGTTTGGGAAGATATCGATGTACTGGATGAGGCGAAGACTTAGAGCTGAGTATTGAACCTGAATCTTCGGTTATCACTGAGTATGAGTTTGTTGTTGGCACCTCAATCCTATTATCTCCAAAAGGGGAAGCGTTGACAAGTTCCGAAAAATTATGCACAAGACGAATGGCAATAGTGAAGGCGAGGTTGATGAGAACGTTCTGGGAGGGCTTGGTCTGTGGGGTCTCAGATGCCTTTGTTCGAGCAGCCTGGTAAAAGACAGCGTTCTCTAATTGTATTGCAAACAATGTGAGTTGTGATCCAAGAACCAGGATTTCGGCCTCAAGACTCCACGTTTCTTTATGATCATCTCGAAGAGAGCTTAGCTCCTTACACATAATCTGAACGATAGCCTGCCCATCCGTCTTGCTTTCCAATTTGCCTAAAACCGAGGTTGATTTGGCGAATTGCCTGAGAATAGCGACTTTTGTGACAAAATCATTTTCTGCTCTTGTTCTTGGGAGAGAGGGAGTCCTCAGGGAGAGCGTGAATTCAGAGTTAACACTTACCCCTGTCTGCCACGATTGAAAGCAGTTTACGAGATAGCACGCCATCCAAGTTTTCTGTTGCACTCTTGTATCATCTCCAGACGGTATTTCTGGTCCATCAGTTGCACATTTATGGATTCCTAGCTTTATGGCTGCGTTTGTCAAGAGACCACAATAATTCCAGCTAGGATCGTACTGCTGATTTCTTACAGCCAATGGCCAAATGCATAGCAAAATCAAGCCTTGTATCGGTGCCAGAGTCAATATTGGAGCTACCAGAGTTTTTGCCAAAAGATCTTGGTATGGACTTTCTAATTCTCCATAAAGATGAGATATGGATGGATGCCATCGGCTTGTAAGAATGACTATTGTCCAAAATAAAAATGGTGCAGAGCGATGAAGTTCGGCGACGGACATATCGAGATTGAAAATAGGACAATGGCGAAGATAGAAGTCCTTGAAGCTATCGGACTTTAGTTGATCGTTGACAAAATTTACTATCAGTGACTTACTGTGCAAATAAAAAGATGAGCTTCTCGCACTCTAGGAGTACCGGACCGAGTGACACTGGTGAGTCTGGAAGATCTTCGCCAGAGAGCATCCTGTAAAAGGAATCTTCGTTTGTGGGCGTTGGATCAATCTCATGCATGCTGACAGTAGGATCAACAACTCTCGATCCATTCAATGACTCCCGCCCCGATGTCGACGGTGGCCTACCAATCGATCTCGAGGTCTCCGGGTTCTTGTCCAAATTCTTCTGCATGGCGTGTAGCTGACGTGTTACCTCATCAAGCTGATGTTTAGTACGGGTCCTCTTGAAGTCCGGGTCGACTTGGCATTGTAAGTTTCCTCGCTTGCATCTTGAACAGGCCGATGGGAATGTTTGGGCGCTATCACAGCGTAGTTTTACTTGGCGGCAGGTTGTACATGCTCTTCTGTTCCTGTTACCGAGCTGTTGGCGAGATTTGGAAGGATTTTGATATTGGCCTGGCATGGAATCGGTGGCCTTGACCTCGTTAGTGTTCATTTTATTGTCTATTCTACACTTAATATCAACTTAGCAAGCTCAAGTCGAGTTGAAATGAATGTGTAGATTGAGAAAGTAAAAATCTGATTCTTCAGCAGAAACAGGCTCTCAACTCCGGAGATACTTGTTGGTCGTATAGACACAACGGCCACTACCTGACGTCTAGTAGATCTCTTGATTCTAATTTGTCGTCGGACTACTACTAGGTGCTGATATTGCCGTCTTTTCCTTGATGCTGACGTTGATAATAGCTCCAAACCCCGGCGGAGAAGGTTGAGGTTCGCTCCGACAAGCGCCCAATGCCGATTCGTCAGAACCATCCCTCACTAGACACCACTTGATATTGTATATATCAAACCCAGAATCAACCTACAATCCCTAAGTATTCTCATCTACAAATCAATCAAATTGTGTCCACAATGGTAGATCTCCCGCGCTTTCTCTCCACAGCCGATGTTCCACCTCAGCACCTCAAAACGGCTATGCTAGTCGGCACAATTCCTTTCCAAGCTGTTAAATCCGAACCCCGCGTCTCTTACACACTCTACATTCCCGGCGAGCACTATAACCCCAATCCTGGCTACTCTTCACCCTCGACCACCCTCGATCCAGTGTATCGTATCCCCCTTCTTCCACTAGTTGTCACTATTCATGGCACTGGCCGTAATGCCGAGAAATGCCGGGACTGCCTGAAAGCATTTGCGCACAGTGAACGCGTTGCTGTATTAGCTCCCCTCTTCCCTGCTGGCATTGACAGCTATACTGATGCAGATAATTACAAATTACTTCGCTACAAATCACTACGAGCGGATTTAGCGTTGTTGAGCATACTTGACGAGGTGTCTATAAGGTGGCCAGGAATTGCGACTCAGAAGGTATTCATGATGGGGTTTTCAGGAGGTGGACAATTTGCACACAGGTTTATGTATTTGCACTCGGAGAGGTTAAGCGGGATTAGTATTGGCGCACCAGGACGAATTACATCGTTGGATGAAAATCTCAGGTGGCCTGATGGAATTCAAGATGTGGAAGAGGTATTCGGACCTGGAGTTGTGGTTGATAGGGACACTATTAAAAGGCTGCCTATCCAACTTGTGGTTGGTGGAGAGGATAATATGATCCCTGGTGGCAATGAATTCTGGGAATGGTTGAAGGAGAAGAAAAAGGAGTTGGGAGAGAAACAAGATTCTTTGACAAAGCCCAGCGAGAAGCAACTAACTGCACCACGAATGGGTCGACTGGATACTTTGAAAGCACTGCAGGTTGCGTGGGAAGAAGCGGGTATTAGTTCTACGCTGGATGTTGTTAATGGAGTTGAACATGATTCGCAAGGTGTATTAGATATAGTGTTGGCATTTCTGAGGCCTCTCATTGGAGCGTTGCAACGATAAATACTTTTTTTCGAGAGCTAGGAGATTACTTAATTTCAAAATTTGCTTGCCTAATAATTCTAAAATTCTTGAATTAAGAAAAGTACTTCGCCCAACTGGGTCACCAGAAAAGTGAATTTTCTATACCTAGTTATTTATCAAGTTAAGCGAGCTTCTCAAACTCAAGTAGGTAGGCGACTTCAGTCAAGTAGGCTACCTAACAAGTGGAAAGGGGTTAACGAGCTTCTTAATTATTAAGTTACCTAGTAAATGAACGAAGTAATCATGGATATTACTTAACATGCGAGTTGCCTAGGCCAGATAAGTCTACGAAAAATGTGAATTATACAACTCAAGTTGATCACCTAAAACAAGTCAGTCGCTCAAAACAAGTCAGTTACCAAATTCCATAGATTCAAAAATAGATTATAAATTAAGTACAAGAATATAACCACATCAGCACAACTCACCTATTACAGAGCCTATCAGGTAGTGTATACACACGACCCCACTCAAGAGCTTCAATCGGCACCTTCACCATCGAAACCACCACCACCACCACCACCACCACCACCCATCATCATCATCACCACCACCACCATCACCACCACCACCACCACCATCACATCACCCAATAATCAAAATCAACCACAAACTATCTACAAAAGAGATACCAATCAATCAATCAATCGAAAACCCCCTCAAAACACCACACCACCCTCTAAAAAACACACCGAAAACAAAACGCGCAACTAAAACCCCATCCAAAACTCCAGCATCGAACGCTCACTAACCGTACTCGAAGGATGTAAATCAGGACAATGAGGTTGAGAGAATCCAGCAATAGTTTGGTTAGAAGATTCCATCTATTCATTTATTCAAATATTAGCATCAGCAAGCACACCAGCAAGCAGTGTCCCCCCACCACCCCCGCTACCCCCGCGCCCCCGAAGAAAAGAGATAGAAAGGAGATATGAATACATACCTCCACCGTACCGAGTAAATCATCATCAGGATTAACACCAATAGAGAGATCAGTCTCAGGATCCAGCACCGTATCATCTGCCGTTATCTCAATAGGTTCGCCAAAGGGATCTCGCGGTGCCTCGGTGGGTTTCTTAGAGCCGGGATTAGGTAGGTTTGGATAGCGGCCGATTTTACCTTCTACGTATTTTGCGGTTGCGAAGAATGCGTAGTTATCGGCTAGATATTTAGGTACGAGTTAGATAATCAGCTCTTAATTACACTAAACGAGCTATTAAGGAAGATGACGAAGAAAGAGAGAAGGGAAGGAGCATGGAAGGGGACGAATTTGACTTACCATTCCGTTGAGTATAAAATCCTCCTTTACCCCTCGCAACGTAATTCCGTAAGATCTTGGCATTATAAGGACCATAAGCAATATCAGTAATATATCTCCCAGCCTTCTTAAACTTAATCTGAAGATCCTCAACATTAGGACCCTGACCAGGCGTATTCATAAAATAAGTAAGATGAGTGACTTCGTGGAAGAAACAACGAGCTCTACTATCCCAAGTCTCTAGATTGTTTTGAATAGCTGCTGGTTCCTTCTGTCCGGCCGATACTACTTCTGATAGGGAGGAGAGTTTGTTGAAGAAGGCGTTGCAGAAGGTTATTTGACTGTAGGTTCCACTTGGGTTGCTCCATGCTTGGACGGATGGGTCGTTTTCGTCTGGTGGTGTGTAGCCTGGGTCGCCGGGACATGTTCCGTCATTTGTTCTATCTCTGCAATAATTATCGGGATCTGCTGATGGGTCGGCGTCGCTGCTGCATCGTACCTAATAACTAGTCAGTTCGAAGTAAAGCTTAGAGTGAGTGTGGGCTTTTGATTGGAATTAACTAACTTCAATCCAGAGACTCTTGAGATTTGGAAGCCAAGGTGGGTAGCCTGTCCACCAGCCATAATTATATACTTGTTGAGCAGCCGCAAAGATCTCTAAGCAGAATTGTCAGTTAGTTCTATTAGAAAGGCACATTGTAAGATAGAAGGGGAAAAGCTTACGTTGAATTTCTTTTCTCCGCGCATCGGAGACTCGGTTGACTCCAGCCGCAGGACCGAAGAGCTCCTTGGCGGCTTGAGAAGTCCATTCAATATTGTTGTACACATCAGGTTGCTGTGAAAGCTTATAGAAATCGTCGTATGCCTCAGCGATGGCCTGACTATCAGGAACCGAGCACCCCTTCCAGCCATAAAGACGTGTTCCCCGAAGACTCTTGACAGAGATGTTGGTACCATCTGGATTAGTTAAGGGAGGGTAAGGAGGGTAGGGATCGTTCCACCAGTCTGGACCCGAGGTCAGAATGTCCTCATCTGACGTATCAACTGTACAAGCTATAGTTGCAGAGCCCATTACAAATGGTTTAACTTGATAGTTCATGTTGTAGATTCCATCAGGGCAGCCTGAGGAAACACAGAAACCTCCAGACGCTGTCATCATAACGGTGCCTACTGAATCCAAAAGTTCAATATACGCTGCGCCAGCTTGAAGGCCTTTGGTAGAACCAAAGTTCAAGCCAGCGTTCAATGCAACTGTTGTGAGTAAGTCTCCGCCGCTGTAGAGCTTGACTGAGTAACCTGACGGAAGTCCACTTGCCAGGACAAACGCCCAATTCAGGTCATCAGAACCAGAGTCGAAACCATCTGGCTTTTCCCAAAACAGTTCAGTGCCATTGGTATCAATATTGCCATCGTCATTGGGGCAGACAGTGTCTTGCAAGGTTTTCTTGTACCACATAGCACCTATGCCTATACTTGAGTCTGAAGGAGGTGCCATGGAAGAGGCCGAGCCTCCAGCTTTCCACGCAGCAATAAACGAGGTAATTAGTGGCTGCCAGGCGACGTGTGGCGAGATCAAATCCGATCCCATGTAGTATGATGGCTGGGTATCATTGTTCTGTTCCGGCCACAGGGTAGCAATGTTGTGACTTTCTGGGCCGTCGTTCCACGTCTGAACTTGTATGAAATCAGGCTGCGTTTCCATACCAAGGATGTTCGCCATTCTTTGTGGGAGGTTTGCTCCACCGCCACGATAGACGTTGGCACCGTACTATTTTGATGTGGGTCAGTAAATAAATTTAGATCCTAGAAGACTCAGTGAGCTCATACAGAATTTTTGTACTGGATTGTGCTTAGGCCTATATTCTTGTTAGCTGAGGTATTTATTTTCCTCTCAGAGATATCAATTACCCATCATATAGCCCTTGTTATGTGCAACAGCACCAGGTATGACTTTTAGATCCGGACCAATATCTCCAGGGTAAGAGCCGCCGACGGTTCCTGGACTCGGGTTACCTCTTACAGGCCAAGCTGCTTCCCAGCTGAAAACGCCATCTAGGACGTCTCCCCAGTAGTAGTACCACTAGATGATCGGGTGGTCAGCATTTTACCAACATGAAAAAGCCTTGGAAAACTCCGTCTGAGACCTTGCCAATTTATGAAAGATCATAAGATGTGAAGCACGTGAGATAAAATACAGGTGTGGTCAGAGGGAAGAGCAAGGAAAGAACTTTACTTACGCCGTCATACGAGGCACTTCCGTTATAATACCCAGTTGTCTCGTCAAAATCAGGGATAAAATAAATCGGAGTACTCAATGTATCTTTCCAATCTAAAAAGCAATCAGTACCCACTACTCCATAGCCATAGCGATACTATACCCACCCGTAAAATTCGTATTATGAAATCCTCCACTAGAAAACGCTATAGAAATTTGTCAACAGTGAAAAGAATACCGCTTCAGCAGGAAAATTTCAACCTACTGCTAACCATGGGATAGCCATTAGGACCGATATAATAAGCAGAACTATGCAAATACTTGTCGAAGATCCATGCATAGTCAAAGGGACCATTACAACTAGTGCTACCAGCATAGCAAGCTGCACCAGAGGCATATATATCCATACTGATATACAAGTAAAAGCCTCCCACACTCTCAGCATGTGAGAAAAGGAGAGCGAGAGTGTCAGAGACAAAAGATTGTGTTGGGTCGCCAACATTCAAGGCGAAGCCATCTAACCTGGACATTTGGTCAGTCATGTCACTTGTTAATTGTAGTGAGTAAAACTTACCCCATAGCCTTCGCTGCATCAATATCTATATTTGCATGGTCTTCTGTAACTGTGCCGACCTATATGACTTGAATTTCAACACAACACTACTAACTAATTAAAATCGATGGAAGGACTTACCATGTAATGAGCGAATACGGCTTTGCATTGCACCTTATACAACAAAGACGAGCATGCGGCAATAGCCAGCATCAATGAAGGGACGCGCATTGTTTCCAAAAAGAGCGCGGAAACGTACTGCGGCTAAAGAATTGTCGACCTAGAAATAAAGAAAACGACAGGATACAGCATCGAAAACGAACGAAGAGTGTAGGTCCTTGAGTATTTTTGTAGAGGAATATGCGGTACATAGGTATGCATACTACCTAGGTATACTAGGTATACTCGTATAACTGTGCCTTCCTTGGCTGCAGAAAGCATTTCCCACATGATAAAATTTGGTTACAGTACGAAGTACGGGCCCCACGGAGTCGTGGGATGAGGTTTGCGGCACAGTCCACGGTACTTCCCAAGATTCTCTCGTAAATGTAAATGGCACACCAACTAGATCCAGCGAATGGATCGAACGAATAGTTGTGATGAATAGTTCGGAAAGATACCACATACTATAGTCGATATCCTAAAAGTCCTAACTTGAGCCTGATGATGTGCGTAATGCAAGGTATGAATATATCTATGAGAGAGTAGAATAACCGACGATGAGTTAGTTGATCAGAGATATCTTAACTTTTGCACTCGAGAAAGCCAATGAATGCTCTATGGTCCAGTTCTCAAATCGGGTTTACAATTCTGATCGATGCTGCCGATGATAGACAGATTAAAGCAAGGTTCGTACGAAGTAACCAATGATAGGTAGTATACCTAATGATACTGCAGTACAGTTACGGGCCGTTACGCTCGCTGCACGAGCTACGGTATACCCCTAGGTACGGCACATCCACCCCCTCGGAGTTATACTCCGCGGCATGTAACCAACCACAATTCCATTTGTGAGCTATTGCACAGTACCACATGGACACGGCCAAATTTAAACTACTAAGCTTATTTAGTTGTAGGTACATACAGTACTACTCTAAACCCGGTTTACCAGATATCGCAGATTTCTCGGTTTTCTAAGTAGGTTTTCGATCTTTCGATCTTTTTTTTTTTATCTACTCTAGGCAACCCTTCTTGGCATCGATAAGGTGAGGACCCTTTGCTTTCTCCGGGAACTCGGATCACTTCTTGTAGCGATTAGGTAGGTAGTCTACTTACGTATTATACATCAAGAAAGTTATTCCAGAACCGAGCTTGCATCGACCGGATTGGATTCATTGCCTGCTTCCCTGTCTAGTATCAAAAATACCACCAATATGGAAACCAAAGAAGACCCTGTGCCTCAACCGCGCACACAAACCTGCCCACCTCCATTCCGCCATTATGATTCCACAAGGCGTGTGACATTAACAGATACGGAAATTCACATCTACGCCTGGCCATCTAAAGGTGGAGTGATAATCCACGACCACGCTGACGCAATCGATTTAGAGTTCCTCGGTCTTGATCCCCTCAACCCACCAGCTGAACGTCTCCCTGATCAGAAAGAAGAAGATGAATTTTGTCAACGGCTGCTTCTACTCGGTGCGAAATGGTGGGTTAGTGAAGCGCGATTTCAGTTTTTGGGATCCGTAGGTGAGATGGATGAAAGAGCTATTGAAGCTTTGGAGAATGGGGAAGAACCGATTCCAACGATGAGGGAGAGGAAGTTTGTGGTGGTTGGGTGGCCGAGTACGGGGGGGCTGTTGGTTGCTGAGTTTGATACGACGATTTGGGGGATTGAGGAGGAGGATAATCTGATGCCTAGTGATGTTGTGAGGTTGAGGTTGGCGAGGACGATGGATGAGAGGTGTAAGGTTTTGAAAGAGTACTTTAAAGCGACATTTTATCCGGATCTACAGAGTTATGATGGTTATGCTTTCTTGAAGGGTTGGCAGGAGAACGACGGGGATTCATAAGTGGAGATGAATACATTACAACTCTGCTGGCCAATCTGCTGATTGAGATGGCTCGAAAGTTGCTGAGCACTCTTTCAAGAGTTTCTAGCAGTACTCGTAAAGACTGTTCTCTCCACTATGTCATCGTCACTAAATCGCTCAACTCCACCCCAAGAGAAGGTACTCTTCTTCCACAGAAGCGTTTCGATTTACTCGACCTGCTACCCTTTTCACAGCTCTTCGCGTCTTTCCGTCGGCACTTCAGGAACAATGTTATCGTCCCTCCTCCCAAGATAGATATTTCACCTTAGTTCAAACAATAACTACGTTTCCAAGATCGAGACACATAAATCTCATGCATCCCACCAGCCGTCGCCTGTATCGTCAAACCACTCGAACGTCTATCCTTCATCCACTCCTCAAGCTCCTCGCCCTCCAACGCGCGATGCCTTCCCCTAAAACAACCCCTCCCATTCCACGACCTTGAACAACAGATCCACTCCAAATTACTCGTACGAAGAACACCCTCGTTCCCTACGATCTTGAGTGTCCTATCTGGATATGCAGCACATGTCGTTATTAGGATGTATCTTTCTTTTGGTGTGAGTTTCTCGAGGCCTCGTGCAAACATGGTTTTGCTGGGATTGTAGGATGCTTTTATACGTCTCACTCCCCGGGTGGTAGTCACAGGACGCGCCGATTCGGGATGCCGACCACAAAAATCCTTCACAGTTTGAACAATGGTCATTCCATTTCTCACGTTCCATTTGCTCTATCTCGGCTCGGCTATATGATTGATGTTCAGTTGGATGTTCGCGTTTGAAAGAGCAAGCTTCGAAATCTGAGATTACGATTGGCGCTTGTTGAGTTCCCGAGCTTTTGCTGTGTGTAGAAAGCGACTGTACATCTGTGGTGGACTTATGTTCCGTCCTATATTTCTTCGGTGAACGAATGGATGTACCAGCCAATGCCTTTACATTATATGTATTGACGTCCATCCGAGCTCGTTTGCTGCGTCTAGGAGAAGAATCTTGGACAGCCTTGGTATCAGTTGCTTGAAATTTTCTTCTCCCTGTTACCCTATTCATGTACTCCTCGAAAGTCTCTTCTGAGGGACCACACACAAACGAGGAATACTTGTTCACTGATACGTCCCTTTCTGGAATTTCTTTAGACCTTATATATCGTTGATGGGGGCCACTGTCTTCTTCGCTAGCGAAGTCTGCATGTTCTCTTGTAGAGCCCCTCTTTTGCTTCACTTCATTTGGGTTTGGTATAGGAATCGGCTCTGAGTCGTCATCATAACTTTCGACATCTTTCGGGACTCGTGAGTCTGAGTTCGGATTTGGAATGGAAATTATTTCAGAGTCCGACTCATCGGCTTTGTCTTCATTGGGAGGTTTTGTAGACGGGAGTGGATTTGGGCGTTCAGGTAAAGGATTTGAGGAAGGAGGCGTTAGTTGCTGCTCTGAAGGTTCCTTGGACTTGTGAGTTTGTTCGCCGGTTTTCTTGGTAGAGCTGCTTGAGCTTGTTCAATATTTGTCGTACTTGTACGTTCGCAGATACATGTATATTCCACACCCATGCTCCTCAAGTATTCACAATTCAGACTCTGGCAGGCCGCAGAGTCTATGAGTTATCGATGTGGTGCTATTGGGGCTCCCCAAAGAAGCCATACTTCTGTAAAGCTCCTGACCTGTGGACAGGAAGAGTAGGCTCCTTTGATAATGGCTTGTAGTTGTGACGCGTTGAGTGTTGCTAGCTGGCGTGAGATATTTTCGAAGATGTTTAGAAGTGGAGGATATGGTGTAGTAATTGAGGAAGACGTGAGAAGCTCTGCCATTGTGAATTGGACACCTGTGTCCAAATTGTTGAGGATTTTGCTAGTGTTGGTGATATTAGGTGCTTTGCATACGATCAAAGATACGCGGAGACGCGTTCGAACGCGTCGCTTAGCTAGGACCTCTTACTCGAGCTCGAGGTAAGGTTCGCTTAGTAATAGGTGGAGAGGCTACGAAGTACGAAGTAGGTACGCTAAGAAGTCTATCCCTTAGATCAAGGGGCAACTAATTACAGTTATCTATGCTCCCAGATCTCTCGAAACGACCAAGTCCTTATCACAACTAATAGATTCGCCTTTAACACAAACCTATCAAGATATAAGGTTAGGTATACTATTGATGCAGTGCTGTCCTTGGAGCTCGGTACCCAAAAGAGCTTATCCTTAAGGTGTTTAAAGAGAAAACTACACCTCAGCTCGGGCAGCCGCCAGGCAGGAAAGATGTCACATAAGAGGTCGTGACTTCTAACTTGCTCGAAGATAGTGCATCTCAGGTGTTACGCGATGGTATATAAGTTATACAAGAACACTACCTTACGAAGAAAGTAAAGAAGATCCTCATTACCCTCCGTTTCCTACGAAATATAATTCATATTAGAAAACATTACTACCAAGCACACACCACAATACAACAAAATCACAGAAATAAAAAGGGAACAGACAAGACTCAAAAAGCACAAAAAAAGAGGAAAAACATACAACAGTAGGTATTCGCTGGTGGTCACCCACCCAACTACTAATCTACCGATCTGAGGCTTATGTATGGCAGAGCGGACGGGATGCCCAGTTCTCCTCAGTCTATGGTCGTATGTGGTAGAAAAGTCTTTATATTATACTGTATAGTTGATCCTATCAAGGGTAAGACTGCTGTAGATGTATGACGACTCGTTCAATTAGAAGTCATGTATGAATGTTCTGGGCCACATGGTAAAATATACATTTCTCGCAGCATATTGCAAGCCATTAAGAATCTCTAATCTAAACAAGCATCAATTCAGACCCTTGAATACCAGAAAAGAAATCCCTTCGGTATCCATAAGACACCCCAATACGCAGATACTTACTATCATTATCCTCGCACCGCTCAAGAAGTAGCATGACTGACTCGCCTATCTCGAGGCCATGAATCTGAAGGAGTCCATTCTCTGCACGGTCTGCATCTTCATGGTAGTCCAATTGGCCTAGCACTTCTTCCTTCCGAGCCTCGTATGAAAGAACACGGCTAGTTGTCAGGTCGACGGAATACGCGTGCTCTTCGGGACGGCTTCCAAATGAGAATTTTTCCTCATTTCCAATCATCTTGCTAATTTCTGTCCATGGCCGTTTTTATTGATCCTTGGGTCAAAAAAGGTCGCAGTCTTCCGCGGACTTTAATACATCTTACGCCCGCTCCTTGTTTGATAGCGGCGGTGGGATTCTCATCTTGTCTCTGGGAAATTTCCTCCAGTAGTTCGAAACTAGACAGTTTTGAGAAGTTATACTTGAGTCTTGTTGAGGTGCAGAAGGGAAGCGATGCCCAGGACCATGATGGTGCGAACTCTCGAAGGCTTTCACATTTCACCAGACCCCCTAGCTCAGTGACACACCAAGCAAGATCCTCTGCGAAGGTCTTTCGCCATAATCCTGCTAAATACTCGTCGCCATTTTGGGCTACGTAATACCTTGAGGCAAGACCAGAAAGCGCTGGAAATCTATCCTCTTTGTGGCTCAGTCGTCGTCGTATATAGGAGTCCACGACATCAAGCCACTCATCGTGCAGAAGCTTATCTTCACCCCTTCGACAAGATATCAAGAAGCTTTGTGAAGAGCTCTGCACTTCGTCGAGCGTAGATTTATCTTTGAATGGTCGGTTGGACAAGTTGGGGGCTGGAATTTCCAATCGTCCCAGCTCAGTGTACTGGCTTATTGAGCATGACCAGTACATCCTCTGGGCAGACCAATACAAGATCCTTGGAGAGAGGCGTTCTTCTTGCAACGTCCAGGCTCGGCTTGCCAGGGGCGATTGTGCACGTATCTCTTTCAGGGACACATCAAAATTTGATATCCACTGGTCTCTCAGTCTGCAAGGCTTGGTGGCAGGCGACCATGCTTCACGCTTTCGAAATAAACTTTCTGTCGCCTTCTCGTTCGAACAGGCGCATAGGGTGAAGCACGCATTGCCATAAACTTCATGCATCATTGCTGCCTCGTGCTGCCAATCCTCGTGGTCATCCTGGACAATGCACACCGTGTCAATCCATATGTGCTCAATTCCAAGGCGGTTAATGAGGGCGATCGAATCTTGAAGCGTCACTGGCAGTTCCGAAGAATCGAACGGCTGAGTTCGTCTCTGAATATTATCTTTTCTAGTTTTGCCCTCGTCAATTTTCTTATACTCGTCCTTAGTTAATCGGTCTCCACTACCCCAGCAGTAACTCAGTGCAGCATATTCAATTTCTGTCTCCGCTCTCTGTGGACAGTGTATCAACTCGACTTTCGACTCTGATAATATGTGAACTAGTCTAGTAGGATAGCTAGAAGACCAGCGAAGATTTCCGCATTCCGGATGATTTTTCATGCAGTCCTCCAACCATGTTTTTGCCTGCTGGTGGACACTAGGACTGTCAGGATTCGAGGGAAGATCCAAACACTTTATAGGGTTTGAGTCTGTACAGGAGACTCTTGCTGAGTTGGAATAACTGTCAGCTTTGCCAACGCTGATCTTGAGAACTGTGTCCGCTGACGGTGTTGCCTCTCTGCGGACTAGTTGGGCATAAACGGGTTCTGCGATTGACTCTTTCTTGAGTCTTGCTATATCCTCCGTTGTCCGTTGCTTCAAGAGAAGCGCCTGTCGAAGGACTCTACACGTGATACACTTACGAGCACACGCATCAAGCTCTTCGTAATTTGAGTGAAAACACTCTGCCTTGGAGAGGAGTCGAAACGAATGCCGATACTCCTGCCGTCTCTGAACTTCAAGCAACAATCTCTCATCTCTATCTCTCGACAACCTTTGCATATATATTGATGGTCACGAGACGTTTCCAACCTGGAGAAACTGACATCTTGTCCCATGGTGAGATTCGTGTTACCGAGGTATGAAGGTACGATAGAAGTAGTGCCACCTAAGTGCAAGTTCCATTTTCAGATTTAACAGAAACAACTGATTCCATAAGCCAAAGCAGATAGGTTGGAAAGTAATGGAAATATGTGTTGTAAATGTAGCATGTCCTGTACAGTAGGCGCCTGCGCGTTTTACTATCTGCCTGCCTGCCACTTGTGGCCTAGCTAGAAGAGTAGGCAATTAATCCAACAAATGATGTCGCTTGGAAGGTCCGACAGGTCATGTATGAAATCCAGGAAATCTGGTTGGATTGAGTCCAACCAGATGATCGCCAAGCCCCTAAACTAGATGCTAATCCGGGGTATAAATTTAGGAGATATGACATGTAAGCACTAGCAAACACAGAAACAGTTACACGGAATCAGCACTGCCCGCCTCGCGCCACCTTCACATCTCCAGACATAATATAACAACTACTGCACCTACTGTCGGTCAACACGCCTCTCGACCATTTGAATAGACGCCTTATCCGTACAAAGGATACTAGTGAATTCTTCCGCTGAGTCATTCCTTCCTTCTCTGCCTTCAAGCCAGTATTACTGTAAGCAACATCAAGACGACATACGATCCTCATCCATCAAAACTTCCTAACCTACCCGGATCGTCAAAATGGGGAATAATATTCTTTGGTGGCAATCCATACATGCTCTATGCATATTTGCATACTTTGGTATGCTATTATCTGGTGCGATTGCCTTCGTTTTTACCAGTCTCGAGGACGTGAGCAAATTCGGAAGCACTATTGTATCGCTACCCTGGGCTGCCTCTGCTCTTGTGAGTTGCTTCATAATAAATCTTTGCCTTTACCAGTTCCTGAAACTCCCCTATTTCTTGTTGTACAGATCTTTTGTCTTGGCACAAACTTTCTCATATTAATCAAAAAAAGAGGAGTACTAAAGACTCTGTGATTAGGGTGCTTTTGGAATGTTTGTCAACATAGTCCTGTTCAACTATTTGCTCGGGCTAGACCGAACTTCTTTACACCGGGGCCTCGTACACCGAAGTACAATACCACTAGACCAGGGCCCTCTGAATCAAAGTACGCGAGACTGGAATCCTCAAGATGAGACGCCCGAGACCTTCTACTTTTGGAAAAAGGTCGCAACCCTGTTCGGCACCGTCTTTAACCTCTTGTTCATCGCTGCGGATATCTCGCTCGCAGCAAAGTTAGGGGCAACCAGCAGAAAAAATAGCGGCTCGGATTCATCCAGTCTCTTGAATGGGGCATGCGCATTAGCCGTAATTAGCGTGTACGTTCTTCCTGATTCTTAATTTTTTCCCCTTATTCTTAATCAAGGCTAAGGTTAATGTTTGACTATTAGAGCTGCTACAATTGCTACTATTTCTGCCGACATAATGAAGCTGTTAAGAGATATGGCGCATCAGAGGGATATCGACATGAGAGATATTGACGAAGGTGATATTGGCGAGGGTGATGCTAACGAGATTAATGTTGAATACCGAGATGAAGAATAGATTTCAACATGGCAATGACAATTGTAGGTTTTGTTGGAATGGCGTTAAACTTGTAGACTATGAGGATTGTATGTGTTTGGCTTCTAGCTAGACTAAAGGTCTAGACGTGGTGGGAAACCCTTTTTACCTATGCGATGATAAACGATATGTTAGAATCTCTGTTCGGGGTAGAGGAGGAAATGGGACTTAGAATTCGAATAGTTTAGAATCGATTGAAATCCTACTCCCATCCCCCTGCTCTATTGTAGATTACTAAATAACGAAGGACTTCTAGGAAAGAGATAGTACAATTTATAGGCCAAGAAATTCCTGAAGCATTGTTCGAAAGAGGTATAGCTTATTAGCTAAATCTTTAAAGAGGCCAAATTTGCGCTTCGATCTAATAGATGTCCTCGTAAATTGATATATAGGTATGAACCAACTAGCAAGACGTTACAGAAAGTAGTAGTATATAGGGAAATCAGTTGTGTGTTGTCACTTCACAGGATGAAGAAGCGAGCTTAGCGCGACAGAGTAGATGTAGGCAGTCGCATGCATATCCTACGGAAATTTTATTCCTATAATGAACTGCCAAGCTACTTCTTATATTTCACTATCTCTCTCTCTATATATATGTGTATGTCTGTATAGAAAGAAGATCGAGCTATCTATTCAATTTAGGGAATCCCCCTTTTGCGAGCGGCGTGTCCCATTATAGACCGGCAATGGAGTTCCCAGCTCCCTAGCTTTAATCTGAAGAGCAATGAAACGAGAAAAATATCTCGCTTGGCCAACAGCACCTCCATGATAGAAGAATCCAGGGTCTAAAGATTCGAGAGAGAAGGAAACCACAGTTAGCATAAGTACTCGTAGCAGTGAAATGTTTTTGGTTCTACTTACGTCCTGATGGTTTAAACGCGCCCTTCAATTCACCCTCTTCATCCAGTCCCCAGAAATCATCTATTTGATTAGATACTTCACGACCGAAATGTTCCGCAATTAGTAGACGTAGGTTTCCAACGAAGCCGGTTGCGAAGATAACGATATCAGCTCTGAGGTGGTCACCATTTGCACAAACCAGGCCGTCTTCCGCCCAAGCTACAGGCAGTGAATCAGATTTGATCTTGATCTATGTAAAGTTTTAGTGTCAGTATTGCTTGTGATATAATAGGGAAGTTCCATATAAAAGACAAGTTAGAGACTTGCCACAAACCTTGCCAGATGAGATCTTTGCCGATGCACCGACATCCATGTAATGTCCTCCGAAACGCTCCATTATCTGATATATCACATCGCCATAGCGGATCAGCCGAAAACCTACTCTCTCGAGCGAGTCGAACCTTTCGGGCTCTAGAGCAGCTTTTCTGTGAAGTGTATTCATGCTCATAATTCTTGCAGTAGCAGCAGGGCCGGAGAAGAACAGTCGGTCAGCTAGCTCGATTGGAGTATGAGAATTGTAGACTTCTGAAATGCTGTTAAACCTATTGTTGGATATCGGAAGCGGATTGCAGATGTGAAGAACTTACTTGAGGAGGACTCTTGATAGTGTTCGACTGGAACAACGTCTATTGAATGTGGTGTCAATGTTAAGATAGCTATGTTGGCCCATTAGTTGGAGATATCTCGGAACTTACATGTAGGACTACGCTGTATCATGGTCACAGATGCCATTCCCGCTTCTAACATATCTTCCGCAATATCATGAGCTATCCAATCAGCCGAGTTCGCTGCTGTTCAAAATAGCAGTAAGATGAATCATTTACCTGTATTTGCTGTTCCAACCACGATACCATGTTTTCCGCTCCATTCAGCTGCCGTTTTGTACACCCCAGAGTGCATTGCATTTTAATACCCTTAAAAATTTCCTTTTTTTTTCAAGAAGATAAAGAGTTAGTTTTATTCCGTAAACTCACGAGAATCAAGCCATACCGGATTCTTGTAAGTTGGAAGCACGGGCACATGGGAACCAGCGCCTGTCGCGTAAACAACATATGAGCAGTTCACCGTCGATATCTCACCGTAGCGAGAGATTTCCAAGGTCCAGATCTGTGTTTCTGAGTTCCATTCGCCGGACTGAAGACTTGTGGAGCACCATATGTTCTTTGCAATTAGTAATCACGTGGGTTCTACTTACAAAGTAATGACGCTGACTTACGATTGCGTATCTCTGTGCCCACTCCTTATATCCAGCAGCGAGCATATCTTTGGTCAGGAACTCTGGATAGGCGTTGGTGAATGTTCGCTCAAAAGGCAAATGCGCTGTAAACTGGAAGTAAGTACAGAATCAATTTTCTTTTTAAGCGAGTAGTTCTGACCATATTCTCTTATTGTATGCACTATGGTTGTCAATCTTATGATCAGGAAAGAAGGCAGATACAAAACTTACATTTAGTTGAGCTATACCTAATGAGAACCTTAGTACTGTGAGATTACAAGGGTAAACGTTCTATATCTTACCTATTTTTCCAATTATCTCCAACTTCGGCGTTAGCTTCCAAGATAACATATGATATTCCAAGTGCCTGGAGACGTCCACCAGTTGCCAGCCCAGCCTGACCACCACCGACAACAACGCAAGCAAAGTCTCTCTTAGAGCCATTTACCCCATTTATCCTTATGGGATGATTGATGCCATTCCCATTAGCAGTCGCTGCGAAACCGTTCGAACCATTCACGCCATTGGTGACATCGGTGACATTAATTTCCTTCATACCTTGCTCTCTTGGGACATCGTTGACTAGTTGCAACACATCAACATCCGGCTGTCTAATAATCTGTTCCAGAATAGTCCTAAGCATCCAAATCTTCCACTGACCATCCTTGGTCGGAACAACAGACAAAACACCACTGCAAGTAGTCGCTGGAAGTCCAGTATTTTCAAAGCTAAACATAATATTCACCCACGAAGTCGGGGGAGTACGTAAGACTTGCGCCTTTCCATCAGCTGTAAACTTGGTCGGACATCGATCCTTAGTCGTATTTTCCCAGGCTTCTATAATCGAATCTGCTGAGTAGAATGTCCGGAGTGAACCAGTCATGGCAAAACTGTCTCTCCATATGGCATCTGGTGTGAAGACATCTTTGTTAAGTCCTTGGAGTGTCTTGATGAAATAGGAAGATATGGCTTCGGTATCTATAAGCTCGGGGATAACACATGTAGGAAGAGCACAAGGGAGACTCGGTAGTGTGTACATGTTGGATGCGCAGAAGACAGGTCGCGTAGTGTTGAAATGAAGTCTGGGTCCGAGGTATGCAATTAAATGGTGGTACACAACACATAACGCAATGTTTTCTCAAATACAAGTCATGTGGTTCGTTCTTAACTTCTTGTATTATATAGTTTTAGGGGTGCGGGGTCCTTTCAACGTGAGAGACACGACACTGTTCAAATAATTTAACCGAGGCGGCTCGCATCTGGGGGATTTGCGAGCCTTGTCATGTCTATTATTGGCGGCAGGTTGAAAAGGAAAAGTCGTAGGTATCTTAGTAACTAGTTCGTCCAAATGCCCACTGGAAAATCTTGCACCAGTGGCAAAAAGTTTGAAGGGAAGAGCCGATGGGCTTGGTCGGTAAGTGAAATTCCAAGAACATTTGCTCCTTACACCATCATAATTTCTACAATATATCTTATTTCTCCCCCTCACTCCAAAAGAAAAGAGACTTCTTATTCGCCGTCTCGTTAATCTCACCACCCAAAGATGGTATCAGACTTCATGTCCCGAATTTCGTACTGGTAAGGCCGAAAAGGACCCTGGTAGAGCCAAATATTTTATAGTCATGGTATGATTAATGCATGCGATAATTGAGGCCAATGGTGGTGAAAAGTACAGAACTATAGTGTACGTTATAAAACAAATGACATAGTTTACGGTGCTTTTGCTATTCTTCATAGAATCATGGACACGACAAAAGAGTCAAATGGAAGTAAAATGCTTACATTGATCAGATCTACTATGTAACAGACAACCAACCCTACAGCACTAAAGTCGCTAATATAAGTATAAAAAAGGTTATCGTATCACTGAGCAGGTTGACTCCTAACACCAGTCTCCGTATGTTTCGTTATAGAAGAAGCATAGTCTCCGCCAGACCGTACGGATGTAAGCAACGCACCAGATCTCCTAGGTGGAAATCTATCCCCATTGGGCTCTACTCAAAACTCAGCGTCATCATTAAATCCATAACCACTGCTACTTTATCGAAACTATTAGCCTATATCTCAAGCCTATTTCCGTGGAATTTTCTCAGGATATGGATATGCTGATACTGTGATCAACACACCGCGTACCTAGGCAACGATACCATGCTTCTGCTGATACGCTAAGACTGAATCGTGTAGTGAATGGAAGATAAACTCAGTAAGCTCCAGCCCACCACCCGTTTGGACCGTGTTGCTCATTCCTAACATAGCAATGATCCCGATTTAGTAATGTTCTTCGTTTAAGCCGAGGAAGACAATGTGAGAACCCCCAGAAGTAGGCTCGCTTATACAGAGGAATTGGTTTTAACCTCGCCTAGCCCCGTTTCCCCCACAAGCCTTCCCAACTAAAGCAATCCCCTCCTTCTCCTCCTCCCCCTTGAAACCATCCCCCAAACCTTCCAACCACCCCACGCCAACCCAGCAGACGGAATCCCCACAGTAAGAGCCTTATCCCACCAAGGAGACGCCTCCCAAGAATAAGCACTCCAAACATACCTCCCTACAAGTTGTAATCTATCCTTCAATGGAAAGACTCCAAGTGCATAATCAAGCGCTATATCTCCTTCCTCATCTTTCGCGTCTATATCTGCTCCTTTGGAGATTAGGAAGCGGAAGAGTTCGATGCTTGGTGTGGGTTCGCTTGCTGCGAAGTGTCTGTTGTTGTTGGAAAGAAAGTAGTTAGTTTAGATTTTGAGTTGGCTTGGTTGATGTTGCTGTTGTTGCTGTTGTGGAATTAGGTACTTACAAAGGGGTTAAACCGTTTTCTTGCGGCGCATTAACATCTGCACCATGCGAAAGTAGGACTTCTGCAATTGGGATATCGTTCGCGTAGTGTAGAGCAGTTCGCCCTTTACTATCGGTGTACTTGACAATTTCCCTCCCGTAAGGATGGGTGAGGATTTTCTTGGTAGCATCTAGTAAACCACGATTTGCAGCAAACATCAAAGTTGAGAGCTTTGGATGTTGGTCATCGCTGTCGCTATCTTCAGGTTTCTCTTCGGATCCTATATCGTCCCTGTCTTTTCCTACGTGGCCATCATCATTGGCTTGTGTCTGTTGATAGTTGGCATCGTTTTGAGTTTCTTTATCCGCAACCTGCTCATCTTCTATATCCGAATTATTTAACTCAGGCTCTGAGAAGTTCCAATCCACTGTACCAGCCCGTCTATAACGACTAAGGTCTGGAATCCTCTCACCCTCTTTAGGTTCATACGGTTCGTCCGGCAGACTTGTCTGCACATCCTCCTCCTGTTGACCCTCAACAAAAATTTCACCTCCCACTTCTTCGAGCTCTTCGAGCTCTTCGGTCTCATCTTCTTCCTCTGAATCCACAGCCTCATCATCGATATCAAACCACGACGGAAATACATTCCGCGGATCAGCTCCATTATCCAGAAGAAGTTCAACAACCTCCTCATTCCATTGCTCCAATGCTAAATGAAGAGCAGTTCGTCCATCCTTCGTTTCACAATCCACAGATCTATTCTTTACCTTAAATGCATCGATAATCATAGAAACGATACGGATATCCTTGTCCTCATCGATAGCAATATGGAGTAGATCAAAGCCAGCTTCTGGATCAGTAGTAAATTCCTCGGTTACTTTCAGAAGAAACTCTAAAGCTTCATTTTTATTAGCTAGTAGTGCTCGAACAGTAGGAGGTAGTCGTTCTCCGACAGATGTACCATTTACAAGTGTCGGATCTAGCTCGTGGAGGTATTGCAAGATTCCTACGTGGCCTTTCTCAGCAGCGACTTCTGCAGGGGTGGCTGGTACACCCTCTGTAAGTAACCTAACGTCGGCACCTTTATCATGTAGCATTTTTATAATGTTCCCTGACTCGCAGTAATGTATCGGTGCTAATCCGTAACATGTTGTCTGGTGCATTGAGGCATTATGAGCGAGTAGAATCTCACAGACTTGTGGTTGTCCCTCAGAATTCGTCCTACTCGTACAGCGTAGAGCGTGGTGGAGTGCGGTGCGTCCAAATTTATCTGTTGCGTCTATCTCAAAGCCTACCTCGTTCAAAAGATATTCTACTACGCGATGCAGACCGGAAGCGCTTGCTGACATTAAGATGTTCATCCCAATCTGGTCGAGCTCATGAAGATTCGCGCCTTCTTTTTGGAGTAACTGAAGAAGCTCAAGGCTATCAATGACGGAGTTATACACAATGGAGAAAAATGCTGGTTTCTGCCATACTAGTATATCGACCGCATCATAGCCTTCTGGTACGGGATCGTCGTCAGATAATAGGATACTTTTGAATGGTCTATCGAAACCTCGGTCGGTCGGTTCAGCAAGACGGCGCTCCAATTGACTCATTTCAACCTCTTCTGGGGGTGGAGTGAACAGTAAGGCACGATACTGTGGGATATCCAGAAGTTGTCTGATAAATTCGATATCTCGAGCACCTCCAATCGCCACTGCCAGGGCATTATCTCCCATGCGGTCCGTTTGTACAGGATCAGCACCGTATTCCAGCAAAGTCTTGATGGTTCCAATATCCCCCGACGTAAAAGTCAACGCAAGAGGTGTCTGAGCCATATATTCGGTTTTCATTGTTTCACTAGCCAATTTCCTTTTTCGTTCAATGCTCAAGCCTGATAGAAGTCTGTCAATCACTTTTGCATTATCCCACATGCAAGCATGATGAAATGCTGTTGTTCCATCTCCAGCAAATTTCTCGAAAGAAGAACCGTGGTCAAGCAGCATATCTATTATATCTAGGCGGTCTGATTCGCAAGCAACGTGTAGTGGCGTTGTCGAAGGTTCTCCGCTTTCCTGGTCTATGATAGCACCGCTCTGCAATAGCTTCTCAACTATCTGCTGTGAACCGCCTGTCACGGCATTGGACAACGGTGAATATATGGGATACTTTGTGAGACTTGGATCTGCTCCAGCAGCCAACAACTGTTCTACCGCAGGTTCATTGCATCGGTATGCTGCGATATTCAGAGCTGTCCAGCCCGTGTTGGACATCTTGTTCAGATTTTCCCGACTGTATAGCGGGACTAATGTTTCAATTATAACATTACTGCCCCAGAAAGCAGCATGATGAAGCGCTGTCATTCCGTTGCTGCAAGTGTAAGATAGCCTAGGGTCTGTCTGGTCATCTTTAACTTGTAACGTGTCGAACAACGGATAAAGTTTGAGAACGGCCGATATGATCAACTGGAAACCTTCTTTCGGAATGATAGGTATCTGAGAATAAGCATGATCAAATCGTAGCCAATTCGGATCGGCTGGCAAATCGCTTTCTGGTCCATGATAGAAAGCTTGTGTCCAACTTTCCAGCTTCTCGTCGCTTAATTTTATGAAACGCTTCCAGAGATCATCCTTATTACCGGCAGACGAACCAGCATGAGAGACCCAGTATCTTGTCGCGTATCTAAGAAGCTTGTATCGCGACAACTTTTCTTTGAACTCTTCTTCGTTGGAGGAACGACCACGGCTAAAGTCGTTGAAGTCTAGATAGTCCAGAAGTTTCTTTGCTAATAAGCTATTCCGCTCTCCATCTGGGAGGAAAAGGCGAGAAGCCCATTCATTGGGGCCAAATGGAGAAGGGCCAGTGAAGAATTCTCTGATAGACGCGTGAATGAATCTCAATGAGCCACGAGAATCCTCTTCTAGAATCCCGGCACAGCAGTCAAGGAGTAATTCAGGTGGCGAGAAGTTATCTTCGTTCCATGATGTATGACGGTCCCGTATGCTCACTGCCTCACGTAGCTCGGCCACCGCGAGTGGTTGTCTGGATGTGAGAACCCACATACAAACTTGAATGGGCAAGTCTCCTCGTCTTGTTTGATCACACTCTGTTCGTCTTACCCACTGCACCAACAAGTCCCTCAACCCAACAACAGGATTCTCAAGTAAATCCATAAGTTCGTTCTTAGAAGTGGCCTGGAACAGATTCTGAAGATATAGCTGTGCGCATAAGATTCTAGCACGAATGATCAGCCTGTTTTAAGAGTAGCAGTTAAAAGGAAGTGGAAGGACTAATGTTCTCTTACATTCCTTCCGAGGTTCTCACCACCACATCCACGATCTTGCTTTCGAGAGCCTTATCTAGCGGCATAATCAGAGAACCTGACAGCATAGCCCCTTTGAGCTTCGACTCCGTATATCGACGAATCTCAACGTCTAGCGTAGCGCGTGCATCGTCTGCATCAACAGTAACGAGATACTCACTTCTCTCCAAAGTCTTCCGAAGAGGACGAATATGCTCTCGACTAGTCACCAATACCTGGACTCCTATTGACTTAGTCTCCTCAACGACCCTGCAAATTGCAGACGCAGCCTTTTCGGGATCCAGACATTCATCAAGCGCATCTATAAGGATGATAGGACTGCTGATATTCCGGAGCATAGAAATAACGAGATTGACGACTTGATCATCACCGAGGTCTATTCCAGATGAGCGGACATTGGGACGGTCGTCTTTCATCTGACCTAGTAATTCCGGAGGTAACTCTTTTGCTCTATTGCATAATTGCGCCAAGAGACTTCGAAAGAGACTCCTACAGGACCTTTCATCTTCGCTGTCACCGCTCGTGAAGTAGTATTCAAGTAACGCAGCTGGCTCAGGTGTGGCGGAAGTATGTTTAATCCTCTCTGCTATGAGAGCACACTGTACCGACTTTCCAATTCCCTAAAATGAAATGCCTCATGAGTTTCCTACATCACTTTGACTAAGAGTAGAAAGTAAGTACTCACCGGTTTCCCTTGAACCCAAACAATTCGTGGTTGACCTGAATCGAGACCCATGATCTTCTTAACCTCATCGACTTCCTCAAGCCAGACAGAAGTACCAGTTTGACGAGAATCTCGAAGATAACGATATCGTTCAGAAACATCCTTGCTGCTAATGCGCTGGACACTCCTTGCAAATTCCTCCTTACTAAGAATCTCATACATCGAGCGAGATTTACTGTTGATTTGACTTAGAGATTGACGATTCTCGCCAGTCGTGTATGCTATTCTGTCAACTTTCCTTTCAATTGTAGCTAAGGATGTTGGTAAAGATTCCAATAGTATGCGAAGATCAGCTTTGACATTGGAAATCGAGTTGCCGACCATTCTCATGTATTCAGCATCGGCAGTGCTAGCTATGGATTTTACAACACCCTCTAGCTTCTGGACCTCATCAAGTGCAGAAGAAAATTTGTCCCCTTTAGCAAGAGTACTTGCTATACGATGTGGTGTATGATGCCCGAGAAACCTTTTTGCTTCGACTAGCAGAGTGAGGATGGCTTTGTAGAGATCGATGAGTGCTTTTTTCAAGGGTGGCCGTGATTCAAGGTCTACGGTAGTGTCGAAATACAAAAGTTCATAGAGTGAACAACGTTGTAGACAGGCTGCTACGCAGTCTATTGCCATGAGAGCATTACTCATACCGGTTTGGCTAGCCGTAGTCATCTAATATCGTCAGATATTCTCTTAAAGTTTTAGATATATAACAAAAAAAAAAACAAAATTTGCAATCTCTTATGCCTATCCAAAAAATGACCTCTCATATAAACCAAATTGTACTGTAAGGTATGCATACACCCTTTTTTAAAATTAAACTTGTCATTCAAGAAAGAAAGAAACTACAAACCTTCAAAGCAATCTTCACACCAGGCCAAGCAAGACCAAAATGAGCAGGATCATAAGAAGCAATCTGATCACCAATATCCATGAAATTCTGAATAGACGCCGTGATATGAGCAACAACATCATTCACAGGAATCGATTCACCTCTCCACTTAACACTCCACTGATTAGCAAGACAAGTTTTCTTTTTCTCCTCAACATCAGCGATGATACCCTGGAGAAAATCATGATGGTCTTCAATGCGAGTTCGGACCAACTCTTCTTGAGTCTTTCGATTCAGCTGAGAGCGAGCTAGCTCCCAGAGTGAGGAATCGTCTTCTGATCTATGATTGTAAGTTAAGTATTCGTGATATATTTTAGATAGAGTATTAGGGCTGGGCTAAGTCTATTCTGACTTACAGTATTTTGCGCTCTGAAACTGTTGTTGGAGTTGGTTTTACTTGGCTGTTGCTGTTACTCAGACCTCCTCTACTACCTATTGCTATTGAGGATCGTCGATTTGATGGATCGGCATTAGTAGTAGCCTTTGAGTTCGGAAAGAACAGACTACTACCGCGTCTGCTAGGGCCTCCAAAAGCTGCTTCTGCTCCCCAAGTACTAGTCCTCTTGAGTACCGACATATTTTATTTCACAAGCCGTGAGTGATAATCATCCAATAGGAACAGTTTGAGCTATCAAAAAAGATATAATATTTAGATTTGGTAGCCGAACACCGAGTAGGTAGCTACTAATAAGCTATAGGTATCCACATGGTCTGAGAGAGAGGCGGTGATCGTCAACATACATTATTTTGAAAAGAAGCTTTCTAAGATGAAGATGGTAGGTAAGTAGGTATCGTTTCTCCGGATGTGAGATGAAAGGCTGTGATCCTTGCAATGTAAGCGCTAATGCGTAGCATGGTAGGCCGTCATTGCAGCATTTGTTAATGTCCAATCATCTGTATACTACCCTAGAAGATATTCTGCGAGTGTTACTACCGCCACGTGATAATGATATGGTCCAGGGTTTTTCTATTGTACGTGATAGTGACGTGGGAGCGCAGTAAATGCAATGCATTCAAGTCAAAATTAATAGACTTTTTCCTACCTAGATAGGCTTAATTATCCTGCATTTCGTTTTTATGTAACATTATACGTAAACAGCGAGTAGCTTACTTTATTGAGATGTATGACGCATAGGCATTATTCGAGAGATTGTAACTGTGAAAAGTTGAATAGAAATGGAATTAATCTAGAAGGAGTTATGCAATCCCCCCTCCCCTCCTTATCTACAGTACGATCCGAACCTAATTTATTCAATATTCTAGTTCTACACAGGACATAGCACTTCTTCTCTACCTGTACTCTATACCTCACAGTTTAACAAAAAGACCATATTAGGTTAAACTTTACCTGCTATAATCCAAGGCCATAAAACAAGAAAACAAGTTCTTATTCCTACCTGTTTATATCTATCTACCTACATTTCACGTATATTCCAATCCTCCTCCTCCCTTATATAATCAATCCTCCAGCCAGCCAGCATATAGATAATAAAAAAGCAAGTACGTACGTACTTATTCAAGATGCTCAGATAATGTATGTATGTAGTCAAGGATTTATCGTATTAACCTAAACGATCCTTCTATAAACCGAAAACAGTTAACCAACCAACCAATCAACCAACTATATAACCCAACAATAATGCTCGCTAAAAAAAAGTAGATTCCCCAAACTGGAAAATCTCCAGCTCGGAAAATCCCCAGTCCAATTCAGCCCCAGCCCAGTCCCCATTACAACATCAAGAAGAAATATACCTTCAGACAGGACTAGTCAGTGGCTGTGTTTACACCTCAAATGTCCTGTTCGTCTGTTGTTTTGTTCCATCCCATCTGTCCGTCTATCAATCCATCCAGATACCATTTCCTCCATGATGACTTAACTAAATAAACAGCTACAAACTACAAACTACTATGACTACTACCAAACTTTATCCCTATAAAGAAAGAAGAAGAAGAAGACTACTAGGCTAGGTACTCCCCTCGTGGTTCTTTCATTTCATCCGGCTAATTCTTCTTCCTCTTTTAAATTAACATTCCTTGGTATCCATCCCAGAAGATATCCCTCTCTTTCTCCATCTCATGCATGTCCCTCCCGTATTCATGAATCCTGAACTACCGACCAATCAACCAATCTACCAACCCAGGCATGAAAGGCAGGTTAACGGGAGTAATCCCTTAATAGACAGAGAAGGAGAGTCGTGGAAATTTGTCTCGTAGAATTAATTTCGTGGATATTGTGGTTCGTTCAACTGTTTTTTTGCCATCAAAAATATCTGTAATTATCTGCCATCTTCCACCAAGGCAGCAAGCCGAAGTTCGACCTTTGCTAATTTCTTTCTGTTTGTCTTCTCTGCCTTTGATTAGGGGAGCGTTGATTTGCTGAATTGTGACGTGATTTTGATGCAGTTGATGAAATGAGTCGGCTTCCGTCTTGACTCGGCATCTTGTATTATCCTCCTCTTTCTCTCATTCAACTTGATCCACGATTCCACGCACAGAATACCACACGACTAAACAAGATCGCACCATCTGCTCTCTCCCTGCTACTAGTCTGCCCATTTCAAAAGCAAGTGCAGCATCTCAACCAAATCCACCACCAACATCCCATCCCATTCCCACCATCACCAATATCAACACCAAAACCCATATTATTCTCTTCCTGTGACATCCATGATGACCTCATTACAAACCCCAATGTCCCCGCCAAAGGCATCCAAATCAAGCACCTCAATCCTCCTCATCCAAGTTTCAGGCCACAAAAGGAAAACCCCATGAACATCTTTCATATGAGCCTGCCACTCCTCGTCAAAAATCGTCTCTCGATTATAACAAGGAGCATGTGGAGGTTCCCCATCAGCTTCGCGAACAACGCTTAGATTTTTACAAAGGTCGAGAATTCGAAACCCTTCCGAGGCGGGAATTACGGTCCAGGCTGATTTGGTATTTAGGTTTCGGTCACGAAGGGGCCGGAAAGGGTCGATGGGAGTGACACTGCCGCCGAAGTAAGGTTGAGCTGCTAGGTGGGTGGATGTTCCTTGCTGTGGGAAGGAAGGATGTGTTTGCGTCAGGGCTGAATTGGGGTGGTGGGTGTGATGGGGATGGGTTAGTTGGGAGGGAGTGGAGAGGGCACGGGTCAAGTGAGAACGGGTTGCTAGGGCCGTGGAGGAAAGGTGTTCTGCGTCTGGTCGGTCACCCCAGGGTGTGAAGTGATGTCTTTTTGCGTGTGGAGTAAGAGGAGAGCGTTGTGTGCGTGGATCAGAGTCGTGGTTGCTGTTGCTGTGAGACGAAGAAGCTGAATCTGGGGTTAAGAGTGTGGGGGGCATTTCGCTGGGTTTGGAAGTTAGGGAATTTGTGGTTTTGTGGCTGGTGTATTGAGTGAGGGTTGTGAAATTGGATGGTTTGACTTACAGTCTTCCTCGTCCACTTGATCCTTCGGCAATTGTCAAGTTCAGTCCTTCGTTTTTGATGTGAATGGCAACATGCTATGCGGAGCGGTTCTCGGTCAGCCAGTATTACTATAGATTGTATACCTTCCTTCTTGTCTCCGTAATCTCCAAGTTCTCAAATAACGAGCTTGCTTCCCTCGTTCCAACAATTGTCATGAGACCAAAGGAAAAGTCCAATATGAAGTGCACTAACCTTCCTTAGATTGGCCGCTGTCTTTGTCTCCTTCTGACAAAATCCACACACAGATTCACACTTCGCAATCCTCAACACGCCCGTCGTATTCCACGGTGGATGAACATGACCCTTACTACAGGTCACACTCGTCGGACCAGACACCATCCTGCTCCTCTTAATTCCAATGACAGAAGTCGTCGTCACCGACGTAGAAAACCTCCCACCACCACTACGGCCACCACCACCACCAAGACCAGACTTTTGGTTATGTTGCCCTGTCGACCAACCGACCAGAGGAAGTTCGATGATCTGATTGACCATTGAGAGGGCCGCCGATTTGTCGATGGCCAAGAACTTGGGATCACCTTGTGAGGACCAACTGCCACAATTGCAATTGGAATTGGACGAACTGGAATCCGAATATGAATCACAGCACACTTCTTCAATTCTTCCTTCGAAAATCTTCATTCCATTCCCTTTCCCTTCTCTTCCTTGGATGCTTCGTTCCTCTCCTTGTATCTTTTTATCTCGCCTTATGATTGAAGCTTGTTGAAGGTGTCTAAGAGCCGCAAGCCTGTGACATGTATTGTAGCGAGGCGAGTCTGGTGGGTGAACATACGCAGAAAGGAAGCCACACAAATACCACCGACACGGAACTGGAATTGGAATGGAAATGAGAATAGGAATTGGGGATAATCAGGGTGGATTCAGAACAGGAAGAGGACACCGCAGAGACAAGGAGTTTGGATAATAGGATAGAACGAGGAAAGGAGGAGCTCAAGAGGGGAGGGGCGATCAGATGGGAAAAAAGACAGTTATAATAATAATAATAGAAATTGAATAGATAGGCTAAAGATCCAGTAGCAGACACCAGACACCAGACACGGGTGAAGCGTGGGCTTGTGGACGGGAACACGTCTGTATTTTTCGCAGCTTCGGGGTGTATTTGGGGTAGTTCAATCTGTAGTAGTTCTAGCGTGCAGCGTGTAAGTCACCCAAGAGTCTGCTCACTGCTAAGTGTGGAAATGCTCGCGAAACTTCCACACCCCAGTAGCGGGAGGAAACTGGTGTAGCGAAAAGCGAAAGATGCGATTGGCTGACAAGATGCCTGCGGATTGGCCGTGTTGGGGTGTCGGGGGGGCACCGCACTACTGTACTCACTGTGACCTACTGGGGGGCCCAGGAAACATCGGACCGTGCAGATTGTGAACAAGGGCCGAGAACGTGTCGACAGGGTGCCGTGCAGACATCGCCAACGGGGCCAATTTGTGTGACTGGAGTCTGTGAACATCAACAGGGTCTGGCCGACCTTCATGACGGCCACGACACTGAAGCCGACCCCTTCCGAGTGGCCATGTTCGACTTGGGCTTGATCTTGGCTTCGACACGTGATGCAAACTGGACGGTGGGCTCTGTGCTGCCTAGGGTGCAGAGGACAGAGAGCATGGAATGCTGGCTTCGATCGAGAGGAGTGAAGAAGGATGGACCTTGGACATCTGGAGGAAAGTGTCTGTGGTGTTGAGATCGAGATTGATTACCGAAGTAATACTCCGAGTGTGTTAGCCTTCTTTTGTAATTAATTGTTCGATGTTAGCACGGTGTGAAATCTGGTCCTTGGGTCAAGAATGGGGAGGGTGTGGAGGGGTCGTTGTCAATCTGGATATCTCATGTCAACCAAGCATCTTGGCAACCCCGACAAGGCCATGCTCGTTGACAGTTGGAAAAGAAGTAATAGAACCGGTTCGCAACTGCTACAACCTACAGTTCAGATAGCTTCAACACTTGACAACTGTCTCTTTTTTCTTTGTGACTGGATTAGGGAGCAGGAATTACCATTTGGGCATCAAGCTTTTCGTAAGCATTGTTTACGATTCATGAAACCGTTTCTCTTCATCTGATAATCGAGCAAAGCAGTTAATCCGTGAACCTTGATCGGTTCGGGGTCCAGCCCAATCTAGTCCACACTTCCGGCATCCGTGCCCTACACGTGACAAGTCAGCTCTGGCTCGGAGAGCCTCTAGAAGGCCCAGCGTGGGATCAGAGTTAACGATCTTCTTTAGGTATGGTCAATAGTTAACGATCTTCTTTGGGAATCGCGCTATTCATGGTCAAGGGCACCCTAGTCTACTACCTAGTATAGCCCCAGACCAAACATATAACTATCTCTTTGTCTACATAAGATAATGAAAATAGCTTTATTAAATTCTACTCTTTCGTGCGATTTCTCTCATGCTAATTACGTATTTTTATTCCATTAGGTTGTTTGTTTTATAGTTGTATTCTTATTATTAGTACATCTAAGATAATGATCTTAGTACCTTCCAACATAGTATAATAATTAATATAAGTATAACATAAATTTAAGAATTGATAAATAATATAGTATTATTATTTAACTTCGTGCGAAAAGGAATCTATTATTCAATATCCCTTATATTATATATAGTAATATAGAGAATTGGTTTTAGTAGGGTAGTACACTAGTACAGTAGCTAAAATTTTTACTCTTACCCCTCCTCACCTACCAAATATTCTTTGTATTATTATATACTAAGACAACGTTTAACTCTTTACTCCTTCTATTTAAATTAGAACACTCTCTGTAACATGTCGACCTCTGAGTCTTCTAACCCTAATAACAATAAGAGGGCGAATGAAGTACCTACTTCTCCTGTCCCGCAGACACCAACATCTAGCCGCCCCTCTAAACAAGCCCGCCCAGCAAGCACTCCCTCTAATAGTGGGAATTTTGCTCATCAGTTTAAGGGTAACTCGAAAGGTTATATACGAGCACGACAGCAGGTCCGGCGGAACCCAGGTACTACTACTATATGGACTGAGCCCATTACTACTGCAAGTATGGATACTCTATTGCAAGCAACCCCAACATCCGACTCTCGCCCTTCATCCGTTGAATCAAGCCCTACCCCGCGACCATCAACTGCTCGAGTGCTCTTCCCTCGATCCTCGCACGAACATCTGCCTCCTCCTCTCGAACCTCGCCTTGCCTCTTCTTCTTACAACGAAAACCCCCACTCTCGATCGGATGATACAAAGTTGAAGGATATTCTTGGTTACATTAAGTCGGCTGGCTTCTCGACTCTAGAGGAGGTTATGCTGTTAAAATATACTGGAGATTTCCAACATCAAGATTGTGTGCAAGCACAGCAGTCTGGCTGGGACTCTGGTTTTAGTGGATTAGTCACCGGCTTGCAGGCATATCTGATGCCACCCGGCCAGACTCGAAGAAATACAACAAAGCGTGCGCGATTTCGGTATCGCTCGTTTTCGAATAGCATTATTGCTGCAGCTGAGCCTATCTATGAAAGAGAGTTTAAAGACTTTGGCACTCGAGTAGATACTCGCAAGCGTGTACCAAAAGACAAGAATCCAGGTCGTCCAAAGGAGCGGGGTGGTCAAACTCGGGCATATATGCAAATTTATGACAAGGAGGTAGATACTGCTTTTGTTAGTTCAAATGTAATTGCAGATGCTCGAGTAGAGTTTTGTAACCGTATTCCAAACATTATGCGGTTGTTCAGTAACTTAACTCGTTCATCAAGTAATGAGCATATGAATATAATTGCTATTAGTTTACTTTACCGGGCCTACAGTAGAAGTAACAATCGGATTGCAGCTATGCTTGGTCTTTGGCTACATGCACATGGTGCTAAAGATATAGTTATCGAAACATTGGCGCAATGTGGACTTAGTATTGGGCTCGGAGGTCTTAGTGCTGCACTAGATAATTTGGTTCGGGAGAAGCAAGAAGACTTACTAGCTATTGGTAAAACTATCGACACTAGTGCTGGGGTGCACTTAGTCTACGATAATATCCAGTTGAACCAGAGGGTCAAGCAACAACGGGTTGATTCTAGAGACGAGTTCTTTGTTGGTACCTCGGGGTTCATTGCTAGGTCTATTAGTGCAAGTGGAGAGCTGCTACCACTTCCACCTCGGGATTCATTTCATCCAGATACTGCTCGGAGGATGACAATATCAGATGCTTTACCGTTGACTGATGCAGACAGTAAGTATTATATTAATGTAAAGATTGTATTAATATTGTATATAGTTATTGATGGCTAATATTGATATAGGCACAGAAGAATGGAATTAGATCTGCCATTAACGAATGCTTTCTAAGTACAATCCTGCAAGGACAAAGTCACAGTCAATGGAAGTTTAAATATATTCCTCATAGTGATCAAAGACAGCTTACTGCTGCCAGAGGTGCAGTATTAGTTCATGCAAATGAGTTATCTGATGAGTCTGGCAATGATACTCCTCTGCAAAGTAATATTCTCTTCAAAGATATTGCAGAGACTTACCCATTGCAAACCGAAGAGCTAGATGAAGGGTCTATCGAAGGTAACATTGCATGGCTCGAGCGAGTTATTTCGCAATTGGGTATAAAGCCATCACAGGTTGAGAATAATAAAATATTAGTATACGGCGACTTGGCTACTGTCACAAATATCCGCAGTGCCCAGAAACAAAGGCATGAAGACGGAACTATTATGGAGCGCCTTGACTTCTTCTGGCCAGTATTCGGACTCTTCCATACTCGTATGGCACTTGTAAATCTAATATATATTAATCATTATGGAAAGGCAAGCGGGCAGTTTCAGAATCTCCGCAGTATAATCGAAAAACTAAGCTATCGAGGGTTCCGTGAAGGCTCTATTGTTAGTTTTCGGCAGACAGAAGACTTAATATTACTCGCATACCAGACATATATCATGGCATGGATTATCAATCATGTTACTGGGGATACAGGATCAGATAAAACCGAAGAGGAACTACGAGATCAAGTAGCAAAAACATTGATGGACTGGGGGAATGATCGAGTAGAGGCAGACATTGTACAACCACTATTTCACGATATGTTCAATTTGCGACAGAGAGAGGAAGATTATGACGATACGGCAACTCCTAGGCGTGTATTCCAGGAAGCGGGAGAGCTTGTATCAGTTGTCGGGCTCTACTTCGAACTCAAGAAAGCAATTCGATATGGTCGGGTTGGGAATATCCGCCAGTGTCTACGAGTAGTACTCCCTTTCTTCGCCGGTAGTTCGTCTCATCGGTATACAAAGGAGCTTATCGCCTTCCAGATGATGGAACGAAGTTGTGATGAAGCAACATGGTTTCGAATACTTGATAATCTACTTATTAAAGCTAAAGGGCATGGCTGGATGGAGGCCGACGCAATGATGGAACAGTTGGTACGATATCAGAAGGCGGCATATGAGAACCTTGGTGGCAAGGATAGATGGCATTCTATGGTTGTTTCACAATCACTCTTATCGACCGTGATGTATACTGTTAAGGTAGTGTTTAAAGATAGTATTAAGCCACCAAGGGATTCTCGAGGTACCCATTATAACCCATCTATGAAGAAGTCTAGTCTCTCGGTATTAGATGGGATAAGGAGTACTGGGTTACAATCAGCTCGAGCTACACCAGATACTCAGCCATACGAAAGCCTCTATCGTAAAGGTATAAAGAATTTGGGGAGTTATTCAATCAGTAAGGTCTGGGAGACATTGTACGGAAACACACTCGACGATGAGGATATTATCCCACCGACAGTACATAGTATGATTGAGCCAGGGGCTATCGATATGGTGGGGGCGTCTCCCTTTGATCCAGACTATATATTAGAACCACTGCATGCTATCGTGGCAGAAGCTGCTGCAGTAGCACCAGTTACTAATAATCTAATGCCCCCGCCACCACGTCCTAATGGTTTGTCAATATTATTAGAGTAGTCGTAGGGATCTAAATAATATATGATTTGGAGGTCGACCTAGGTGTTGCATTATAGTGTATTAAGCTAGACCACAACCCAGGTAGTTATTGTACAACATATTCATGCTTTAAAGATCAAATATCTATCTATACCTCATTCTAGCCCTCGTGCGAATAGTTCCTTATAGCGATTATATCCTTAAATGATAAAGCAACAACGTTGTGCAGTTGTCTATTTGTAATGTATGCCGCGGCCAGGATGTCAGAACCCCTCGTAGTATAAATAACTAGACCACGACCCGAATAATTATTCCACAATATTAACTGCACTTAAGACAACAAATTCAGTTTATTCTGTATCTTTATCCTCGTGCGAAAAGGATCTAGTAAGTTTTGTGCCCTTATATCAGAGGTTAATAATGTTGTAGAGTTGTATATTTATATTGTATGCTGCGCCGCGGCCAGAAAGTCAGAACCCCTCATTATATAATTAATAAACCATACCACAACATAAGTATTTGTTCCGGAATATTAACTACATTTAAGAGGATAAAATTAGATTATTCTATATCTTTATCGTCGTGCGAATAAGTTCCAGTAATATTTATATCCTTATATTCAAAAACAATAATGTAGTAGAGTTGTCTATTTATACAGTATACTGCGCCGCGGCCATGAGTGAGAATCCCTCAGTGCAAATTTCGAAATAACACCATCAACTGTATATATGCACGCTATCTATACGCATTATACAACTATGGATCCCGTTCTTATTCCTTCTGTCCAGCTTCAAGAGAACATCTTATTCGAGCGGGATGTTAAGAAGATCGAGGAGTTCTTTGGCTACCCACCACGCCCTGGGCAGCTTTCAGTGCTACGAGCCCTCAACTCATCCGTAGATGTTGTTCTCCGCGCCCCAACTGGATGGGGGAAGTCACTCATCTTCCAGTCAATGTTCTTTCTCAAGGGCGGAGTTACAATAATATTTACACCTCTGGAAGGGCTTGGTGAACAGCAGACCCAGTCATTGAACGACCGGGCCAAAGCAGAGGTAGCAATATTCCTAAGTGGCTCGTCCTCGCATAAGGACGTTGAGTCGGTAGGCAATGGGAATTATCGATATGTATTCATTACACCAGAAAAGGCAGAAAATGAATATGTACGCAAGAAGCTGTGGTATGAGCCAAGCTTCCGTAAAAAGGTAGTATTGGTTGCAATAGACGAGGCCCATTTGGTTGACGAGTGGTAGGTATGTTATTGTATTATAATATTATATTTTTATACTAATGATGTTCACAGGGGGAAGGATTTCCGCAAAGCATATGCCCGCTTGGGCTCTATTCGAAAAAACTTTGGATCTGATCCTCCATGGTTAGTAACCTCTGCAACATTGCCATCTAATCAGAAATCGGTAGTTCTGGAGGCGCTCGATATCTCTGAGTCTCTATGCATTTCAATCGACGAAGAATCCGATCGGAGGAATCTATATTACAACTGTCTTCCTCTTGAATGTGCTGTTAGATATGGTGGTACTAATATAACACCTCTTGATCATCTTGCTACAGTCCAGGATATTAAAGATATCCCTAAAACTATTGTTTATTTCGATAATATACCAACTCTCCATCAAGTAAAAGCTCGGCTACGAAAACTCCTCCCATCAAACATCCAAAGCAAAGCACATAAACTAGTACAGGGATATTTCGCAAGAAGACACAAGAATGCAAAAAAGGCTGTCCTAAAAGATTTTCTAAATAATACCTGCATTATTGTGCTAGCTACAGAGGCATTCGGCATGGGTATGGATGTCCCTGATATAGCTCGGATTTATCAATGGGGAATCCCTCGAGGAATGTCTTCATTAATACAAAGATTTGGCCGTGGTGGGAGGAATGGTATCGAAGCCATCTGTACAATCCTATTACCAAAGTATGCCTGGATGTTAATGTTCCCACCAGTAGTAGCAGATTCTCAAGCTATATCTGACAATGACCCTACCCCAATTGGGTGGAGAGCTATAAAGAAGAAGAAGCCGTCATCCGAAGAGAGACAATCTACAGCTCTTTTCAAACGGTCGCCGACAATGCATACTTTTCTGAACACGAGTAAATGCCTTCGGATTGGACAACTTAAATATCTCAATGACAGCGACACCGAAAATTTGAATATAGATTCAAAGTGCTGCATATTATGCAGTATCCGGTACCAGCGAGACGACCTGGTTGTTGGAATGGTTGGACTGGGTAGTCAACCTACATTTATTAGAGTGCCAGCACCAAAAACTCCACCCAAGGATGTACAATCTAATATTGTAACAAACCTAAGCAAGTGGAGGGAACTTGTTTATCAGGGGTATAAGACAGCTTATCTAGATAATATGTTTGTATGCCGGGATCTTATTATGCCACAGAAAGTTATGGAAGGGTTGGCGGCGTTAGCATATATATGGCAGTCCGCATCAGTGTCTGAAAAGATTGATATGTTTCGGTCTACATGGGGAACATTCGATATATATAATCCTTCACCAGGAATAGCATTACTAGATAACCCTCAACCACTTCAGGACCATTTCTTGTCGATTATCGATACTGCCAAGGAGGCCGCAGAACTCGCAAAAAGCAGGAAGAAGGCTAACCAGGGACTATCACAAGGACAACGAGCAGTGTCGGTAGCTAGCAGTAGAAGTGCGTTTTCAGCAACAAGTACAAGGCGCCGAAGAACAGAAGTATCTATAATGAATGAATGGGATGTGGAGTTTGATGGCGAGGCAATTAACGAGGAGGCAGACCAATATTATCATGTATAATACAACCCAACTCTTGCGTCGAGAGCTGGACTATTTAGACACAACATAAGATTAAAAATTTAAGTTATTTCTATTTGCACAGCTCGTACGAGCACTGTTAATTAGCCACTTTAGTTTATTCTTTGTGGTTATTTAATAAATAAATATCTTAGTTGTCTAGTATTTAACCCCACTACCCCACCAACTACTTAATCGTCTCATTACCCGAGATCAAGATTCATACTCACCAACACCACACACATTATATATTATATTGATTATCCAATTTAAGATATTCAAACCACTTAAACTAAGATCAGAAGATGCGTGCGAGTAGTTCTTGTACATAAAAGTATCACTAAGAGTAAGTTTCGAATTTTAATATATTTAAAAATAATACTTGTAAATGGTAGTCTCCTGATCCGACAACTAAAGACACGGACCATATTTAGTTTCCTCCCTCCTCGAATTATCAGGTCTTCTACCTACTTTAATAAGTCGATGAGGGATCGAAAATACCCTTATGATAACAACAAGTATGTAATTAACAACAACATTTACTGAATTCATGCCGATAGTAGGATATCTATGCGCCGGCGACTTTGGCAAAGTTCATTAGGTTGGTCGCTACCTAACTAATACTAAATTACCACCACCAACCTCACACATCAACTTATATATAAGATACTGAATGGTCTCGATTTTTAAATAAACTCAGTGTGCGAAACGGTTTATATTTCATAATTACCCATAAGTCATCTCTGTGCACGATAGCATTCATATTTGCTTTTGCAGTACCCCGCATTACGCACCCATATGTTTGGGGATTGCTGAATATGTAAACTTCTACCATAGTAATTTGTATGGGTAGAGTTTGCTGTTGCCGCCATTGATTCACAACTACGTGATTCACAACTCGATGATTTCCAGCTTCGTGATTCACTTCCTGATTCACTTCCTGATCTGCTGTGAATCACCATGCCAGTAGGGAAATGAAAAGTATAAAAGTCCCTTCTTCCTCCGAGTTACTCCTTCTCACCAACAACCAACTTCGATATCCTCAAGTCCTCACTTCACTCGCACGCTCCTACCAACCCTTACCTTTCCCTTTTCCTCAACTTAACCTCGTACCAATATACCAATTCATACTCTCATCTTATTGTCAATATGGCAAATCAAAATCAGAATCAGGCTCAGCCTTTATTTCTACTCCCGATGAGTGATCATCATCGTCCAACATCAGCGAGGATTGATGTCAATATCCTTATGCAGCGGTATGGTAGGAATGCACCACCTCATAATAACCCCGTCCTGAATCATCAACTTCACCCTACCCACCGCTTCCAAGGTGGTGGCCAGAGACGATGCAGAGATGGCCAGGAGCTGGATGCTGTACTCGCCCAGGCATATGGCCGAGTACGAGATCCTTGTTGCACTCGCTGTGCAAATGATGAAGTATCAAAGATATTTCAGACCTGCAGATCATTTTCTGCAAACAGTCCCTCTTGTGGGAACTGTCTCTGGACACATCATGCTGCCGCCTGCAGCTTTCGTAAGTTACTACAGTCTCAATATCAGCTTTCGCTAATGTATATAGATGATGATTATCAAACCACCTCAGCCTCCGCAACCACCAGCTGGCCCTCGGAAAGGTACTCAAGAAAATCCGTATACCGCAGAAGAACGTCAGTCACTGCCATCCAGTGGAGCTCGTACTACGAGACTCAGCAACCGACGAGATCAAGGTTATGATGAGCTCCCAGCTCAGACCTTGTCCAGCTATCTACCGGTAAGACGAAATCGACCATCAAATCAACCTCCAAATGCTGCCCGGCGAGCTTCAAACCAGCCTCCAAACCCACTTCAACCTTTGGAGGAACCACCAAGTCCTCCTCGGCAAGCATCAAGTCAACCTCCCAATCGTCCTCTTCCTCCGGTTCAGCAACCTCGCCAACCAGTTGGTGATGAAATGGCATTCGACTTTTCTCCGAGGTCCTTTTCTCAGAGAGGTTCACGAGATAATACTCCTACTACTCCTACTCAAAGGTCTGTTTCAAGGCATTCGGCTTCACCAATGGACTTCAATTTCGATAACTCGAGGTCCCCTTCAGTCGACCCGGTAGGCGAGATGTTTTTCGACTGGGGTAATAATCCCCTACCACCTCCTCGTGTTCCACGACCTGAATCTGAAGCTGGAGGAGGGATTACTTCAGATAGCGAGAGTAATAGAGATCGGAGACCTACCACGGATGGAAGGTCGAGGCAGGTAGGAGGTTTTATTGTGGATAGTGATGATGATAGAGAGGAGAGTCTTACTCGAGAGGAACCGAGTAACCCATTTGATTATCCTCCAGAATCATCTAGGGAACCCTCTTCTGAACGATCTAACCCCACAACACCACTTGCCTCTCGCCAGCCTACGCCAGAGTGGTTGCGTAACCCAACACCTACTCCAACGCGTTATCGAGGTCCAACATATGCATCATACGGACCAGATGGGCGTCCGATTGGGCATACTATTGCACCACCTCGGTATGATTTGAGGGAGAGGAACGAGGGTCAAGGTCAAGGTCAGAGAGGTGGAGGAGGTCGAGGTGGTCGAGGTGGTCGAGGTGGTAGAGGCAGAGGCCAGTAAATCGGGAGGAGCCAAAAGATGTAATATTGTATTATTATAGATCAAATTAAAGCCTCGTTGATTTCTCCATTGAGATAAAGTGGTAACTAGTGCTAGTAATGAGGTCATTGATTCTTGGCTGTTACACCACCCAGTGTTAACTAAGTATCTCGTAACTATACATCATTTAGTCTATATTGTTGCATTGTAAATTGCTCGCACGCTCTTGAAAATAAGATTCATATATAAATTTCAGTATCTTAAAAGTCGTGGTTGTTGAGATATTAATGTCTGGCGGGTAGTATAGTTAGTTACTCGGCAAGGTCTGTGCATCTCCATCTCAACCCCAGTTTATCACTTCCATCTTATTCCCACTTCCCATTTGCCATCTCATTCCTATTTCACATTGCTCGCACGCTCTTGAATATAAGATTAATATAAATGTTAGCATCTTATAAGTTGTGGTTGTCGAGATCTTAATATCTAGCAGGTAGTATAATTACTCGTCATGGTTTGTGCGTCTCCATCTCATTCCCATATTCTATTCCCATTTCCTACTCCCATTTCTCACTCCCATCTTATTCATATTTCCCATTGCCATTCCCATTTCTCACTCCATTCACATCTCCCATTCCATTCACATCTCCCACACTCGCACCAGCGCCAGATTTCACTCTCATTCCACCCTCATTCCCGTCTTCCACATTCAACCAGTGCCAGCTTCCACTCTCATTCACATCTCCCACACTCGCACCAGTGCCAGATTTCACTCACTCTCATTCCCGTCTTCCACACTCAACCAGTGCCAGCTTCCACTCTCATTTCACTCTCACTCCACTCAACCAGTGCCAGCTTCCACTCTCATTCCCGTCTCCCACACTCGCACCAGTGCCAGATTTCACTCTCATTCCCGTCTCCCACACTCAACCAGTGCCAGCTTCCACTCTCACTCCACTCTCATTCCCGTCTCCCACACTCAACCAGTGCCAGCTTCCACTCTCATTCCACTCTCATTCCACTCTCATTCCACTCTCATTCCACTCTCATTCACATCTCACAAACTCACCCAAGTGCCAGCTTCCACTCGCTCGCCGGACGACATCATACCAAGCAAGCGGGCGAGCTAGATTAAACGGGCGAGCCAGGTTTCGCTCCATCGCTGAGCGAGATGTCCAAAAAAAATCAAAAAAAAAAAAAGTTTCCAACCTATTAATTGTCAGCCAGTGCTCATTTTCAGTATCCATAACATAACCAAGGGAATTGCTCTGTTCAGATCGTAACCTTAACGGTTTTAAAGATCATTACATTAAGGGACTAATAATCATCTGCCCGGAGGCATAATTAGGAGTGTATCATCTTCAGAGCCAGCCATAACTAGGAAATGCAGCAACTTACCGTCAGACCAGAGGGACACGTTTGTCTCGTTTGTTTACAGGACATCTCCTGTTGTTTAAAAACATAAAGCGCGTCGGCGCCCCCATCATCTACTACATTCAAGACCCAGAAAATAAACAGATAACCAGAGTGGTGTTGTACAAGTCAATTTGGCCTTAAGCGACGAAAACAACAATAAATCAAGCGACGAGATATACATTTTCTTGATTTTTTTACATTACACTCTCAGCCAAGATTACATTAACTACAACTAACCAATCATCATCTTCTACATCAATACACATCAAGTCATAATCAGAGAAATGATCATTGTATTACTTCCTGAACTTCTGGTGTTCTACACAGGCCCGTGCACTACCAGGGTAGAATACTACCACATTTGAAATTCAAACCAAAATACAACCAACCAACTTAACAATTTATTAAATACACCGTTTCATTCGTGCGAACCCAGAGATTCATTTTCTATCAAAATTACCAGCTTATGTTGATGTTCAAAAATCACATTACGAGCGTGCATAATCAAGTGTAACAAACTAGTCAATGCCAAGGTCAACTAACTGAAGCTACTAAACGAGTCCATTCCAACCCTTGACTACTTGATGCCTTATTATATTTGTTAGTGGGTGCCTCAGCGGTCCCACGCTGGCACTCTAAGAGGGTCTCCGACCTAGGACCGACCCTCGTCCGTGGGTAAGATTGGGTCCAGCCGCAGACAGGATACGGGCGCGAACAAGCAGAAGAGATGCTGATCTTCTCATTTCATGGATGATTGAGATACTGTAACTGGGATCGGTTGAGGCGGCTGAGCACTTCCAAAAGCGCACCAATTATGCGTTATGTTTCTTGGTCTATCTTCCTGAGACTCGAGTAAATGACCAATTGCAGTACTGTAGGCGAGAGGTATCAACAGCGATACTAGGTCCCAGATAGATCGGGATACATGTTACCGATGAGCTAGCTGACTGACTACTTCGTAAAAGAATAACAGAAAGTACTAATGATTCGCAACAGCTTCAGAGTCTGACGACTAACTCAAAGTGGGTGGCTAAGGATACCACTGTAGATGACACTGGTGCAAAACAGTCGGGACCAAGGAGTGTAGACCTTCATTTAGTCGTAATTGATATGCTTGCAAAAGATGATTGAATGATTTGGAGGGGAAGAGAATGAAGTGAGGGCAACAGCAGGGTTGCACCTTTCTTGGTTGTCTAGGGACATGTCTGATGAAATTCGAGTTGATGAATGAACCCCAAACTCCAACGGTTTAATCCTGAGAATTCATCCTTTCACTCAATAACAATTCAATGCCTTGATAGCTGACGCGTCGTAGAGGGAGGAAGAGAAGAGAACTAACCAGTAGAGTAGTTCATGAAGCTCTTGAACTAGCAAGCAGTGCGGCTTGGCATCCTTGTACGACTTAAGCTTTTCTATCTGAACATGTTTAAGAGTCAGACAGGTGTTATAATAAGCCATCATCGTCCAACTATTCGTGAGTTATCTTCAAAGACTCGTCGTCTTGTTTGACCTGGCAAGACCAAAATTTCTCGATCCTCTTTCGTACTCGCAAGGAGGGTTGAAATATCTTGGTTGACTTCGATGCGTTTGAGACGCTCTTTTTCAAAGCACTGGTGATTATGTGAGTGTGTTGGCATGGGCTAAGTAGGTAAGTAGATATACTTGGGCTAATGACTGCCCCTAACACTAGACTCCGTGGGTTTGGGAAAGATTAACCTCATGAAATGAGATGAAGGAAATGCGGCATCTGCGGAATAATCCTGCATGTTTCTTAGGATCTGGCATCCCAAAAACGCATCCAGGCCAATATGATACTCTATGGATTATTGTTGTTACTTCCTGAGTAGGAAGTGCTTCTGACTTCAGACAAATACGAAAAGCGAACTACGGTGACAACAGCTCACCTCTCGCACAGAAAGAAACATAGAAGCATCAGCGAGGACTTCTCGATCCTAAAGTGTTCTCGCTGCCCAATGATGTCAACTAGACCTTACACGGGAGACAGCATCTTAAGATCTCCAAGATTTGCGCGGCGCAGGAGTCAGTGCAATGATTGGCATCCACGGCATCTCAGCCCCAGGGCAATGCTACGAGTAACCCCCACACACCGCCGAGCGCACAGCCACAAACTTAGATCTCGCAACGACCTGGTGTTCGGTGACGAGTGTAAACAACAAGGCTGTGAATGTTTTCCTGAAAGGCATCTCGAGGCGAGATGCTAGAGAGCTTCGCGATACTAACGGTTGAAAGCAACGCTTTTTGCGCAACGGGGAATGTTGGGCATTAGTTCGCCATGAGTTGCATTGTTCCACACCGTACAGGGTCCAATCAGAGGCTGGGCAGGGAGAATGGTGTCGCATGTAGTGTGAGGTCTGTGGAATGACACGAATTTCATCTTTCTGTCTATGCTTCTCTATCCTCCTTCTCTTCTATAGAACACAGGGCGAAAGTTGAGAGACATGCTGCAACTTGTGATGTTTTCTAGAATTGAGCAATCTTCAGCAACATCGCGGCACTACAAGCGGTGAGCTTCAAGGACCGGGGACTGAGACAAAATCAGCAAAGGAGGCCCTTCCAATCATCTTAATGACCTCGTAAACATTCACAACCTACCTTAGGTTCTCACAGTGCTCAGGCAAGGAGGAAACCGAGGCAGGAGTTCTGAACACAACCCCAAGCAAGTACAGAGTAAGTAGGGACTGGCTGCTTCCAGCATTCGCCAACGATGGCTTGACGTAGGAGACTGTGAGAGGAGAGCGCCGACAAGCTTCAGTCTCTGGAGATCTCAAATGTTGGCTGTGGTCTCCAAGGTGGGCTCGAAGCCCCTTTCCCAAAAGTCTGGTCCGTGTACTGTACTGTACACCGCTGCAGAGAGCGGTGAGTGAGTGCAAATCAAGAGGACGAGTGCCTACACGAATGACAGCAGTCCTGACGTCTTCATAGTGCCCCATTCAAACGTATCAACTCGACTTCTGTCCCGTTCACATTCTGTGCAGATGGCGTATGACTCTCCGTGCTCGTTGAATGGTCAGCCCTATGACCAGATTTTGCATCGCTGTGGCCGCGGTGCAACTAAGCTGCTGAGCCCTGCGGAGGCACAGTCGGTGACTTACAGGACCCAACCTGGTTGAAGAAGCTAAGATCTCTGAAAGCCTCTGGCCTTGCCGCTATCACTATCGTTATCGGACGTTAAAGGAATATACTTCTACTAATGTACAGTACTACAGTAGCAGTACAGGTAGTGCACCTTAATTCCCCCTCTCCAGGTTCCGAGTTCCTCGGCTTGTGGCTTATTTTTGGTTGCAAACTGCGATAGCTATCAAACTTTCCGAGAGGAGTAGCATGCAGGAAAAACCAAAAAAGAAAAAACCAAAAAAATAGAAGCAAAAGAGAAAGAAAGAAAAAGGGTGTCTGGTCTGGCCGCTGTGAGTATGCTTTTTGGCTGCAACGAGAATAGGGACGGTATTTCCTTGCGTGCCTCGGTCCCTGAAATTGCTATGTAGCTATCGCAGGTCAATACAACGTAACTATTCGTTGCCCAACCCCTTCCAGCTTCTTTCCACCTCGAAATTGGAATTTGTGATTTGTGTCTTCGCAAGTACCTTAGCTGCATTACTGTGACCTGATCTGGCTACACGATTCGCTGTTCGGCAATCGCAGTCCCACCCTGGCAGCAAAGTGCCATGGGTTTTCATGGAATTTGTGGTGCCGCAATTCATCATCGCGGCAGCCGGGTTGGAGGGGAGCAGCCCATTCGAAGAACGCCAGAACGCCATGAGCGGCCAGAGCCAGACGGAGCACCGTTTCAATACGGAAGTACCTAGCACACCAACCGTCGCCTACTACTTACTGCTGCTGCTACTGCTGCTACTACTGTACAGCATTTTACACTCCCTTAAGCCTCTTGGGCTCTCCTCTTGCTTGTGTCCTACGCGCTACTCATCCGTACCTATCCCTGGTCCCCACGTCCATCCCATCACAAACAACGACTCCGGCAATGGCTTGATCCATCCCCAGAAGAGGCCAAGCCAACTCTCTGTCGAACTGGTGCACCGTCTTGGTGCCACTTCGCACTTACCGATCGTCGATCATCTCCCTTTCTGCCCGGGCTAGTATTTACTATTAGATTGAACGACTTCCATCCATTTTGTGTGACCGTTTGCTCTCTCTCGTACTCTCTCCGATTCTCGCCCATTCCCTCAAGTACAGTACATCGTCGCAATCTACCATGCTTGTTCTTCTCGTCTGATAATTTATCCCTGGCCTGTCTCAGCTTATCAGCTGGAAAAACCCCATCGCCATTCGATAGCTATCCGCCCCGCCAACAAGACCAACGTCGCGCACCAAGTATCGAGGGCAGAGAATGCCTGGGATCGATTCGGCGCGCAGATATGAGTTCGACTATACAAAAGGATAAGAAGGACGAGAAAGACCAGAAGAAGGACCAGAATGCGCAGAGGCAGAGGCGGGCTAGCAAGCCCAAAGTCAAGACAGGATGCAATAATTGCAAGTGAGCTTACCCTCGCAGTCTAGACTTGTTAGGACACTTGCTGAAGCTTTCTTTGCAGGAATCGACGAGTGAAATGCGACGAGACAAGACCACAATGTACGAAATGTGTAAGGTCGGGTAGGAGATGCGATGGGTATCCTGCGTATAATCCTCGGCGCGAAGGTGCGAGAGCGGTAGACTTCATGCCAGCCATTGCTCCTGCTCCTCCTTCTCGCTCGCGCATGGATAACAAAGGCTATGCATCGATCGCATCGTCCTCATCCAGTTCAGGTCCTGGGTCCAGTTCAGGATCTTCCACATCGCCACCTGCAACAATGCTAGTGAGAAAACCCCAGCGCAGAAAACCATTGCCTCCACCACCGCCTTCGCCATCACCGTCGCCCTCTATCAAACTCTTTTCGCCAATCAATGCCTCACCCTCCATCAGCCTAGGGTTTGACCCACAAGAAGGACTTTACTACGAGGTCTTTCGTGAACATACTGCTAACGAGCTGTCGGGCTTCTTCGATTCCGCCTTCTGGACAAGAAGTGTGCTGCAGGTGAGCCATTCGGAAGCTTCGATCAAGCATGCTGTCATTGCCTTGGGCGCATTGTATAAGACATTAGAGAAGGCATCAGAATCACCTCCGGGATCGCCAGACAACAATTATTCGGGAGACACAGCGCCAAATCATTACAACTTTGCCCTGCAACAATACGGGAAATCATTGGCGCGACTGCGCGAAGCACTCGAAAGCAACGAAGCACGGTCCCCAAGAACAATCTTGATATCCATTGTCCTTTTTACATGCTTCCAAAGTTTTATTGGCGACCACAAGGGTGCTATCACACAGATTCAAGCTGGCTTAGGCATGCTTGAGGATAGAAGATCTGAACACCGACAACCATTGATACGACAGCGGGATGACAGCCTCGACACTGAACTTGTCCAGATGTTTACTCGTCTCGCCATTCAAGCCAAGTCTTATGACATGGCTTTTCACTTTCCACACCCATATATAATACGACTTTCACCTTCCGGCGTCCCAAGTTCTCCATCTGACCACTCGTCCCCTTCCAATGCTTCGACATCGTCTCTTGACCCTGCAATTCCAGAACCCTTCGAAACTCTGCATGAAGCAAGATCTGCTCTCGATTCACTGTGTGAGCGCATCATAAGATTTCAAGAAGCGCTCTCATCTTATTATGCTGGCCCTAATAACATTCTCCCCTCGTCGATCCGGTCCTCCGGCACGTCATTCCGCATCTCATTGGAAAATTGGTCTAAAGCTTTTGAGCCCTTATTGGAGGGCCGACGAAACCCTGGAGTTACCAATACCCAGCGAGCAGGTATTAATGTTCTCAAGATGTCACATCTCAATGCAGCGGTTCTGTTCTGGTCGAGTTTCAGTCTTTCAGAGATGCCCTTCGACAATTTCTTTGCCGAGTTTAGGACCATCGTAGACTTGGCCAAGGAGATTGTGGTCGATGAAGAGCTTTCCCTCGCTATGAAGCGATGTGGCGATCAGAGGGACTGTCATCACCGCCATCGAGCGCACAACCAGTCGTTCGATGGTGGATTTCGGGAGGATGAAAACTTCAGCCATATCAAAGCTTCATTTGCGCTGGATCTTGGCATTGTTCCTCCACTCTTTGTTGTGGCCACAAAATGCCGAGATCGAAAACTACGACGCGAGGCCATAAGACTCCTCATGTCCAGTCCACGGAGAGAAGGCATGTGGGATAGCCTGTTAAGTGGTAGAGCAGCTATGTGGATTATGGAAATTGAGGAAGAAGATCTCCCGCCTTACAATCCATGGGGATTCTCCAGCATCGATAGTGATGGCGCGGCTATGGTTCCTGCAGAGAACAAACGAGTGATGGTCAAGGAGATCTTGTTTGATTTACAAAAGCGTCATGCAACGCTTCGGTGTGGAACGAGGGGGCTCAAGGATGAGACTGAGGTGGACCACAGAGCACGGGAGACATTTATTACTTGGTGATGAATGAAATATCATATACCAGATGAAGTTACGATAATAACGTCATACTAGTGGAACAGAATGCCGGCAAAACGAACAGCATGGTACATTGTTTGCGCTGAAGGAACGATTTATCCTTACCAACTTACCCATACAAGCAAGGACGGACTATATACAATAATGCAAATAGGGGACAAGAAGCCACGAGTCACAGGCTCCTAGGAATTCAAGAAACAGGGAGTGATGGACAGGACAGAAGAAAGCGAGGGCGCTCGGGGTCTGACTTCTTTCTGGTGCTTGGGTCGCGGTAAAAGGCTGGCTGATTGGCTATGATGTCGCATATGCTGGTGTTTTGACGATTGCCTGCTCAGAATTAGGAAGAGCATGACCAAGGTATCTTTCGATTAGGGAGTTTAGCTTAAAAACATACCTTCTATAAAGTTCAAGGGAAGTCTAATGTATCTGAACACGGAAAATTAAAAATGCAATCAAGCATCTTACGCATCGGTCTCTAACTCCGTGAACGAACGAAAGCACAGGACGGATGTAAGGGGAGACGCATGGCGAGCTGGGGTCGGGATTGTCTAGCTTGATCTGTAATGGTGTAGCATGGTACTGTAATATTGGACTAGGTAGCTTTGGTGAACCTTGGCTTCGCTACCTCCGAGACCTCCTGTACTCTAGATTCCCTAGATGCCCTAGATTCTTGGGAAGATTTGCCTCGCGTATCATAGCCTTTTGAGGAGGTGTGTGCAGATGTGTGTGTGTGTGGAGAGGGAGTCGTGAGGGGAGGTGCAGATGCGAAAATGATAAGAATCACGTGACCACAAGGCTGAAGAGCAGCCTCACACTCAGTCACCATCAAAAAATCTCGCCCCGCTTTAGCCGAGAACCCCGCGCTCTGTCTGATTCATCTTCTTTCTCTTCGCTTTGCGAAGAAGACCAAAAAATCTAACATCACGATTGCAACTCCAGAAGACGACAACACAACATCTCTACAATCGCTCTCGGTCTTAGTAGCAAAGATACCCCCGGTCAAGAGAATGCAAATCGTTATCTACTCGAGATGGAAGAAGCGCACATCAATATGATGGGCGCCGAAGAGGAGCTGCAAGGTGTTGGGCAAGGCTTTTTGGGCATGGAAGGTCAGTCAGTCACTTTACCTTTCAACTTCGCCTCTTTTTTCTTCCACTTCTCCCCTTTTTGCGCTGGTTGTAAAGCGATTGGTTGATGGGAAGTTGTGCGAGTTTCCCTTCTCCCAGCACAGTTGGGTTGGCGGAGTGGTCAGCCTGTCTGCTGCAGTTCTTTCGCTACGCTCAGAGGAGGGGTCGTCTTTCTTTCTTTTTTTTTTTTTGCTCTTTTTGAGCAGATAGCAGCAGGCTCATGATGGGCTCCACTTCAATAATGTCTATCACGTGCGCAATCGTTGGGCTTTATCTTCTATTCTCTCCTCTTGTCGCGTCGTCGCTATGGGTTGGAGTTTTTTTATTCTTTTTTATTTTTATCTTTTTTTGGTCGCCATCATTGAACTTCGCTGACCATTGATGAGTAGAGTTTTCCTTTGGAGAACCCATTGATGGTACTCAACAAGCTTCTGGCAATAAGAGCAACTTGGGCCATGGTTCCGCAGCTTATGAGAAGTCATCGGAGGTGTCTCGGTCCCGACAAACAAGGAGTGCTACCCCAAAGCGTCAGGACTCAATCGCTACGACGAATTCTCAGATCAATTCCCAGGAAAGAAGCATAGCAGAAAATAACGTTGCTCCCAAGAAACGTGGTCGGCCAAAGAAAGTGCAAGTTCCCCAAGCACCAACACCTGCACCCGAAAATGATACCGACTCCAATCCAACAAATAATATTGGACCGGCGAAAGGGCATGACGGTCAGAAAGGAATGGTTTCGCAATTAGAAACAAATCTCCAACCCCAAGCCTTCTCCACCCCTGCACCTCGACCCGACCCAGTGCCTCGCAGTATCCGTACCTCAGGTCGCCCCAAGAAAGCTACGGAGATCTTCCAGCCTATCACAGCGTCAGAAGCCAGACCCGGATCGGGTGGGCATAAGGCTAAACATCCACCTAAAGCCAGACCTACGGCAAAGGCCAAACCCACACCAGAGCCTACTCCAGAACCACCACCATCCATCAACAAGCAAGTTATCTCCTTGTCTGCGGAGGAGCTCCAACGCGAAGAAGATGAACTTGACCGAGCAGCGGGAATCTCAAAGGTCTATATCAACCCGAAGTGGCTTACCAAGCCAAACCTTGCTGGCGATGGCAAACCCATAAGGGGCCGACCAAAGGCGAGCACTATCGTTTGCTTCAAATTCGGCAAGCTCAAAGATCCAAAATGGCTGGAGGAGAATGTAGGTTCATGGGTGCCTAAATTCTCCGCTATTCGTGCTGCAATCGACATTGCTGCTGAGGATGCGGCGAGAACAAAGCAAGCTAAGAACGGTTACAAGATCCAAGTAGATGAAGATGAGCCACCTAAGAAGAAGAGGAAGTGGACCCGCAAGGGATCTCAACAACCAACTGCCACCGCAGAAAATCCCCCAGAAGCCGTGCAAGAGCCTGCGCTTCCTTCTGAACCCCACCCTCCGACAATTTCTAAGATTGCTCAAAATTCTCCGGTCGTAGCTGAGGATTCTCAAGAAAAAGCGTCGGAAGACCTCGAGAAACAGCTTCTCGCCGGCCAAGCTTCTGGTGGTGTTGACGAAGCTCCCAATGCCATGAATCTGTATGAAAAAGAGCCTGAGCATGCGGTTATCGAACAGGAGCCAGTCGCTGCGGAACTCGCTACATCAGATGATTCAGACGAGGGAATGTCCCATGTCCTTCAGGAAGACCAAGCTACTCGAAGCATTGAGATGGTTGAGAAAGCTGTGGTTGCGGTGGTTGGCAACACGGAAGAACAACCACACGATGCCACCCAGGAAGAGAACTCTTCTGTGGTCAATGAAGTGGCTGAAAAAGGACAAGCTACAATAGTTGAGGAGCCTGTCAGACAATGTTCACCAACTCCTGATGCTGAAAATAATGCTACTATTCATACTGCTCCGGGAGTTACTTCTACAGAGTCCCCTGTTAGTATTCCATCTACTGTTGCATCTACGCCTGAAGTTGGAACTCTGCCGAGCAACTTGATTTTGAGTGCCTTGATTGCCCAACCCCGAACGGAGTACCGTTCGCCCTACACACCAAAACCACCCCCGCAAAAGACATTCACAAATGCATTTTCACCCTACTCAACGAAGGAAAGCGATGGCCCGAAACCAACATATCAGTCACCATACCAGTCTACGGCAGCAGTTCCCGCTTCTACACATACTGCTATTAAATACAAATCGCCATACGCACCGGCTCCTACCTCTACCTATATATCACCATATCAACCCGCAACAACTCCTAACGCCCATAATACCTACCGCTCCCCATATGCAAGTGCAGCGGCTCAAGTAACCAGCCAAGCCCCCGCTCAAAAACCGTCAGCAAGACAGCTCAACCAGCAGTATGGCCAATTCAACTCTAGTCATAGTCGCAAGATGTTGGCGAGACCAGGTCTTATAGCAACTCCATCGGCTCAATCGCTACCACCAGTTCCAGACTTTTTCTTCAATGCACCAGGAGCAAGGCCCACAACGCCTAGGGATCAATCCGTTGATGATGTACATGAGCAAAGTATGCGCTCTGAGACACCTCAGATGCAGGTATCTGCGCAATCTACAAGCTCGCTTCCTCAGAAACGTCATTCGCAAGATATACCGGTTACGCCAGGCCCAGTATCTAAAAGGCAAATGAGTTCCGCAGAAACTCCTCGTACCGAAAATGGGGTTGAGACATCAGTATCGCAAAGACGGGCCTCGGAGACATTCACTCCGGAAATTCCTTCGCTGCAAACGCCCATACCTCAAACACCAATATCGACGCTGACTTCCCCCTATCAGAATAGCTCTGTCCTAGAATCGCCCATCAACGCACGTCGGGACCTGTTGTCTTCTGAGTCCTCACAATTACCAGACTCTGTAGGCTCTATAATTCCTCAGAAGCGTTCTATGGTGGATGCACCTGTCTATGGTCCCGTACCGAAAAAGCAGAAGAGTTCCCTGATTACTCTCAGGCAGTCCCAAGCCACCCCTAAGCCAGCTAAGTCTCCAAGGAAGAAGAAGGGTACCATGACGCCATTGCCTGCTCCTACACCAAGAGCTTCATCTATTGAGCCGTCGGTAGAGCCTCTACCGACAATAATTGCAAGTTCTACCTCCCCAAATTATACTGCAGAATTGCAACGCATAGAAGAATCTGCGTTACTAGCGGCTGAATCAGTTGAGTTTCCTGATATTGCAGTAAGATTGACTTGCGCTTGTAGAGGCGATGTCGGCAACCTTGTCCTTTCAAAGAATAAGTTGACTTTAACATTTGTTGGTGTTAATCAACGACCACCGGAGATTCCCTTTATTATTTTACCAGTCGCAGAAATTACAGAGCACCCATCGCCTTCGTTGCCTGGATCTATACCCATGGAGCTGACAATCCAAGCCAAGAGACAAGATGGCACAGATGTTTTATACAAATTTACAGTACGATCTTCAGACCAGGCATCTGAAGTCTTAACCAATATGAGACATGGAATCGTCCAAGGCATGGTCATTGTCAACCTCCAAAAACAACGCACTGCCGTCGAGGATCAAAGCCAAACTAAGCCAGAAGAAGTGGGTAAACCTTTCAGATGCGATACATGTGATCGGACATGGAAGAATTATGAAGGCATCAAATATCACAAGGAGAAGTCGCATACCTTTTGTAATCCATTCTGGATCCAGCAAATGTGGGAACAGGCTCCGACCTTCATGCAGAATTCTGAAAACGGTGCGTGGGACCGACCTGCGAAACCTGAAATCATAATTCGCAAGGGGCCGTACAGAAAGAGGCAGAAGAAGGTTGTGATCGACTTGGTCGAAGATAATCCTTCGGAAAATGTCACACAAGTCTGGCAACAACCTCCCGCCTGTCTGCCCAACCCTGAGACTGGCGCTTGGAATATAGCTCCAGTCCAGTACATGCCGACGCAACCAACTCCAAAGCCAAAACGTCAGTCCACGAAGAAGCGTAAGCACAGTGTTGACCCATTGTCAAAATCCGAAAAATCGATGCAACCAAGATTGGAGCCAGTACCTGAACCAGAACCTGAACCTGAACCAGAATCCAGCATCGACGAGGACAATGAGGAAGACATCCAAGAATGGCTTGAGCGACAGGAGAGTTCGAGAAAGCGACGAAGGAGAGAATCTTCGGATTTTGAGGATGAAGAACTTTATGAGCCTGAGCTAGATGGCAAGGATGATGATATGTTATTCGAGGACACCCCAAGCCCAATGGAGCATGAGCTTAACGAAAACGACAGCGGAAGCGATCAATATGAAGCCCCACGAAAAACCACGCGACGGAAGCGGAAGCCCCGCAAGCCCCGTGTATTGAAGGAAGGGGAAACCGAGACATGGCAAGCTCGCAATATGAGGCGTCGATGGGACCAAGCTAGGGAAATGGGATTGACCACTCTTGCGGGTATCCCAAATCCTAACTCCTCCGGACCAGTCGGTAATCGCAAATGGGTCGACCCAAAAATCAAGACTCACTTGACCGAAGAGGAAAAGGCTGCCAGAAGGGCACGTGCCATGTTGCGCGAGCAGGCGTGGAAAAAACCCAGCGTCTTTCTCCAAAATCCAGCGACAGGCGCATGGAACCAAAAACCCTTCATTCCCCAACCTTCAAGAAAGAATCAAAAGTACCAAAGACGGTATAGATTGCCTGAACCTATTACATTCATGCAAAGGGTCGATTCAACTTGGTCATTCCGACCTTTCGGCCATGGAGCTTATCCTATATACTCAAGGCCAGGTCGTAGAACAGATGGAAACCCCGCGCTAAAAACCTACCTTGCAAGACTAGAGCAGGGACATCGTCCTGTTATTTATCCCAAGAAGAAAATGATAGGCCCACCGGTGCCGTCATTACATCTACTTCGAAAACTAGGTGACCGAGACGTCTCAACAGCACCAGGTGAATCGCCAGAGTTTGAAGATTTGCTTCAGCCAGATGTCCTTCCGGGGTTACCTGGCCCACATTCGTCAGCGCCTGATATTATCGAACCAAAGAGGAGGGGAGGTCGTAAGAGAAGACAAAGCTCTACTGTAGAAGATGATGATATTGGCCGCAAGCGGAGGAGAGTTGGTCGGATAGCGAATCGACGCCAGTCAACAGCTACTGACTCCATGGAAGATGGAGAGTATTCAGAACTAACAATTGAGGAGTCTCCCAGATACCCAATGAGACCTTCAAGAGGTACGAAAATCTCCTATGAGCATCTCGCTCCAGCAGAACCGCCACAGCCAGTACCAGAGAAGCTAGATCCCCAGGTTGGCAGACGGATCAATCCTGGCTTGGATTCTTTACCAGAGAGCTTTGGCCTAGATGCTCCTGAAAAAGCATTTTCGGCAAAAGGATCCTCGGACGAGGATTGGCCAAGCATTACTATTCACAATGGCTCTTTCAAGAAACAAGGTTGGTGGCCGGATGCCAAATGGTTTCTTAACAAGACACTCTCCGCCCAGTTCTCTCTTACACACAATCTTTCCAAGAAAGGTGATGACTCTTCTGGAAGCGCTCCTGGTAATTCAGGGTCACAGATCATTCCGTTCTTTGGGGAATTAACACAAATCGCAGAATGGGAACAAGTGGCCGAGGAATACTTGTACGCATGCGCAGCTCAAGGCCCAGAATATCGCTGGATCAATCACACTCCAAAGTATCCCGAGCAGTTTGATACATCAGAGGCGACAGAAATTGAATGGTTGGAGGAAAATGCTTTTTCAGTGGAGTCGCTTCCTTACTCAGAGCTCGCTGCCATTGGAGAAGATGTTATACTAATCGACGATGAAAATGATCATCATCGCCCTGATGGCCGCATCAACAACCGCCCACCTAAAGCCAATGTGAGATCAAGGGCATTCAAGGTTATTAGGGAGCACAAGACCAGACGATTGACAGCTACCCGTGGCGACCTTGAGGGTATTCTAGATACTCCTGAGGCTGTGGCAGCTGAGTATAATGTTGAGCTGGCACCAGAATTTGGAAACCCAAAGCGTCGTATGCGATTCGATAGACAAGACTCATCCATGACGCCTGAGATCGAGGCCAAACTCATCGTTACAGTCGTTGTCATGCGGACTTTAACAGGAGGTCTTGACCAGCAAATTGACTTCGTTCTGGTTCATACACTCTTCCCAAAGTTTTCTATAAACTATCTCACGAAAACTTGGATGGAAGTTTCGAAGAGAAAGAGAGCCTTGGTTGAAAAACTGGGCGAAGAATTCAAAGAACCATTCTTGAAGGCGTATCAAGCTGGCACATTAGGCTATCTTAATTACGATAAATTGGTAGAATACGACTGGGAAAAACTGATTAATTGGGTTATGAAGAATGTTAACGTTGTTGTTGAAACGGAGTCTGTAGATCTCCCACAGTCCCGCGCAGAATTGGAGGAAGAATTCAACCTGGAAATCATTGACAGTGGGAAGAATTGGCGAGATGTATATTACGGGTTATCAGCGCCTGTATACCGCCGGATGGAGGCCACTGCTGCGCACCCAAAAACCGCACCACTGAAACTTTATCAGGGATTTGACGAGATGGTCGATGATCTTACACTTGCAAAGTCATGGGCTCGAGCGGTAGCCCTCACCCCTGAAGAAACCTGGGATGCAAAACGCGCTGCCCTGAAATTACACGGTATCGGTAATGAGTTAGTAGAAGAGGCAGTCGCGTCGCTTCTGAAGTCCAAGGTTATCGTCAACAAGTCACGGCAAAAACGAGCACTTCCCGGGCGCTCATATGAAGCTAGCATACAATTTACCGACGCGCTTCGCAGACACGTAGCTGAAGAACACTTTTTCGAAGCCGCGAATTTTAAAGCTTTCCTTGACGCAAAGTTTGCGGATCCTGACGGCGATGCTAGACGAAATGGTCTCGCCCTCAATACTCTAGCCGATGAGGGAACTGTCATGTGCATTACAAACTTGCAAGCACAAGGCCGCATCAATCTCGTACCCATCAATGTTCCCAGCAACAAATTCGGTTTGCTTCCTGGTGGTGGTTACGAAACACGCAAACTAGACAGGCGCAGGCTTCACTTTGATATCCTAATCTTCCCCACTGTCACATACGTATCAAATGCAGAAATCCTTGAACTGCAAAATCTCCGCAAAGACCTGCCGCCACTCAGTGGTCCAAGTGGGGAGTTGCCTGTGTGGCGTGATATCGAGGACCGACTCATGCCCATTATGTGGCGCAAGACAGTTGCTGCAGTGCTAAGTATTGTCAGCAAGCGATCGGGTATCGGAAGCCATGCGTTGATGAGAGAATTGTCTCCTGCTTTGGAGCTGTGGGAATTGCGATCATTCACAGAGTGGGCTGTTGAGGTTGGTGCGTTGGTGGATATTGGAGAAGAGGATGAGATCGAGGGGGATTATGTTGAAGGATGGAATACAGGAGAGTGGTGGTGGCTTATGGTTGGCGTTATGGGGCTCAGTTGAGCTGACTTCCATGCTTCAGATTTACATGAAGGATGATCATGGTGTATCATGGGATGTAAAAAAGGAAAGGTTCATAGCATTTATGGCTGCATAGCGAGGGCGTTTTGGAGATTTCATACATGGAAGCAGCCTCTTGAGCATGGAGTTTGATTTGGGGGATATACCAAAGAAATGTTTTGTTATGTATGATTATGGGCATGAAGCACGACAGGGTTTTCGGGTGTATAATATGTATGAGTATAACATTACAAAATGGATCTTCGTATACGACAGGAATCTGTCTGAGATGAGGTGTTCATTTGGTAATATACATAGGCAGATATGTAAAGGCAAGATAAATACATCAACAAGCAAATATATATATAAACTTTAGAGAATTATTATACCACTATGTTGATAAATTTCAAGGCTTTTCTTAAGCTATTAAAATACTATACCACTATAGTAAGAAACTTGTATTAATACTAAGGATAAGCGTACAGGTATTGTAATCTCTACTCTATGTAGTATTATTCTGTACAAGTCTTAAATACTATATAAAAAATACTATTAAATAACAAAGTGTTCTATACCACAAGGCTGCAAGGGTTTTAGTTTATTATTTCATGTTAGTTAATAGAAACAATCAATATTAACTTTAATATCGATAAACATAAAGCTTTGTAGTATTATCTATAGTATTAGCTATAGATTTTAGTAGATTAGATTTTAGAAGTTGATGTTGTAGATTTGTGTAAAGGGGTAGATAATAGAAGAAAGGGTTTTATATAAAAGCTATAAGTTTCGTAAGGGAGGTTGTTTTATCTCTATTTATAGAGATATATATATCTCGGTATTCTAGGAGAGTACGTGAGGATAAGCAACGGTAAGCTAAGGTAGGAAAGGATAATTCATCGTCGATAAGACAGTTGGAGGTATACATTGTCGCCGCGTTGCGTGGGATCAGCCAGGAGTTCACTTTGGATGGTATATGGGAGTCGATGAAGAAAGGTTGTAGGAGGGATGAAGAAGAAGCTCAACTTTGCAGCGAGCAATACTTTGGTTGTCGGATAGACAAGTTGTAGAACTAACTGGGTCTAGAATTTACTTGTAGATTGGACCAAAATGGGCTGTGGTTGTAGTGGTGAATGGTATCACAAGCCAGTAACTTACGATTCCAGAGTGATTTCCACAAACTCGCATTGTATTGATTAGGCTCACCACGACTCATCACGACTCACCTACCTAGTCATGTATTGCGTTCGCTTCCATCCCTCCTTTTTTTCTGGCGACTCGCGGAGGGCGACGTTGCTCACCTATTTAGCTATAACAAGCGCTTCTGGTACCTAACGTTCTTATGAAAGCCCCATTAATCTTAGGTACACTCTTAGCTATTCAAGTCTAATATCAGGATTGATTTTTTGTGCCTGGGTCGTACTACTACAAAGTTGTCTGTCTGTTCAGTAACCAAGCTTAATATAACAGACATAGTAAGCGAGCGGCGGTTAGGCTCGAAACTGGCGATGCGATGTCTCTCGAGTGTAGCTCCGAGCCCTCGCAAGCCCTGTATCAGGCGATAGGTCCGTTATCCTCAGACCGCCTTCTTTTTTCTGCCCAGCATATTGATGCTGTTGGTGCTTCTACAGCGCATATCAACATCCCAATAAAGAGGCGGCGTGGCAAACCCCGCGCGGAAGCTCGATCTACAGACTTGATTGGACTGAGATGGCTGAAATCTCCCCCCTGACTAGGGATGGTCTTGGTTAGTACGAATACGATAAAATCCCGTAATACCCCCAGATAAAGCAAGCCATAGACCGTCGTCAACTATCTTCCTTTCACTTTTTGTTGATCTTCATTATGGTTCAATGATGTTGGCTACCAGATGCCCCAAACGTCTCCTGCCCTTCGCTGCCCTGCTTTTGATCATCCTCAGTATCTGTCTGAGGTTCTGGAGCGAGAAGTTAATCGTCTTGTCAATCCCTGGGCACTACTTCGGATATCAGGAAGCCCCTATTACCCCCACACGACCAGCAATCGAACTCTCTTCCAGGTAGTCTGTCCGCAACGTCAATATCAACATCATCAACATCAACAGCAACGTCGCCATCGTTGTCGCCGTCAGATCATGACCATGAGATCGCGACGGGTTTGTTAGAGTCCTCGGAGGCCAACTCTACTCACCGTGAACTTCACTCCCTCACAACCGCAGACAAGAAGTACTTCCCCATCAAATTTGGCAATCATGCGGCCATCAATCCCAACATCATCCCCCACCCCGTCAAGAACGATACCTGGATCATCGTCGCCCAGCTGAGGCAGGTTGAGGTCATCAATGTCGGCTGGAATGCCGAGTTGGTCTGTGAAGCTGTCTTCAAAGCTGGCGGGCTCGAGTGCGTAGATCCGCCCTGGATCCTCTCTATCGGCGCAACGCCTGGCGATAATTGCAAAGGCGAACTGGAGGTCCTGGCGAGGAATATTGGCCCTCACGATGCACGAGTCTTCTATGGGCCGAAGTCGCCTTTTGCGATGTGGGGATCGAACTCGGAATATGTGTGCTTTGGACTGTGGATGCAAGACTTTCGCAACCTCGTGAACTGGGCATACGAACCCGGCATGGTTAACGATGTACTTAGACGCCCGACCGAATTGCAGAGGCCGCTGCCTGGTCCGTACAATATCGTCGAGAAGAATTGGTTCGTCTTCTGGGACCAGAATGACGAGATGTATGCGCATTACGAGGTGGCACCGAAACGATTCTTCTCGAAGCTGAATAGCAATGGGTCAGCAGGATTAGATCTTGCACCGCTGACGGCCCTTAACGATGACAAATGCGTCACGACATATATGCCAACTGTAGGACACCAACTCGAGACGATCCATCAAGCAACGAACTCCCTCTCCATCACCATGTGCCAGCGCTCGGATCCCACATGCATCCCCAGTGATCTCAACACCTTCGTTTTCACCATCTTCCATTGGAGGAGTTTCTATAACCTTCATGCCGTCTACGAACCGTATGTTATGATGTTCTCGCGACAGGCACCTTTTGCAATGCATGCCATCTCGCAGAAACCCATTTGGATCTCTGGTCGTGGCCGAGCTGATGAAGAGGGAACGCTGAGACCAAGGCCCCAGGGGGATAGTGAGATGGTGTATATCACCTCGATGAGCTGGAAAGCGCAAGGTCAGAAGTATCACGGATACATCGACGATGTTCTATTTTTTGCCTTTGGAATTGAAGACAGGATCACGGCTGGAATGGATTTCGTTGCGGGGGACATATTTGAGGATTTAGGATTTTGTGGAGCGTGATACACAGAAGAACATGCTTCTGTCTTGTTCGACGTTATACGTTAGACGTATAGGATATTTTTAATAGGTGGCTTTCATGCTGTGTCACGTGTGCTGACTGGAAAACGAGGTATTCATACATCGTCACGGCGTCTTATGGGTCTACATATTTGGGGCCACCAGGTTGGGAAGCGAGGCAAGCCAGCATACATATATATCAACTTGGGGAATGAGCAGGGAGGGCGCTCACCTTCGCGAGATACCCTTTGTTTTCTCCCCTTGACGCGGGAAATACATGTTGAACTTTTTGAAAGAGTGCATACAATTATGACATTGTTGTCGTGAAGATTTGGCGTGTGGGATTTTCATGAAGTTCGACTACTTAAGGGCCATGTCCACCTTGTTTGTCAAAAGAAGAATATTTCAGGTTGGATCCCTTCAAAATCCAGGAGCTTTGATTCTAGTCTTTGAAGTTTTGCTCCACGCAGTCTACTAATAAGCTTAGCTTGTATCTATTACTCCACCGCTTAATGATCTCTCCCACCAGTTCGAGTGAGTAAAGAAAGCTTAATAGAACATCAGATGAACACTCCGGAGAAATAACTGACTTCGGTACAATTAACACCGAACTCAGGTACGACTTTCAAAACTCTGCTCAATCAATTAAATCGTTCATAATATTTCTCCAGGACGCAGTGTCCCAATTGGTCGGCTAATTTAAATACTGTATCTACTTAGATCTACATCGCCAAGCTTGATGTGTACCCCGCGAACCCCGCCATGCCAGATGACGCTCTTCTTTTGACAAAGATGCCAATTCGGAAGTGTCAATTGGGATGGCCTTGGCGGATCCAGGTACATATTCACGGATCAGATCGGGTGTTTTTTATAAAGTAAAGTGATGTTTTGGTTCAGTTCTTAGACGACTAACTCGTTAATCGATAATACCATCTTACCTATTTCTCACAATGCATTCTCCAACCTCGCCGAAGCGTTTATCTTCCATATATTTAATATATTTATTAATAGTAGGACTATGTAAAGCTCAAGATTTACTAGCAACCTTAGATTACGGAACATTTCAAGGTTCCTACTCTTCAAACTTATAACATAAACTATTGGAGAAAAATCCCCTTTGCTGCCCCTCCAGTAGGAGAGAATAGATTCAGGGCGCCTCAACCACCGATTCCTATCACGAATGGGACGTATGATTCAGATCAGAGTTTTGATTATTGTCCTCAGCGGACGGTGAGTACTCTATTTCCCTTCCCCCTTTCCTTCTTCTACCCACCAAGAGTGAAAGAAAAAAAGAAAAAAAAAAAAGGTGTACCTGAGGTCATCGCTAAAGAAAGAAAACCCTAGGTCAACGGAACAGAAGATTGTCTATACCTAGGCCTCTATTCCCGACCCTGGACGTCCTCACAACCACTAAGACCAGTAGTAATCAACTTCTTCGGCGGAGCCTTCATAGAAGGCGGAGGATCCTTCACGATCCCACCACCAGCCTACCCAATCCTCAACGTATCATCAAATCTTAACGATTTCATCATGATAATCCCCAACTACCGCGTCAACGCATTCGGGTTCCTACCAGGAAAACAAATCGCCTCCTCACCTACCTCAGATCTAAATCCGGGATTATTGGATCAGAGGGCTGTTTTGAAATGGGTTAATAGGTATATTCATCTTTTTGGGGGGGATAAGACGAATGTGAGTATTTGGGGACAGTCGGCTGGGGCGGGGAGTGTGTTGTTGCGCAGGTTATTGCTGGGAGTAATGCTGGGAGTAATGTTAATGCTAATGGGGTGAATGGTGAAGGGGGGAATGATGATGAACCAGAAGAGGGGGACAGACTTTTTAATAAGGCCTTGCTTAGTAGTCCTTTTTGGCCTAAGGCTTATAGGTATGATGATTTGGAGGCTCAGGCTATTTATGATAGTTTGGTTAATTTGACGGGTTGTTCTTCTTCTTCTGGATCTTCTGGATCGTCGGATTCGGAACTGGATTCTTTGGCTTGTTTGAAGAAGGTTGATGTTCAGAGGATTAGGACGGCTGCGTTGCAGATTTCGGGGAGTCATACTTGGAATACTAGTAAGGAGATCCTTCTCTTCTTTTATTCTTTTATTCTTCAATTTCTCTTTCTTTCTCTGAGTTTCTAGGAAATTTTTCTATTGTATTTATCTCGGTTTATGCAAGAGATAGGATTTGAGATATCTATGCCTCTCTCATTCGTAGAGTCGGTTGGAATAGGTTTCGAGGTTTAGAAAGGAATTCTATCTCATTCCGTCTTGCGGTATTGGATAGATAGATATCTTTGAAAGAATTATCACTAATACACATAATTTCTAGGTTCCTATACCTGGGCACCGGTTATCGATGGTGTGTTCTTAACTCAGTCACTTAGTGAAGCTACGAGTGAAAGAGAAGTAAATATTGATTTTGGATTCGGGATGTATAATCAACATGAAGGTACGTACCTTCTCTCTTCTTCATCTATCTACTCCCTCTATCCTCTAACCCATCTACCCTCTTCCTCTGTCTATCTAAAAATCAAAAAGAAAAAGAAAGAAAAAGGAACTTCTAACACCACAAAAACCCAGGCGAAAACTTCGTACCCCCCGGCCTCCAAAACCTAACAAACACAGGCACACCACCCTTCAACTCCACCCCCTCCTCCTTCCAAATCTGGCTCAGCGGGTTCCTCCCACGCTTCACACCGCAAGACCTCTCCCTCGTCGAAGAATTCTACCCTGCATCCGGCACATCCGAAGAATTCCCAACTTATAATACGAGTTACGAACGAGCTGGACTGATATATCGAGATGTTGTGCTAGCGTGTCCTAGTTATTGGATTGCTAGGTCTGCTTCGAGTCGTGCTGGGGGGAAGAGTGGTAGTGGTAGTGGTAGTTATGTGGGTGAGTATACTATTAGTCCTGCTAGGCATGGGAGTGATACTGTTTATGTAAGTTATGTTTTATCTATCTATTTATCTACCTATCTACTTACTTTCTTATCTACCTACCTTTCTTACCTACCGACTCCAACAAACTCCACCAAAATCTTTCCATACAAAAACAAAGCAAAACAAAACAAAAGATCTTAATTCTTAATAATGATACTAATTTTCTGACTTATTTGAAAAACGATTGTAGTGGAATCAAGTAAACGCAATACAAAAAACCCAACCATTAATCTACGAAGGATTCGCAGGGGCATTTGCATCATTCTTCCAGACCGGAGATCCGAATGCTCATAAGCTTACTAATGGAAGTGAACCCGGTGTTCCTGAGAATTGGGAGACTGGAGAGGAGTTTGTGATTGAGAGTACGGGGTTTAGTAATGTGAGGGTTGATTTGCTTGATAGGCGGTGTGGGTTTTGGAGGGAGGTCGCTCATAAGGTTCCTTTGTGATCTTTGTGATCATTGTGATTGATTGAATTGGATTGGATTGAATTGGGTCAGGGGTTGGAGATTTAGATTAGATATATTTGAATGCTTTGGTTGTTGCTTGTTGGTCCTGCCTGCAAAAAGAAAATCATCATTGATGCCTTTTCAATGATAGGTAGGAGAGGATAGCTAAATGGAAATCTTAACACCCAATGCCCAATTAACTCCCAATCCTCTCAGTCCAGTACCCATGAGTCCACCATCATACTCCCCAAATATCAAAAGTCTTCCAAGTGTTAGATTCCAGACTCGTCTTATGCATGTCAAGCTACCCTCGACAATTGAAAGACAAATCCAGAAGAACCTACACACCAGAAATCTAACACCCACTAAGCACAGCACCCAGAGTTCGATGCACCACCGCCATAGAAACCCCATGGAGAAAAGAAAGAAAAAGGAAAAAAGAAGGGAAGGCAAGGGTCCTATCGAAGTATCCACCAAATCATCATCAACCACTCAACAATCCTACGACCCCTGATCTTCACGCCGCTCACGTCTAACACCCCTTCCCTCCCGTGAAAACCCCACATCAACCAAACCCCCTGACATCTTCTCAAAACTCTTCCCTCCATTCTTAAGAATCCCACGAATCTCACGAATATCCTCACTCTTCGGACCTAACTTAGCCTTAGCTCGTTGTGGACTCCGCTGGACACTAAAGAGGTACTCTGGTTCCTCGTCGCTACCAGATTCAACAAATGGATGTTTCTTCTCCCGAGGAGTCTTCTTATTCTGAGCCTGCTTGTCCTGAGCTTTCAGTAGTTCCCTCGCTTCCTGACGTCTCTTCACATATTCAGCTCTCTCTAATTCCTCGGCTTTTCTTTGTTCGATGATAGGTGTGAGAGGTGTGTTGAAGATATCTCCGCGAGTTGTTGGAGCTGGGGAGGAGGCAGAATTCGTGTTGAAAGGACTTCTACGGGTTGTAGAAGCTGGGAGAATAGGACTGTTGTTGGAAGTGTTTCCACGAGTGGCAGGAGCTGGGGAGGTAGAGGGTGCGTTGAAGATATTTCCGCTGGTTGCAGGAGGAGAAGGAGAAGCAAAATTCATATTTCGAGGTGCCATTGCTGAGCGTCGGAAATGCATAACTCCAGGCTCTTCTGGAAACTGGTTGCTTGTTGTTGGTACTGGTTCTGGAGAAGGTGCGTTGAATTCCCGAGCTCTGGTCTCTTGTTGTTGGCTGCCACTTGATTGAGGTTGCGACGAGTTATTCTATGAGTGATTTAGTTAGTCTGAGTTAGTATAAAGACGAAAGGATAAACATACCTGAAGTTCACGAAAGTACTGATCATATCTCTCCCGCTCACTAACGTCCTTCATCTCTACATCCCCTCTAACAGTGTCTCCATCTGATTCGCCCTCTTCCTCCTCCTCATCCTCATCATAATCTTCATAGTCATAATCATGAAAATACTCAAGAACTTCAGCTCTAGCACGAGCCCGCGCATACGAAACAGCCTCCTCATCAACAGGATATCCATAGCGTACACAAAGACCAATAATAGCCTCACCCATAATCTTCGAAACAGCCAGCATACAACCACGACCCTCTCCAGGAACAGGGCGATCAGGAAGTATACTTTCGATCAAACGCTCAATGAGAAATTTAGCTGCGATTTTGGAAGTTGGGTCGCTGTCGAAAGCACCTCTGTGGAGAAGAACGAGTAAGTCACGTTCGAGGCGACGGATATCTAGAGTCGTTCCAGAAGGCTCCCAAAGGTGTCTATAGACTTGTTTGGTGATAGCGGTAATTTCTCTCTTAATCCGTTCTTGTGTTTCTTTTCTTCGCTGGCGTTTTTGGGTGTGACGTTCCAGGGGTCTATCTGGCGTTTATCGATTCGGTTGACCATTGTCGCTGTTGTTGGACTATGGTTATGAAGGGTTGGATGTGTTGGAGTAAGTTGACTAGATATGGGGTCCAATAATGGGAATTGGTCATTGATTCGTTGAAGAAGTTTGATGTGTTTGAGATGGAAGGGAGAAGGAAGGAAGATGGAGTAAAAGCGCCTTTAAGTAGGCCTATCTCAACTACAGTGAATGGGTTTATCATCCACCGCAAGTCAGGTGATTGGATACAGTGAATAACAGCGCAGAGTATGTGTTGATATTACTATAAGTGAATACCTACTTTAGCGGCGGAGAATGATTGAAGCTGCCCAATCACTTTACTATAAAAGATGACTGAAATCGCCCAATTACTTAACAATGTTGCCGCTCAGACTTGAATAGGAATACAAAACGAGAACGATAAGAGAGCTTAGAAAAACAAAGGTATAAGTATAAGAATCACAAAGGTCGCCGGTCTTCATTGTGTGACTCGGAGATTCCACGTCATGCAAGAACAAGATTTTTCTATAACATGAACCACAGCTGAAGAACCTGGAAATATTAAGCAAAGCGTAATATCCTACACTGGTAAAATCCTAATAGCATACTACATGATCACATAGGTAGCCCGGCTGATGGGCCTAGTTCACTTCCATCCAAACGATTATAAATGATAAGTCTAACAGCAATAAACTGTGTAGTGATTCGGAGTAAGATGGAATAAGCACAATAGGCTTCTGGCTCTCTTGTTTGTACTAGATCTATTATTGACAGCATTACCGCAACTATTGTCTGTACTCGAGATAGTATCCCACTCTTTGCCTCAAGTTAGTTAAAAAAGTCAATGATAGCATGAGTTGTAACACATTTTCTTGATGAAATAAAATAATTTCACGAACTGAATAGAGTGCTTGTGCTGACAGAATGGGATTCTACAAATTCTACGCTAAGAAAACTGACGTAGCGTACTTGTAATCGCATCTGTTACGCTTGGCTGGCGACGATGACTAGAATGAAATTTCTCCCTTTATATGCCATTAAGCGATCTTTTCTTGAGAATCCACTAGTTCCCCTCCTAGATACTTCCAAGGACCGCACATGAATCATGGTATCATTAATCATCTATCATCAATCTGAGCTGAACACATAGCCAATCGTTCACCCAGTAGCAATAAGTCCGTCTTCGCTTGGTCCTCTCTGCACCAGCGGCATCCAAAGTCTTCAACACTCTTGCTTGAGCATCTCTCAATGGCGCTAGGTAGAGTTCCTCAACAACAGCCATCATTCCGGTGGGTACAACATGGGTGTACTGTTTCCCAGATAAGAAATAAAGAAAGTTGACGACTGCCATGTGGAAAGGATAGACTTGGTTCAACTCTTGGACTAAGTCCTCGTCACTTGCTTGTGTGAGTGGACTTAAGTCAGGGAAGAGATATGGTTGTGCTGCAGCTAATGCAGCAGTAGAAGCAAAAATATTCTCGGACTTCCGTTCATGTGCAGTGATTATCTCTTCCTTTAGCCATGCGACAGCAGAAGCCTTGAGTGTATCGTATGGGCAGTGCTCAAAGGTATCAGAGATGAAAGTAAGTCGCAAGCGATCGGTTGGGTGTGCGTGCAAAATCGAGGACGTGAGAATATGAGCTCCTGCTCGTAATGTTGGAGACGGGTTATTAGCGGACAGAAGGGAAAGAGTTTGAAGGTGTTGTAAAAAGTCCTCGTCTTCCAATGGTCCGGCTACGAATTTGTTGTTGTGCTCCAGCCAGAGTCCAATCGAAAGCACAGAATCAATAACCCCCGTTGGCTCAGTACCAATGGTACTCGGTCCGTTAACGCCGATAAATTGCTTTACAATTTTCGTATGGTCTGGAAATATCGAAAAACTGGGCTGGGGGTATTTGGCTCCAAACAAGACAGATGAAAACACGAAATATGTCATTAGAAACAAAGATCCAGCTCGAGATAGTGGCACATCCTCAGCTGAAGATGGATAATTGTCTTCCTCGGACTCCTCATCGGGAGACTTTTCGTCAACCTTGTACATAGCTTCAAGAAGTAACGGGTGGTCGGATAATCCCACATCGCGCGCAATCGCCTACATAGAATCAGTTCAAACGCAGGTCAACTAAGTCACATCTTTACTCACAACAAGTTTTCCAACCATTGTATCGCGTACTTCAAACGCCGGATCTTCTTTATATATTTCTCCCAAAGTTTTTCTTCCCACTACAACCTTTTTCGGCTCAAAGGACTCCTGTAGACGTGCTGCCCATTCCAAAGGATTGACATTTATGTATTCCTCCAAGACGTGCGTAATAAAAGACTGCAAGAGTTTGTCTTGTATAGCACCTTCATCTGGGTCTTCTTCTTGTGCTTCGGGATCAGGAGCTTGATCATCAGTTGAGGGTGTATTGAGTGTCATTGCTTGAAGTGAGAGGCTGGATTTTCGTCCGGGTAACGAGGGCCTCTTTTTACCTGATATTGTGTGTACAAAAGATACAACTGCCAGAGTGGCTTGATTGGAAGGGCGATATGTTCTGAGAATGGACATCAAGGTGGTGGAGAGGAATCGTGAAGGGTATTTCGTCTTGATTCGTGGATGGACGATGGCAAGGAGATTGACCAATATGCAAAATTTGTCGGTACTTGTAGGTTCTTTCTGTTTGGTGATTGAAGCCTCAGTTGCACCTCCTTCAAGCTTCTCTTGTGCCTCATCCTCCTCAACATCTCCATCTGCATCCAACTCCAACAGTGTCAACGCTTCTGTGACCTTGAGTACAACTTCTCGTGGATTTCCCAGCCTCGCAATGGTCCCGAGACAGGTCTCAGCACCGGGCAAAGAGATTAGAAGATGTATCAGATCCCATCCAATGTTCTGTGTCAACTCTGCATCTTGTAGGATTTCGTTCAGCTTTGGAAGGATCTCAGGGGAGAGGTGGGATTCGAGGATGGTGAGGTAGGTGAGGTAGTCGGTCGCAGGCGGAAGACTGTCCGTGATAGCCTTGATCGCATCCGAAGCCATGTTGATGTAGAGGAGAGGAGGAAGCAGGAGAGGCGAAGGGGTCAGAGGGATGATTTTGAGAGTTGTTGTTGGAACGTTGGAGGGGTAGCTAGACTGCGTAGCCTGCTTCTTAGCGCAAGGCTGACTATCACGTGTTAGATACCCTGAGTTTGCATCATTCCATTACAGCCTTTTTTTCAATCTCATCATCTCCTTCTAAAGTATACATGTCACATATAAGAACTCCTAGAATAGATACTTGCTTCCAATTTTCTCCAAAAAAAAATTCCGCAGTAAACATGTTTCAAGTGGTTTTAGAGCAGCACGTGAAATGGTGGGCTGTCAGACCCGTAATGACGTAGCTTTCTGAAGGGCATTAGAAGTCTTTTTCATGAGTTACCTACCTCAGCTATTGATATTTAGGTATAAAATGGCTTCTATTTAAGAGCTAAGTTAAAAAAAACAGTATTTTGTGTCCTAAGCGACTACCAAATACAACCAGATATCACTCATCGGGCTGACAGAAGAAAATAGTCAACTTGGTCCCGAAGCGAGCAATACCTTGTCGTTCAATAAGCTCCGATCATCTTATTTTGTTCGCCGCAACTGTTGATGTTCTCTACATTACACATGCATATGCAAGTAAGAAAGCATGCCAAGGCATCGTTGCTATTGTGGGGACGTCCTAAATTAGTATATCAAGTCAAACTTAGCATCTTCGTTACCCACTCCTCAGGCACACTAGAGGCATGGGTATCTGTCCAATACTCATCAGGTGTTTCTAAGGTTAATTCAAGAAGAGTCGCAATAGTACTACGATAATCCTAAAAGCTAGCTGTTCGCAGCTCTTCCTACCTCAAGTAAGTGCGAAGCTCGGCAGAAAATCCAAAGATCAGGAGCTATAAGCTGTTCAATCTTATATAGTCCTGCTCTAAACTTTACAAAAAGTTATGAGACTCCTTGGTACTGCCTTATATAACCGTTAGCCACGTCAATCAGAGTCTCCGCCTCTTCTATGATGACTACTTTGGGCTGTTGGCGTACTGTACAAATCCAACCCCAAGCCACCACCACAATCGAAAAGTCCCTCTTTATCATACCTCTTGATTCCATCTTTTAAATTAATATCTTTGGCAAAATCATTCGGGAATGTCTTCCGGCGCATAGTTGTGGAACATTCTTTGATAGAGCTTAGTATTGTTGTTGACAACAATATTAAGGGGTTAAGCGAGCTCGCTAGACGCTGCAACCAAAGATCCCACAATCCGCCATCATCACACTTGAACAATATGAAGGATTTCATTGTCATAACATGACGCCGACTCTAGTTAATTGTTCGAAAGTGAATGTCTTGTGCCTAAGTCAGATTGCAGATCTCCATGTTCAATAGCCAGCCTTGCACGATTATCGAGTAATCTGTCTCTCCTAGTCCGTGTAGACTACTATCTTCTAGAGCATTTTCTATAGACGAGCAGACTCAGAAGGCTCTTCCTATTCTTTAACGCTTCTTATCTTTGATAGGTATTCACCGACTGACGTTGACGGCACATAATAGACCACCCAACAACAATACTAACAGCAAATCCAGACCCGCTTTATCAAAATCTCTTTACCATCACTGTCACTTCTCCTCCAAAACCATCATCTCACTAATCCCACAGCCAAACAAACGAAAACCTAAAAACAAACCCACCCAAAACAACTATAAAAACCACTTCATTGCTCCAGCCTTCAAAGCTTCTCTCTCTCTCCACCCACACGAATTACATTCAAAACACTCGCTCACAACAAAAAATTGATCAATCAATCCTTTTCACACACACACCAGAAACAAAAAACCAAAAACACACAAAATCGACAAAATGGGAAGAGGAAATTACGGATGCACAGTCATGCGCTCAGCAGGTGGTAACTACGGCTGCGTCGTTCAAAAAGCAGGTCATGGAAACTACGGATGCGTTATCCAGAAAGCTGCAGCTGCTGGGGGAAACTATGGCTGCACAGTGCAGTAGATAGTTAGTTTTCTTCATTATCTATCTGCACTGTACATGTACAAAATGAGGAGGAATCTCTCGCACGACTTAGAGAGAGACTCAAGACTTCGGATTCACCTCATTCCAGCATATACAGCGACATTTCACAGCACGACACAGCATTGGCATTGGCATCTCAGCAGCATAGAAACATGACGACAACATCAACATGACCAATTTCTTTCCTTTCCTTTCTTTTGTATTTCAATCACGAAAACTTTCGACTTTCACTTCACCAATCACTTCGATTCTTCCAGTCCAAATATTACACATACAAAGCAACGTCGTACGACTTCCGTCCCCTTTCCTCATCTCTTACTTGATTCATCAGTAAGTCCTACCCTCCACCCTCTACATCCCAATCTCTTACCCTAAATACAAACTTACTAACAAACCCCTACTCTTAAGCTCTCCTCCAACCAACTCCTCTCCAAGCTCTCTCAACACCAACACAGTACTACAGAGGAATCAAACAGCAAACCGAAGGACTCTCAAAAGCATGAACGAACCAGATGGATAAAGGACAAGGACAAGGAAAAGGACAAGAAATCAACCAACCCATTGCAATTTTCCTCTCTTTAAACACCCTACAAAGCACATTCAATTCACCATCCACCTCAAATGTACCAGAGAGGAACTTCTGCTCGTTTACCTAAGCACGTACATGATAACAGCAGGGTAGTACATTTCAACGAGGTAGATCTTTGTGCAGTTTAGCAGCACATTTCCGAATCAAACTCTGTTGCTGTACTTGTGGTCTTTTATTAATTTGACTTTTATGATATGTGACGAACTTCGGCCTAGTAATGATACCAAATGGTTTTTTTCTTCTCAAACTTCTTATTCAAATCCTCTCTAAACCTTTCCAAGTCAAACCGGTCTATTGATTATTACCCGAATCAAAGAATTCCACACTTATATTACCACCTACTGTAACAACAGCTACCACCCTTCCAAAGAAGCTAAGAAGGAAACACACACAACTAAGTGACTATCCTAAGAAATAGAATCTAGTTACTGAACTAACTGACATAATTTAGATAACCAAGATATTCTAGATAAGGGCCATGTCTCAATTTAACTAATATTGAATATTTCAAGTATCTATATAAGATAGAAACAGTTAGTTATATTCTTATCCACTTATTTCTTTCCACAAAAGAAAAACAACTCTACGTACCACCCACATATTACTCCCAAATAACTCTATAAAACATCTCACAACTTATCTTCCAAAAACAATATAAACCTATATGCATTAGTTAACTGTATCAAGTATGTACCATATAGACAAACTAGTAGTCTTTACTGACTTAGTATACTCATTGTCGAAAGGCAAGAGCTATATAATATTTATTCCAACACTAACTAGGCCAACTCTAGAAGATTACTTTAACAAGCTAGTATATATTATAAGCTCTAAATAGCTTTATCCCTATCCGTTACTGTTGCACTTACCCTTACCCTTACCCTTACCTCTCAACCAATCCTCCATCTAACCTATCGACCCTTTATTCGTATACCCAAGCCTTCCGCAATCCCTTCTATCTCTCCGATCTCTCCGGCGTGGTTCTAGCGGGCGTAGTTCGAAGGGTTCTCGATGTGGTTCTAGATGTTTATCTATCAGTAAATGCTTAGCTTAACAATTTCGATAGGTTCAACGAATGCATAAGGTCCTGTCGGTTGATTTCATCAACTACTTGATGGGCGAGTAGTGGTTATTTTTCTTAAGTATTTACTATTAAAAGGTTTTTAATTAATTATCCATTATAAGAAAGCTGTTTATATCTAAGAAAGAGATAGTTTTATACTAAGAAAATTATTTTAGATTAAACTTTATAGTACAAGAACGTATTAAAACGTAAGGTATTAATTTTAATACTTATAAAAGATCTAATAATCTATCCTCTAAAAGCTTTATACACCTACATAAACAATACTTACAAAACTATACAAACACTACTATCTTTAACCTTTAAACCTCTAAAGCTACATAACTAAGTAACATACACAATTAAGTAACCTACCCACTTAAACCAGACGCCCACTCATCCAAATCAAACCATTCATTCATTCATTCCACAACAGCAACTCACAAAAATATATCATTATCGCTCGCTCTACAATACATCCCCACCTACAAAAGAACCCCCAGAATCCCCATCACGATTCGCTTGCTTGCTTGCCCTCAAGTAGTTCAGAAATAACTCTCTCACTTCCGTTCTGTTTTCAGATGATTCATTCCCTCAGCCTTCCACATAACCTTTCTACATTATGGGGCGGCCCGAACAAAATTCGATCAAGGACATCATTACTCTGATCGAGGTTGTCGTCACCCTGTCTTGCCGAGCTTGCAAAGAACTCGAGATCAATTTGATCGAGGTCTTCCTGAGTTTGATCGAGGTTTTCCTCAGTTTGATCGAAGTTGTCATCCCTCTCATCACGACGGCTATCGCCATTACGCATCCGCTCCAACGTCCGAATCTTTAGAAGAAGAAAACTTGACGTTAGCATCACAGACAACATCCTCACATCCATTCAGCCCATCTCATCCCATCCCACCTCATCTCAAAGCCTCAAAGCCTCAATCAAACCCAAATAAAACATCTGGAGTAGTCCAGAGATCAATAGATACTTAGATAAAGAAGAGAGGGATAGAGAAGTAAAGAAAAACCTACATGACGAGCACAAGTAATCAAACGAACCAAATGCCTTGCATATTTCCGCTGCCACCTCCCACCTCCGTTCAACAATCAAAAACCTTGAAAACCCACCGATTGGCTTCTCCGCCAACTCTCGACCAGTGAGATATACGGCCGGTTGTAAGGGCGTGTCCATCCCAAGCAATGTCCTATCGACAAAGTACCTGAGCACCCACGCTTCAACGGCTATTTCATCCCTATCAACGGTCGGCATGCAAGTCAGGTACGAGACCATGTATTTGGTACCGCAACCCATGTCGATGTCGCTAGCAGCGTTGGGTGTTAGGAGATTGTTAACGGTTCTTTCCGTTGAATCTTCTCTGAAAAATCCACTCGCTAATTCATCTGCTGTGATTGGGTTCATTTTGATGGATCTGGGTTATGCTGAGGAGTCTGGGTCATTGTTAGCACTTCTTCCTTGAACAAAGAACAGCAGTAGAAAACTTACATCAATACGGAGTAAGATCTTGGAGCCGTAGTACAAGTACGAATGTACAGTAAAGAAATGCGTATGTTGTCTGTTATGGTCGATAACTGTGCTGTTCGTGTGGATAGTTGTATCGAGTATGAATTTTTGTATTGGTAAGGTAGGAAGAAGAGGCGAGAAGAAGGGAGCGAAGGAGGTGGCTGTGAGTTTTGTTGAGATGACAATTTGTAGGTACTTAACCTTGTGACTTTGGGAAGGAGCTGGGCTTGGAAAATACAGATTGGTGAGGTAGGAATGGTTGATGGAGATGGAATGAGGAAGGAATGATGTTCTGATTTAATCATGACTATATTACTCTAGGAGTTCTTGAATTTCGAGGATAGGATTTTTTAACTGAGCAATTGTTGTTGGTTTTGAAATCTGGGTGACGGGCCTGTACATGAGATAGCTAATCTTTGTGTAGTTTTGTGGAGGTGTAAGTATGTAGATATTAAATATTAAATTGTAGATGCCTTCGCGTATGTACATCGTTAGAATCTTACCTAGCTCTCAAATCGTATCGTATCTTCCGCTGCAGGCAAATCCTGCTTTTTCATCTCTCCCTCGTTTGGCGCGTCGTCTTTTGCTTCTTCCTTTTTTTCTACCTCTCCATCTGTAGCAGCTCTATCTCTCTGTACCTGTGATTCAATGCCATCCTTTACTTCTATTTCTGTTCCCTTTCCATCCTTGTCCCCATCATCATTTTTTTTCCCTACGCCGTCCTCCTTCTCTTTCTCATTTTTACTACTACCCCGCTCATCATCCCCACCATCAATGCCACCTAGCTTCTCCAAGAGCTTCAACCCCTTTTGCCTCCTCCTATTAGCCTTCCGTTCAGCAATCTTCTTTTTCTTAGTATTCAATTCCTCTATTCTAACCACCCTCCTTTACCCACCCCTCGGTCTCCTTGGCAGCAGCAACAGGAGAGCTGGCATGATGAAGCAAATATCCCTGAAGCTGAGCCGGCGTAAAAGTATTATCCGGGATTTGGCTACTAAACTGTAAAGCAAGTTTTTGAAGTTCTTCATCCCCAACCCCTAGTTCGAGGAGGTTGGTGTTTGTGAGAGTACGATCGGGCGTATACATGCGAAGGAACATTAGTTCAGCACTTCTTTGGGATATGTTGCCTAGGAATATCATTTTGTCGATACGGCCAGGGCGGACGAGGGCTTTGTCTAGCTTATCAGCTATATTGGAGGTCATTAGAACGATACGTCCTTCTTGAGATGCTACACCGTCTAACACATTGAGAAGGCCCGACAAAGTGCAGCGAGATCGATTGTAACTAACTACTTCCATCATCATCGTCGTCGTCGTCTTCATCTTCGTCATCCATAGATGTCTGGCGCTTTATCCCAACAGCGTCAATGTCTTCGAGGAGGACGATGCATCTAGGTGGCAATGCATTGAATAGTGTTTCTAGATGGCTGTCCTCTTTGACGCTTGGGATATGCAATAAATAGAGTTCAAGGCCAAAATGTCCAGCAAGAGCGAGAGTGAGTGATGTCTTGCCCGTTCCCGGAGGACCATGTAGGAGATAGCCCCGTCGGTAAGGGATACCACGTGAAGTATAGAACTTTCTTGTAGCAGGATCTAAATAATTCCTAATATCCTTAACGAGCTGCTCTTTTGTAACCTCATCAAAGTGAACTGTTTCCAGAGGCCGGATAGGCCTGAGAATCGTCGTATCCCACGATTCACGGTTGTACTGGTTCTTGGAAGCACGAATCGTGATAAAAGATTCTCTCTGTTTGTCTGCAAACTCGCGGCACATATCGAGGAATCTTTTGATGGGCGCCACTGAGCGACCAAGACACATAACAACAAGTGGCTCATCGCCCTCGGGAGCAGCAGCGTATTCGTCGGGTTCATTGTTAGACCCCATGCTACTAGATATGGGTATCCGTCGGACCAAGAACAGTCTCCTTTCATGGATAAACCATGTCGCGCCAAAGGTTGGAAGATATTCAATAGGGACCCTCTTCTCGTGATAATAGTCGTTCCTTTTTACTGCAACTCTTCGATAGCGCCAGGAGTCATTTTCGATATTTTCAGATCGCGCAGTCAAGACTCGAGTACCCTGGCGCGTTAAGACTTGAGCTCCGAGCCAGTTCAGAACCTCCCTATTAAGCTTGTCACTGCAAGCTATAGAAATGGATGCAGTGCAAAATTTTATGATCCACCAGTAAAATTTGAGGCCGAGCCCGTGAAGGTCTCGTAAGGCGCTTGATATCGTGCCAAAGATAGTCAATGCTGCGGCGAGAGTCGTGAGATCAAGCTTGAGCCAAGTGTTAAAGAAGGCTTGTAGGAATGCAAAGCCAGGTGTGGATTGTTCAAGGAGATCCTGTATTGAGGTCGATGTACCAGCAGCAGCTCCAAGAACTGAGGTTCTGGCAAGCTCAAGAAGCCGCCTAAGAGGAGCCTGAACCATGATTATGGAGATGCCAAGACCACTGGCTGGATGGGTCAGATCTGGAATTGATGATCGTGGTAGAACTCCAGAATGTGAGGATTAGTTGATGATTTATATTCTCAGATTGGTGTTTGTTGCGGTGAGTCTTGTTTGTACTCCTCACTTGAGGCAGCCAGCGCACTACTAGGGTACCTAAGGCAATCAGTGGCTGCCCGTCAATAGATTGGGGAGAATAAGAAATGTTACCAAGTAGGTAAGCACGGCTGACGTGGGGCAAACACTAGAACGAATGAAAAGCCCGAGATAGCCTGAAGCGCAATCGCAGCCGTAGGCAACCTCTTCCAACATGTTCTGACCAAGGGGGGGGGGGGGGGGGGGGGGGGGGGTTGGAAAGATTGCTAGGTCAGTCTATGGAAAGGTAACTCAGTGAAGTCAAAGTATTGCATCGCGTATCGAAAGTGATTGAAAAGGAAGCCTGTTGGCTGTTAGCATAGCGAAAGTGATACGCTGGCAGCCTATCATGTCAGAAGGCCCTTTTCTTTACTTACCTTAATATTTTCAAGTCAACAGCAACGTAAGTCCACGTTAAATCTAATGCGTCGCGCAGCAGTTGTGGTATCATACAATCATACACAGCACTAATTACAACAGGCAAGTCGATAACGCCGATATATTACCCAGACAATGCAGAATAGTGCTGTATCATTCCTAATCCACTTCATCATCAATCCCATCCCAACCTCTAACATCATCCTTTTTCCTCCCAACTGTATTGCCTAGCAAGCTGTTGGTCAGAATCCCAACTTTCTGGAGATTCTGTGGCCAGTGGGGAGCAATCCTGTTGATCCCTTTTCGATCAGCTGCATCTTCGTCGCTGCTACTGTCGTAACTGTCGTCGTCCATATCACCCCTAGGATTGAGTGTATGCATTGACACAGCACTGGAACCTAGCCGCGCTTCCGAGTTACCTTCGTCCGCGTACTGGGATGGGTCTCGCCCGAGGATTTTGTCGGCTTTGGACATTGTCCTTTGTGGGTTTGCTCTGGGTGTGCTGAGATAATGTCTACCGGCTCCTACATCAGGTATTTGTGGGTACGATGGAGCTTCTTCACCCCATCCAGCTGCTCTTTCTCGAGCTCTTTGTTCCTCACGCTCTCGAGCGATCTTCTCCCTAGCCGCCAACCATTTTGGGCTCGGCTCCCAGCTCCATCCATCGCCAGTTGTTGTGCAGATCGGAAAAGCCCAAAGTAATTTCCTGTGCCCAAATAAATGCAAGAGATTTCTCCTTCGTCCCAGGTCAAATGCGCTAGGTAGTTTCTCGGAGTCTTGCTCGTCGAGATATTCCTCGTATCTTTCTCGCGCTCGTTGCCTTTCCATCTGGTCGTAGGATTGGTATCGGGGCTGACCCATCGCGATCTCCCCGTTTGCCTGCTGGGATATTGGTGTGTGACTTTGTAAGTCGTTCATCTGCTGCCCGTACTCTGGCTGTTCGTGTTCGCTGTCCGCTTGCCTTTGCACGATTTGCGAGATATGTTGATTCTGCATCGCCTTTCGCAATGGTGACAAATACCTTGTCTTCTCCAAACACTCAATCGTCGTCTGTCCTCTAGACGCCAACAAAATATGCCATCCAGTAAACCCAGCCAGCACAATTCCGATAATTCCGGATATAACCATCAACATCACATAGTTGACAGGCATCAAAGACTCCGTGTATTCCCCGTCATTCAAAATCTCACTCCAAACCCAGGATCCTGAAACAGCAACATCCAAGAAACAAAACAAAGTGGTGTATATCAAAAAAAGCAGAAATGCTTTGTAGTTCTTCAATCCAACGCACGTGGCCAGCCATGGGCAGTGATGATCCATCTTCAAGACGCATTTCCTACACGTCGAACAATGATGTGCACGATCCGGCTTCCGCGCCTGGCATTTCTTGCAGAACCGTAGCTCACCATTTGATTTTACTGTGTAGTTTGTAGCTGCCGGCGGGGCATGTGTGGGGAGCGAGCTATAGCCATCGTTCGCGGTGGTTGTGGTGCCAGGACTTGTAAATACGGCCGTCGTGTAAGACCAGTTAAGGAGGAGATATAAGGCTATGCCGAGGAATGAACTTCCCTTTCCTGTAAGCAACCTAGTGTCAGCCAGACGACGGTAGTAGACTTAATAGGGCGATGATAACATACCTACCCAGGCACTCTTCGAAGGCAAGAAACCGATGGTAGCTTCAACCCATACAGCCCAAGTTGTGATGCTGTATACGAATAGGAGGGGGAAGTAAGTCAGGCCCAGACAGCAGTAGCGTTCAACTTTTCGAGCCCATTTGCGAGGCATTCTTGCTGGAGATCGAGATGGACTTGGGGGTGCAAGAGTTGCCATTATACAAGTATCATGATGCGAACGTTGGCATGTTGTTATATTGATTGTCGCGTGTAGTAGGCTTTGGCGTGGTGCCAAGTGCGGCGGAGATACGAAGTAAGGCAGACTTCTAGACTCAGGAGGTGCTGCTGCTGCTGCTGCTGACAAAGCATGGAAGGGTGATGCGGAACTACGAAACATCTGCCGGTCAGCGGCAACGACAAACGGCCTTCTGCGCAGTGAGGCGTGTGGGTGCATCGCAATGGACAGTATTTTTTATTTCTTGCGATGTTCTTTTGTTCGTGTACTTGACTTTCTTAATGTACAATGGGACTCCTGTAGCTGTTCTCTGTCCTTCGTATTCATGGCGGTGTCATGGTTCCTTTCCCACGTCACCTTGAAGAGTCTTGTGTCGATCCACAGATCCCACAGTCTTCGCCGCGACAACGTGGTACCACTGCGGGCTTTCAGCTGCTATAAATATGGACTGGATGATCAAGAGTACCTCAGACCTGGAAGTCCTGGGTCTGCAAGGCCGCTTAGACACATTTCCTAGACCTTTTCTTGTCTTGGATCTTGAACTCTGGAAGGCTCTTTGCAGTTTAAGTCGCTCAATCCTGTGGTTCTCCCAGCGTGAATGTGTTGGCATAAGGTAGTTTTAAGTAGTCTTAATGCTGCAGTAACCTCGTAGATACCTAGGTAGGTACCCACTTCAGAGCATAACCGCAGATCTGCACTATTACGGAGCTAGACCTTGCAAGTTAAGCAGTTGCGGGTGTGAGGCTGAAGTGGAATTTGCTTCTGTCTAGTATCAGACAGATTCTGCGTTGACAGTAAGAAGCATTCAACTTTGAGAGGCAATGAAGACAGAACCTCGAAGAATAGGGGTTTACATAGGTAGGTAGGTAGGTAGGTACGCCGCCATCCGCAGAGAGCACTGGAAACAGCTACTGGCCCAGGCAAGCTTGATTTGGAACCCAAATACTTGAGGTCAACTTCAGCTCTGTAGTTCAGATTCCAAGTATCTATGTAGTGAGGAAGGCCAGGTCTCAGCCTGTCTCTAGACTGCCTACCTAGGTACCCATTCTACAGATTGTCGCTGTTTGTATACGGCAACCGAACCTCCACCTCTCCTTCTCCTTCCCAACCCCGCGCTCGGGCTAAGGATATCAGTGAATTTCAACAACCTACCTTCGTACCTTATTGCCTCGCGCTTCAACTTCTAATATCAACAACTTCAACACCGGATGCGAACAACAACCAAAGCACTCGCAGATACTTCTTCGCCACCGGTCATTGACACAACCGGCCTGCAAAGAAGGCTTTTCATTGCCTTCGTCTCTTGAATCTCTTCACTGCCCTACATTCTGCACCACGCACAAGTGTCAGTCAACATGGCTCCTCCCAAGGATCCAGACCAGGAGTCGGAGGTAGACCCTCGTGAGTTTTGCCGCACCTGCAACGCCGTTTTCATGAGCTACGAGGCATTGCATTTCCACAAGCTAGGTGCCGCAGATCACTTTTGTTGTCCTGTCTGCAGCGCCGACTTCGTCACTGCTGAAGGCTTCAAGCGCCATTACAATCAGGTAGGTACTTCAATCCCCAGCCCCAGAATTGAAACCCCATATCACACATCGATCTGGCACATCAGCATGCAATAGAACGAACTCCTTCAATGCGCAGATCATTGCTCGGACTCTCTAACATTTTAGATGCATGCTGCCCAGCAGAACCTCGAATGCCCAGGATGCGGAGAGCGATTCGTTCGTGTAGGAAGCCTTGTCAGCCACATCGAGATGAACATGTGTCGCGTTATCTCTGCTGCAAAGTTCGGTGACGTTCGCGAAGCAAAGGCTAAATGGCATAGCGACAACCACAACGCTACGGTCTTTGCACGGTACGGTGCAGGATTTGAAGGGATCGATGAAGTAGGCAACGTCACAAAGCCTCCCAATGCTTCAGTTGTCAAGCCAAAAACTACAACTGGCCCTGCTAAAGTACCTCGAGGTCCTTCTGGCAATGCCTATGAGGATGCTTGGCGCGTGCAGCCCGAAGAGGAAGTCACAGCCCATGATACCCGCAGCACCCAAGGCGCTTGGTCTTCCTCTGATACGGATACAGGCGGTGCACGTCTCGCCCTTGAGTCTACCGATCTCTTGCGTTTTGAGAGTCCAGAGAAGCGAGATGGATGGGTTGACGATGAATACAAGCCAGCCAATCAAGCAATCCGAGCTCAACCAGGTCCAAAGGCTGATCACCTCCCACTCGTCATAGGCGGCTGGGGAAATGGGCCTTCTCGTAAAGTCGACCAATCCAGCCCTCCAAAGCAAGAAAATCACAAACAAAGAGCAACTACTAGGTATTGTCCCCTTCGAGTTGTTGCTTGCCATGATAATTTAGTGCTAAACATTCCAGCAGTCAGGGTCTCAACGAAATCAACGTTCGGGGAACGACAGAGTCGAAGGCAATGGTTCAAAATGACTTCCCTTCCTTGCCAAGCCAGCAGAAGCAAGCCAAGCCCCCTGTTGCCGTTGTAAAGTTGAAGTTCACAAATCGACTGAGCGCTCCCCACACCACGGGGACCACCGCCTACGGAACCAAAAAGTTACTTCCTCCTGCTTTCATTCCAGGTCAAGGTGAGTTGATTGCGATTTTCTTGATCTTGAGATGAGACTGGGACTAAACAAGTGATTTATTCAGTAGCTGCGAACCCAGAGCGTACCTACACCTGTAAGACGTGTGCGGAGACATTTCCCGGTATGACTTTACCTCAGTGGTCGAAGGCTTTCTTGGAGGATCACGCCCGTAAGTCTCATCGCCTTCAAGACCACGAGATATCAGAGCTGTACCCTCCCGAACCGGAACGTACCTATTTCTGCAAGCTGTGCACCGAAGCAATGCCTGGCACCAAATTCGAAAAGATGACAAAGGGAGATTTGGAAATTCATGGCCGCACACTTCACCGCCTCCGCGAACATGAACTCCATGAGCTTTATGTTACACAGGCTCCAGAGTCTTCCAGTAGTCCTGTCAAACGCCCTGTTGGTGAAGTCCCTGTAGCTCGAAGTCAGACTCCTACCGCGGGTATGCCTACGAAAACAGCTGCTACTACTATTACTAACTCTCAGCGACCTCCTCCTGCTACCAGTGTCGAACATCAAACCACTGCTGTCAGTTCTCAGCGCCCAGTTCCTACTGCCAGCTCTGAACATCCAGCTCTGGCTAAGAATGGCAAACTTTCAGCTTCTACTAGCAATCCTCAACGTCCAGCAGCCGCCGCTCAACCTCTAAAAGTTCCTGCAACTACTAGACCCACACAGTCTCCCACACCATCTCCTCAGCCGCCAGCAGGTCAAATGCAAACAGTTAAAGTCGATGAAGGCGAGGAATGGCGACCTCATGATCCCTCAAATCCAAAGTTCAACGTCAAGTCGTATTGGATTGCTGCTTTGGAGAAGTACAAGTGCCCCCATGTTGGTTGCAAGTGAGTTTAATCAAAAGCTACTAAGCTCGTAAAGAGAATTCATTAACGTGTGGCCGTGTTTTAGGAAGAGTGTTGCTGCTCCTGGTGCTTTCATTCAGCACCTTCGATCCCCTGCACACTCAAACAACAATCTTCAATGTATGAACTGCCTCCGCTACTTCGGCTCGGCAACTGCACTCACTCACTCAGCATTGTGAAGCCCAAACTACCCGATGCCTCATTCGAGAGACTGAAAACTATGGTGCTGCCATTGATGTTGTCACTGCTGGTACTGCTGCTCCTGCCGGTCGACATGCCGATGATACAATCCGATATGTCACAAACAATATCGGTGTTGTCGGTGGTTCGCAGAGCTTCATCCAAGCCCATAAGAAGGCACAGGCCGTGAAGGAAGCCAGAAATGCCACCTACTGGGACAACAAAACCCCCGACTGGTAGATTGCGGTTATTACTGTCTTCATACTCTGTCGCAGCTTTCTATCCCGGTCTTTTATGACTACTAGGTAACCGGTTAGTATTCTCACCTGGCGATCGTTTGTTTCTAAAGCTAGGCGACACAGTTTATTTTCGTTCACTTTACTTTCACACTACAACTTCAAAACGACATCTTGATCCAGTGGTGGCGTTTATGGTTCAGATGTTTTCGGCACGTTGCTGTAATTCCTTCCTATCATGTTGTAGCATGATCTCTGGATCAATTAGCAACATGGATCGAAAGGCATTAAGGATGCTCGGTGTCTGTTGTGCTTCTTTTCTCTACAAACCTGGAGGCCAAATGTTCTTTGGCATTGCGATGGTCTAAGATAGAGGAAACTTTCGGGTCCCCGTATCTCTTCGTTCTTTTGTAGATAGACTATCCGCAGGAAACTTCATCTCATATAGAGTAAAACTCCAGTAACTCCGTGGTATAAGTCAGGACCCATACCTATGTGTACAAGTTATTCGGTTGTAGAACTGTTCTAAGCTTGCTGTAACTACAAGTGACTCCATCTCTCAGTCTGCTATGCCATTATCTTAGAAGCTGCCATATATCTTATCACCTGTTAATGAAGCTCTGTGAATCAGCGACCTCTTGACTGACCAGATGATCCAGTAGTAGATGATTTTCTTCAAAACTTATACTTACTTGTATTTGTCTCTCATGCGTTCTAGCATTTTGTCTCTTCGTAATTAGGCACTCTTCACAATTTGAGCCCTTTGCTAATAGGATCATTGAATTAAAGATACAGACCTCGAGGTATTTAGGATTGCTACACTTTTGGCGGTAGTTTATATACAGTTTCATTTTGATAGCAACGTTCTTACTTACTACAATGTTTACATGCTTCAAAATCTTTCCTGGTCTTAAATGAAGCTGAGCATATCACACAATTGAACTTTATTTTAAACAATGGTATTTTGTTTCTTTAGATATTTACCACCTTTGTTATTCAAACGCTAGATTCACCAATTCCTGAACTCCTGGCCCGTAAAATCCCACTCGACGCCATTGGTATCCCTAGTCCAAACATGTAATCTTATCCTGAATGCCTCCCAATTCTTCTCTCCATCTTGCTAAATTAGATATTTTGATCCGAGTAACACCTTCAGGACCATAAAGATAAGACAGACGACTATCCCGGCAATTGTTCTGTCGATCCATAGGGGTACGCCGTCGTTGGATTGTCGTTGTCTGTGCTGTGTCGCTTGTACTTGTACTGTTTGTCGTACTGGTATCGGTATGGTAGCTGTGGGTTGTGGGACCGTCTGTGCTGGTCTTGCAGGTGGATATGCCGGTGCTGGAACAGGTGCACTCGCTGGAGCCGGATCCATAGCAGCAACGATAGGACCCGTCTGCACACAAACCCCTCAGCCAACTCAGCGCTCTCCTCATCCTGCTCAGCCCTCCCACAACCCTCAGCAGCAACTCCATCCTTCGCCTTCTCCATCTCATCCTTAAACCCCATCTTCAACTCCTCAGGAACAACCTCTTCCTCCTTCTTGCCCTGACCATCCTCCTCATTAGCTTTAGCAGCCTCAGCACACTCCCTCAAAATCTCCTCATTACTCTTCCCACAACTACCACATTTCCAGGCCAAACTCTCGCCCGCCATCCTCTTCCTAACCGCATCCCCAGTCTCCAACCCCCCCAGCTGACCCTTCGCATCTGTCTCCATAAAACTACGTAACGCCACAAGCGCAGTCCTTAAACCCCAAGCTGGCTGCCACGTCTCTTCATGATGTCCACTTATCGATAAACAGATCTCGCGATTCGTTTCGAACCGTCCTGAGGGTGTTAGGAACCGGAAGGATGGCGGTCGCAGTGGGTAGGTTGGTGGAAGCACTATGCGACCGTGGTAGATTCCTGTTGCGAAGGCAGAGGACGGTGGTCCTCGGAGGGTGAAATGCCATTCGAAGAGGTCGGATTCGAGGGGTTCGGCTGTGTAGTCTGGGGAGGGGGCGTTGGCTAGTTCGGAAGCTTCACGGACTGTTTTGTTTTTTTGGGAGCGGTTAGTTGGGAGACTTTGAATAGATGGGTAGGCGGGTGTTTGTTGGGTAGGTAGATGGGTGAGATGTAGTAGGTAGTAGATAGGTAATAGGGATTAAAGGAAGGAGACTTACGAATGCGCTTTATGGTGGGGGATTTGGAGTTAAATTGGCTACGAGAAGCCATCTTATAATAGTTTGTTGTCCCAGTTATTGGGGAAGCTGATATGGAGAGAGTATTGAGAGAGAAAATAGGTAGTGAGTTATGGTGTTTGTGGAGTTGTGTAGTTGATAACTCTGCTGGTAGCTCAATCAAGAGAAGAGCTGACGTTGCTTCTTCTTCTTGATTGCCGATAAGGCGGAGCTGAGCTGGCTGGAGGATTCGCCGCTAAGGATACCGTGGCGTCATATTTATAGTCACGTGCTCGCACATGTGATACCAGTCAGAACTGGCTGGATATGGATGTCTGAGGAATCAGTCAGTGCTGCTGGTATCATTATGATTCAGTGCCATAGTGACAAGAATGGATTATAGTTGAAGCTTTGTTAGATTTCCGTCTTCTTAATCATGTTTTGAACACGTCGCCTATTGCTTGCTCGCTTAGCTCGTCTACATGTTGAGTTTCCGACACTGGGCATTTTTATTTGTAGCAAGCGGTTGTTGATTGTGAGATTGGATAGAATGTATAGTTCTGATCGTAGGTCTTATATCAATAAGTATAGCAAAGTCATGATGTACTTCAAAGGATTTCTTCCGTTTAGGATGACCTTATGGCAAGAGTTTATAAAAGGCTAGGAGCAGGTATTGTGTGAATGGATTTATAAGAGATGATTTCGAGGAATCGGATATGGAATGGATTTGAGTGTGTTACTTAAATGGATAACTGACTTGACTTGGGTAACTGACTTGTCTTGGATAACTCAATCCCCTAATCAAAATAATCTGTATCTTAGTAATTACAAGGCAGGGTCTGTAATATGCTATATTTAGGATTAAATTACCTTCATTTCTTACCTAACCAACTTACGTGATATATATAGTAATGATATTCATCCAAGTGAAAAAAAATATCCCGAAAAAAATACTCCAAGAAAGAAACGTCCTAATAAGTATATCGAAGTTACCGCCAACGTGTCTACCCGATTCAGTAACACCGACTCCCTTCCGAAAATAAGTCGCCTGACCCTTCGTATCAAAAACCTGATATACGACTTGCCTCTCATAAGCCAACACATCATCACCAACCAAACCCCTCTCAACAATCCTCAAAGACTCATAAACCCTACCTTCACCAATCAACATCCCCTCAAAATAATCCCTCTCACTCAAATGATAAGCAGTAATCCACCCACCGACCATCTTCGGCAAACTATTAGCTCCATACTCACCACCACTACCACCACTACTCACCAGCTCAACCAAAATCCTCGGCCAACAAAAAGTAATTGATTTAAAACACAGCGCCCGAACTACTCAATCCCTGTCTAATTTCCTCAATCTCCTTCTCACTAGGATTCATAAATGGTATAGGTCTAGTATCCGGAAGAGGATCAGGTATACAACAAATCTTCGAACGATAATCCGCAAAATAAGCAGCATTCGCACAAGCTGCTAGATTCGGATTAAAGATTCGTAGCATATGCGATGGAACTTCGGGTTCTAGAAATATTACAGGGATACAACCTATTGTTTCTGGTGCTGGATCTGGTGGGGTTTGAGTTGTGAGGATGAGAAATGGTGCTTGGATTTGGAAGAGGGTTATGTTGTTGTAGGTTTTTCGTAGCCAGGTTATTTCTTCTGGGGATGGGTTGCGGATTTTTCGATTGCAGGAGTCCCAGAGGTTGAAGGGGGCGGTGTCTCCTGTTTGGCGGGTTCCGTAGTTGGGGTTTGGGGTGGTCATGTTTGTTTGAGGTTGTAGTAGGTGCGGGGTGGATTTGAATTGGTCTGGCGGAGGATTATTTTGTGTTTTGAGGGAGCGAGTTTGGACATCTACGTTCGAGGAACGTTATATATGTGTGTGTGTGTGTGTGCGTGTAATTAGAAATATCACAATAGCGGGGAAAGCTTTTCGAAAATTTGGATTTGAACAGAGCTAGATTATTTGGCGTGACGCTAGGAAGAACCCAATTGTAGCTATTTCATCTTTTCCATAAAATTTTGAGGTCTATGTGTTTCAATTTAGCTCAAAATTACTTCAACTAACCAATTTACTCAAAAGGTTACTAAAATAAGTAAATTACCCAGAACAAGTAGGTTATTCAAAAAAAAAACTGGATACAATAATTAAGTAAACTACCCAAAACAAGTTAGTTATTTAATTCTAAAAGACACCCTAATTAAAATTTATATCTTTAGTAGTTTAATCTCATATTTTCTTAGGCTAATGAAACTTAATTTAGTTATATAGAACTAGTTAAAATAAGTTGGATAAATTTTCTCGACTACTAATATTTGAATAGACTAAGAACTCTTCAGCAACTAAAATAATATTAGTTGTTACAAACTCTTAATTTGTGCAAAAATGTTTTATTGCTATTATTACACTTGCTGTCAATCGTCTCTTATTTGCCAGCTGTACATAGAATATGATGCTGAGCATGCAGTGAATCATTTAGGGTAGTGAATCATTTAGGGTAGTGAATCATTTAGGGTAGTGAATCATCTAGGCTAGTGAATCACCTCGGACTAGTCAGTTCAATTGGCTTCAGAAAAGTATAAATACTTCCTCCCCGACCTCCTTCTCCATCCCTCTCTTCCAACAAACAACCAACTCCTTCTTACTTTACTAGGAACTCTTCAATCACTTTACTCTACTCTAATACTATCACATCTTCTTAGGTTACTAGTAACCAACATCATCTCGGTAACTCACATCATCTCGATAACTCACTTCCACTTAATCACTATGGCCACCAACTCCTCACGAGGCAGCGGCCTCGGCCCACGGCAAGGTAACCAGATGTTCAGGCTCGCACCTACATCTGAGTACAAGAAGAACCTGGAAGAAATGGTAAGCCAACTTGAAACCGCAGTAAATAACTGCTGCCCAACTATGGTCAAGCCCTACAATAGGGTGGGAGTGCTGGCTCTTCATTGGCAAAATGATGATATGGGCGTCGAAGGACTCGAGGAGGAGCTTCTGAAGGAATTCCGCGAGCACTGGAACTTTACTACAGAAAGCTATGTCATCCCCACCGGACCTAGTGCTGCTGTCGTTGAAATGGAGTTCACGCGCCGCATTATCGATTTCAAATACAAGTACAATGAGGAGGATACCTTGATGATCATCGTTTATTCCGGACATGGGATGATCTCTTCAGATTGCAAGGAATACTTTATTAGGTAAGGTTTGTCAGAATCGAGGCCGTCGACCTGCGCAACTAACGAAATGCAGTGGAAAGCTAGAGAATCCAAACAATCCACAAAAAATGGCGCTTAGTAATACCAAGCTCGACTTCTTCGAGATTGATCGCATTTTTAGACGAAACTTATACGCAGATACCTGCTATATCTTCGATAGCTGCTATGCAGGCAACATAGCTACCAATGCCGCAGGAGAAGTTGAAATCTTTGCAGCCTCGGGCTTATGGGACATGGCTGGCGCCAAACTCCACACTTCTTTTACAAGAAGATTGATCGATATTCTCAAAACTAAAAGAGGCGGCACCTCTTTTGGGGAAATCCATGGACAGATGGCTGCCGAGCACCGAAACAAGCAACTCACCGCCACGCCAGCCTTCATCCCAAGGTCAAACAATCAGCCGCAGATTCAACTAAAGCCGGTTCGACTGACGGGACGGTACTTCCAATTTCCTGACACAATTCCTCATGACCAGAGAATAGCAAAACTCAAATCGCTTCCACCTGGCAGTTCTCGCGTCTTGGTTTCAGTACAGCTTCAAGACTCGGTCACTCTTCCAGACTTGGAGCAGTGGACAAAGTGGCTCACACGAGATATCCCTTCAAACATTAGTACTATCGGTATCGAAGCGATATTTGATTCTACATCTCAATTGATCCTCTTGACATTACCCTTCCAGCTTTGGGCTATGCTACCGATTGAGGAGGACGCTTCTTGGAGTTTTGTTGGGGTCGTCAGTTCGCACAATCGTGTACCGGAGTATCAAGCACAGCAAGTGCAGTAACAACAAGGTTCATATGGACCACTGGCAGTTCGGTCCTCCGCACCTTCTGGAAGCGAGAATATACGACCGGGAAGTTCTTCAGGGCAGGGACGTGGAGGTGTAGGACGCGGCGGACCTGTCGATGATCCTTCGATCTCCAGAGGAAAGTAAGGGAATAGTTCAGCTTGACCGTGGCGGGGGGAATATTGTGTAAATAGATACATATTCGATGAATTAAATCCCTTTAGCCCATTTGATTTGAATAATCTACTTGATTTGGGAAACCTAGTAAACTAATTTGAGTAACCAACTTAATTTAAGTAACCTAGTTGATTTAAGTAACTAACTTGATTTAAGTAACTAACTTGATTTAAGTAACCAACTTAATTTGAGTAACCTACTTGCAAAACACAAAATTTCTAATTAATGCGCGACCCATTTAATCCCACAGCAGCAGCCCCATTCACCACAATTCCCCCATCCTTCGCCAACCTAGGCGCCAAACTCAACTTCCCCAAAACAGCAAAACTCTCAGCCCCCCCAGCAGCAGCAGGAATATTATTAGCCAAAAACCCCTCTTCGCAGCAAAAGCCAAAGTCGCAAACTTAATAGCCTCCTTATACACAGCCGGCAAACCAAACTCAAACTCACTGATCACTGTCAATTTAACACCGAGAGCACCAAGTTTCTGCCGGATGTTATTCATGAGTGTTGTATTTCTCGTTCCGCCACCGCTGGCTACGAGTTTGGTGATTGGGGTTCGTGGGATGATGAATTTGGTTAGTGATTCTTCGATTGAGTTGATTGAGTAGGCTGTAAACATTGTTAGGTTGCGAGGAGATCGGAGGTTGTTGAGGTTGTGTATTGTGAGAGTATATCATCGGCGTATGAAGCGCCGAAATCGAGTCGCCATGCTGAGCGAGCGAGGGGGATTACGCTTAAAGAAATCGTGACTTTTTAATTGTTCTAATAATGGTTCGATGATGGTTCCTTGAGCGGCAAGTTCACCGTCTCTTATCATAGGATTTCCCTGTTCGAGCTTTGATAATGTGATCAATCATTACGTTTCCAGGTCCAGGTATCAAATGCCATCATCTTGCTACGATCAGCGTCTGCGAGTTGTAGATTTGCTATTCCACCGATATTCAGCGTTACGGTTGGTCCGTCGTCTCGAAAGGATACGAAATCAAGGTATTGCATTAATGGAGCTCCTGATCCACAAAGTGCATGGTCAACGGGTCGGAATTGTGTGACGGTGGTGATGTTTGTTAAAGCTGCTACGACTCCAGATTCGGCGATGAAGAATCCGCATGGATATCCACCTCCCATCCATTTATCAACTAAGCTTTTACTTCCACTCTTCTCATACGCAGCTATCTTTTCCCGATCAGGTGGTTCTTGATAGACGGTTTGTCCATCATATCCAATGACATCAATATCTTCCGGTTTGAGCCCGGCTTGTACAAGAAGTGCATTTGCAGCTTCGGCGAAAAGTGCTCCTGCTGCGTAGTTTACACGCGTCATTTCGAAGAGGGAGAGTTCGTTGTCGAAGGCTTTCATTATGAGTGTTCGGAGTGATGATGGCCAGTCTACTGTTAGACCTGAGACGAATTTTGGTCGTGCTGGGTGTCCATCTTCTGCGAGTTCGATTGTGCAGAGGACTGCGTCGACGACGCCGTCGAAGGAGGAGCCGCTGTTGAGTCCAAGAATATATGGCATTTTGGAAAGGGGATAGATAATGCAGATACTTCGTTTCGAAGAGATGATAATTATGGACTTGGAAAACGATGCCTTCTCACCATGCAACGAATGAGAAAATGCTGCTTGCTTCTAGAAAAAGAATGAAAGAGGTTCACTCGATTTATTTGAAAATAACGCGATGGAAAGAAAAGACGCGCTGGATCTTGGATCTTCAGCCCCGCAGTGCATCTTCATGTGCTTTGGCATCCAGTGAACCACTCAGTCATCAGAGGCCTTGTACTTGCATACAGCTGCGGTACATCCCCCGAAGCATGGGATTAATGACTATGCATGGTTGTAAGCCCGGGGGATGATCCGACGGAGGCTACGGAGCCATCCCGACGCTGGGGTGCAAAGTCAACCCCCATGTTTGGACATCAAGGCGGGGGGAGAACCTAATCAAGGTAAAACTACTCAGTGACCATCAATAAAGTTAAGGAAATCATGAGTTCTAATTGTCTTCTTTCGTTTTTTTCACTAATAGAGTTCAGTGTTAGGCAGAGGATAGCACAAGTGAAAATACAGAATTATTTGTATAACTACCTTATATTTAGCCAGCTAAGTCGAGTTGTGATCAATTCAAGTAAGAGAAGTAAGTGTCTTCATGCAGGAACGTATTTGCTAAGATTACCACTCCTAATAACAGTAAGCAAAGGGAATATATTCGCATCTCTTTAACTCTCTGTAATACAGAAAAATGTGTAATAATTTATTCGCATGCTGCTAATAGCATAGCGATTCTCAAGAAGTGCTTGCTTATTGCACAGCTTCTCTCAAGTCTAGTCTTTGTTCAAAATATACTCGAGATGTAAGGAATAACAGCCTTTCGTACCTTGAGATCTTGAAAATCTGCCCCCTCCTTCAAAATATACGCATTCTAGTAGCTGCTGTCGGTGCAATTGCAACAAGTTTTACGCCAAGGAACCATTAAATAACTAAACATTAAACCAAAAAATATTCATAGCATACTCGCAAGAAGCTTCTTCAATTTCTCTGTATCCTCCGCAAATTTCCTCATAGCCTCAGCCGACTTCTCTACCGCACAAGCATCGCCATTAAATGCCCAGCGAAAAGCACTCTCGCTATTGATGTACGACACTCTAGAAAGATCCGCAGCTCGTGCTACTTGTGTATTAGCTCCTATTTTCGAATCCAAATGATCGTGCCAGTAGAAAGAAAATTTAAACTTACCACTTTCAATTGTCAACCGAGGCTTCACGAACTCCTCTTCTCCCTCAAGCATCTCCAAAATCGTCGGACTGATAGTCAATAAATCAGCACCAGCGAGAGCTTTAGCTTGAGCCGTATTTCTAAAACTAGCTCCCATAACCTGAGTCTTGAATCCATATTTCCTTAAATAATTCTGGATATTGGTCACTGTCTCAACTCCCATATCTCGATCTGTAATACCATGCGCTTTATGCCAGTCACTGATTCTCCCAACGTATGGTGCGATACAGGCAACACCAGCTTCGGCTGCAGTGATTGCTTGTACTAGGCCAAAGACGACGGTGATAAGAACGCTGATGCCGTGTTTATGGGTGAGGATGGAAGCTGCTTGGATACCTTCCCATGTTGCACTGATTTTGATGCGTACACTCTCTTTAGGGACACCTTGGTCGGCGTAGAGATTGATTACTCGCAAGGCTGCATTTACAGTCTCCTGAAAATCGAAAGAGTGTGCAACGTCTATTTCTGTTGAAACACGGCCAGTAAGCTTGTAAATTTCAGTCCCGAATTGAACTGCCAGGAATTCGGCCCCAAGCTCAAGTCTTTTGTCTGAATCGAGTTGTAATGATTTTATGTATAGGATAGTTCGCTCAAGAAGTTTAGTGTAGGATGGCTGCTGTGCTGCGAGGTATAAAAGAGACGGATTTGTTGTTCCTTCGGATGTTTTAAATCGTGCAATTTCTGTCTTCTTGTCAGTAGTTTTAATACAGTCAGCCATTTCCCACAGAAATTACGACGTACGATCAAAATCAGCAGTGTCTGCAATCAGAACCGTCCCGGCCTTTTGGATTCCCTCCAGAGCATTAATCGCTTTTGTCATGGTATTTGATGATTGCGAAATGACCTTTATTCGAATGGTATCAGAATCAGATCGACCAGCAAATTCTGACTTGTTCTTGAAGTTACAGAGACCCTAGAAGTCTTAGAGTCGGAGGACACAAAAAGTTCGATTCTGAGAGTGGAAATGGAAAGCTCGGATTATCAATTTCATAGCCTTACAGTAATCAATGAAGTCCCCGCTACTTGATCCCCGCCTCGAGCGTACTTAAGATGCATCGGGGAGGTTGCCGATGCCAAGGTTGTAGCTACTGGTACTAGTCAGTTCAAGATCTTACAAAGGGTTGTCATCCACGGCGTTGTTCTATGAAGAGGATCTCAGAATGGGCGTTAGCTGAGATCCCCTCGGTAGCTTTCTTGGCCAAATCGGGTGCAAGTGATCGGGGGAGTCTCCGAGGAGCACTCCCCGAAACAAAGAGTCTAAACTAGTCGTGACAACAAAAGCTCACCCGCTTGGGCATAATCTGGGGCAAGCTGCATATGGGGCCCCAGACTCACCTGATGATGAAAATCGTGTTTCAATGCTCGGGAGGCGGACTAATGCCATACTTGCTTTTGCGCCCCCTCTCTGAGATGGAGTCGTTCAACAAGAACGGATGATACCTTCGTTAACTCGCCGTTAGTCTATATAATGGACAAAGAGACCATCAAATTTCATACAATCATTTTTGGTAATCTCTAGAACCTGTATAATAGCCTCGGAAGTTCGCTACCCATCATGTTCAACATCAATTTTCGAGAAAATAAGTGGGCGATCTTCTACTGTGGCATCTCAACTCTCGGAGCGCTATGCTATGGGTATGATCAGATATATTATACTGGAGTTCTCGGGATGAGGGCCTTCATAGATGATTATGGCACGATAACAGACTCAGCAACAGGGAAATTTGCATTGACGACAAGTTTCCTGTCCCTCACAGCATCCATCATATATGTTGGCGAACTTCTGGGTGCACTTTTTGCTGCTCCTATCAACGACCACTTCGGGAGAAAAGCCGTATTCCTCTGCGCATCTGGCTGTATAATTGCTGGCGCAATTGTCCAGGTAGCTGACAATGGTAGTGAGGGACTCATTGTTTTTGGTCGAATCCTAGTACGTACCCAATTTCTCGAAGAAGAGTGGCCTCCTTAAGCCCCATTACTTATTGCTCTTGAATCATATACGAGTTGTTCTCAATATATCTAGCGCAAATGTACTAACTCCGATTTTCTGAGAGTAGATCGGACTCGGGATTGGACAGTTTACTGTTACCTGCATCTTGTACATCGGAGAAGTAGCGCCACCAGCCATTCGAGGTCCAGCGTTGATGATGTTTCAATTCATGCAATCATGTTCCCAGCTTGTCGGTTCCGGTATCACCCAAGGGACGGAGAGTATCACATCCACAGCTTCCTTTCGAATCCCAATGGGCCTCCTTATACTACTTCCTCTCTGCATGATTATCGCACTTCCTTTCATGCCAGAGTCGCCAGTATGGTATATGCGTAAAGATCAGAGGGAAGGGGCGGAAGCAGCACTTCGAAAAATAAACAAAAGCGCCCCTCAGTACGACCCAGCTGATGATTTGAACATCTTGAACGAAGCTGTTAGAACAGAAAGAGAGAACGAAGAAGGATCAACATGGTCGTCGCTTCTGCGTGATCCGATCGAGCGACGAAAATTAATCTTCGCCTGCGGGGCTATGGTGGCACAACAGATTAACGGAATTCAATTCTTCTACTCATATGGAGTAGTATTCGCTCAGAGTATTGGAATCAAACAGCCTTTTACGATTTCCCTAATAACAAACGTCTTGCAAGTCGTTGCTGTATTTGTATCCGTGCTGCTTGGCAACAAAGTTCCAAAACGAAGCAACCTTTTGGTCACAACAGTCATGATGTTCTGTGCCTTTGTTGTGATTGGTGGACTCGGGACACACAAGGTCCTTTCGAATGCTTTCAGTACTACGATTGTTGTCTTTTCGTATTTCGTCATTTGTGCTTTCAACTTCGGTCTCGGTCCATTGGCGTTCAACATCGCTGGAGAGATGTCTTCGGGACGGAACAGGAATAAGATAATGTCTTGCGCAATTGTCTGTTTCTTTTTCACCGTCTGGGTTATTTCGTTTACCTCACCATATATTTACTACTCTGCGAACCTTGGACCAATGCTTGCATTCGTGTATGCAGGATCAACTTGTATTACACTCGCATATGTCTGGTTCTGCGTTGGAGAGACTACCGGCCGTTCAAATCTCGAGATTGAGCTATTCTTTCAGGAGCGAATTCCCGTGCGTCAATGGAGGAAGCACCGATTTGACCACAATGAAGTAATTGTCGACGTCGAAGATAAGGTGGCACATGCGACGGTGGAAAATAGAGTATAATAATAAGGGATAAATGAGAAGTTTGGTTGAACTTCGTACCCGTCGAGTTTATTATTGTAGCCACTAGAGTTGAAATCATTGCCAAATAAACAAGAAATATTACCACTGTGATCCTGTAGAGTTTAGAGCCCTTTTCATTCTCATCCTTTAGAGTAAAGTGGTTTCAGGACTTATTGCACTCCCCTGTGGAGTTCCCAAGGTGAAGTTGTGACGCATATTCCTCAAAATCTCCAATGTTCGTTCTGTACTTAGAGAAATAAAAGGTACTCGTGACAGGACCAGCTCCGCGGCATCTAGAAGATTGTCTATCTCCCCAAGGTCTCGAAACATCGGAGTCAGAGCAGGTACTGTTTGAATTTGCAGCAAAATCGCATACGCGCCCACAAGTAATTGCAACTCGCACCAACTCTGGTAAGAGCTAGGTTCGTCAGATAAACAGACCGCGTGTTGTGACAGGATGATGAGGCCAGCGCTTTCTATGCAATTTCGACAAGAGTCCAGTACCCAGGGGGCAAATCCCTGTTCAGAGCCCGGCGTTCGAGCAAACTGCTCCATATCTTCATAGACCACAAAGTAAAGAACAACGCGATTCAGAATGAAGTTACAGGCATAATATCGCAATGATATCTCTTGCTATTATGAATGGTTAGTAGAGTATGTAAATTGTATGTGCCGAAACTTACAAGTCTCTTTGGTACAGTTTTCGAAGAAAGATTGAAGCTTGCGATGTTACGAGCGAATTGCATATGGAGAGGTAATGCCTGATACCAGTTATTTAGCTCCAAGGATATTCCAGAAATTATAGGACCAGCGCGTCGTGAGGATGAATATATGCTTCATTGACAGTGTAAAGAGTGCCAAGTATCTTGTTGAGGCACACACGAAGGAACAATTCACAACGCATAAGGTACTCAAGCGTAGAAGCTGCGGGATGATTTAAGGACCTGAGCGGAACGAAACAATCGTTCTGACTAGAGGTAATTGCAGAGAATTTGGATAAATCGTGTGCTGCCGGCACCCCATCTATTTCTGTCAATATATCACTGCCGAAAAATTAGCACATCATGGTCTTCATAGTCTTGTTGATTTGTCACCTTTCCAATAAGAAATACAATCTATTAAATACCTTTCTCTGCTGGTCGAGAGATCTATTGGTATGTTAGTGCTATGCTAGTGCTCCTCTGTACTGGTGATTCACAAATCTCACAAATCTCCTATTCTACTCTTTGTAAACCTTGAAACAGCGGGCTCGATGGCCTGCAACATACCCAACGCGTGAAATGGGCGCGCAAAGAGGTAAAGTAATATTTGAGAGTAAAATAGCGTTAACGATATGACATATTCATCAGTCCCTGAATAGACTTTCCAGAAATTCTGCAGAGCGGTCTTGAAGCAAGTCTCTGACACCGACTTAGATGCGGTTCCAGGAAAGCGGGAAGCGACGTTAGCTGCAAGAGTGTACGTAAGTAGTTCTTCAATTGAACGCTTCTGCAGATCAATCTCGGTTTCATGAGTTTTCCGTACATCATACAAGGGCTGTAGAATATGATCTTCCGAAAAGTATGGTGAAATCTCGAACAAATCCATAAGAGATATAGGTAGACTTGGGAAACTTTCATAAAGTATTTCAATAGAACGAGTCAAGGTTAAGAGTCTACACTCATTGGCGTTCGTATTTCCAGTATCCAAGTCCATCAAATACATATCTTGACGATCGGTAAGTCTTAGAAACGTGAATATCTCAGTGTCCGGGATGGTCATCTTCACACGAAGCCTGGGCCAATACTGAAGAATCTTATGCCCTGCTGCCGTATGTAAATCAGGGATCTTTGAAGTACTCATATCATTCTCGACGGGATTTTGGACATGGCCACCAGATGCCTCCGAGTGGCTCAACTGTTCTTCAAGGAGGCCTATCCTTGCTTCGGCCTGTGCTAGACGGGTAAGAACAGATACATCTCTAGATTCCATTAATTTAACAATCCATTGGGCGTGATGATACATGCTTACGCCTCAAAGCTTGTGGTTGTTGGTCTGTAGCTGCAAGCTATGCCCGACGTCTCGCAGTGCGTGCAGGAAGGTCTTCGTCCATCGCATCTTGACTTTCGACGGCGACAAGTATCGCAGGCAAGGTCTGTTTTAAGTCTCTTATTACGATGAGAGGTATTAATTGTATTGTCAGAGGACATTTGAGTGTAGAAAGATGTATGGGAACATGGAGATGAGATTGACGGGAGGGGAGGGAAGATGGAGAGGGCGGAGAAGGAAAACGGTTCTAAAGTAGGTGTGTATTTAGCTAAATTCACGTGATTTTATAGCCTGAACGACAGGATTGCGACACATTAAAATTTAGCGACAAAAGTAATTCTAGCGACACTGAACTAGAATCTCAAGTCATGGGTTTTATTGAATAGAAACCGGTAAATAACTGTAGGAACGAGTAATGCCTAGTCTTCTCATATATAGAGACAACTTAAAGGAATACAAGTAGAGAGGCGGCCTTACTTGCCTTTTAGGTTTAGAAGTTACAATATCAATCTTTTCTGTTTGACCCTAGATAGAGATCGGAATAGGGCCCCTAACCCACACCCTAAGGGGCCCCAACCCGCCCCATAGGTAGGTTACGGCAGCCCTAACCCAACCCACGGGTAGGTTATACGTAGTCCGACCTAACCTATAGGTTCTTGGTATTCGATATATAGGTTCTTGGTATTTAATTTAATACTAGAATAAAGCTAAATAAGGTTATAACCTATACCTTAGCCTACCCTAATCTACCCTATAGGCGGGTTACAGCAGCCCTAACCCAACCCACGGGTAGGTTGGTACCCTAAAATGAGGCCCTATAGGAAAAATACTACACTTAGTTAAGGCGAAAGTACAACCTAAAAAAGAGTGGCCAGAAGCAAGATTACTGATTACAGCAACAATTAGTTCAAGGCGGTCGATGAAATATCAAAATTTACGTAGGTCTTATAATTTTCTCTATATATTGTCTCGTTCAGTCATAAATTCATAACATTCTTCCAGGGGAACAACAACATTCTTATAGAAGAGCTCCACCAACTGCTGATCTTGAAGGCTTCTTGAAGTTGTACCAAATCTACCCCACAGACATCGTTTAATGATGTCTGCAAAAGGCGCGCCTTCGCGGCGTTCAACTTGTTTGAGTAATCGACTGGCTTTGTTGAGTTCTGTTCCTGCATGCGGTTGACCTTGGGCATCTAGATCGCTTGCAAGATGAGGAACCTTTTCTAGAGGATAACCAAGTGCTATTTCAAGTAGAACAATCCCAAGTTCGTATATAGATGGAATAGCCGCGGGATGTTGAGATACATGGCTAGAATGTAGGTCAGGTGTACTTTTTGATATATACAGATGTTCTGCCATCGCGTCTGCTTCGTTGCGAATGAAATAAATGTCATCTTTGCACCAGGTTTGGTTGAGCCATGGCGTAGACTGTAAGTATAAGACTGTTGACGCAAGCTTCCGTGATAAATCATATCTCTCTCGGATATCGTCAAGTTTACAACCTCCGAGATATAAGGTGGATTCAGCACTTGAATCGTTGGATATCAGGACATCATGTAAGGAGTAAATGGTGCGCTGCACTGTATTGCAGTTTGTAATGATGTGATGTCGGTATCCGTGATGTTTGAGAAACCCGATACATCCATCTACCTGTGGTGCATGCTTTAGTGCCGTACATAGCGATGCTATCTCGGGCCCGACTAGATCTGAGGGACCTGGAATTTGAAAAGCAACGTTCCTGGAATTGGTAAGCAGTGAAGTAGGTAGTAATAAGAGGTGCAGTCTAACCTGCCAACCATATCTTCAGAAGGCACTACCTCAGCTTCTTGCCAACATCTTGATGTGGAGGCTGTTGAAGAGGCTGGAGAAACCGCGAAAGCTACCTTGAAACCATAGCGAGTTTTGTAGTCAGCCCTAGGCCTTCTTGTTCGTAGCTGTAGGTGTGCTGTATGACTTGGTTCACAAGGGCAATGCCACGTAATAGAATTGAAGAGACTAGAAGCATAGTCTCGGATAGTCGATAAGAATTTTGGATTTATGGCACGGCTCGTTGTGGCCCTCCAGCCTGGTACCTCAATGATTCCACCCACAAGCTTATCTATCATATCAATGTCATATTGGATTCGGTTGATCATTGTCGCGTACTCGTTCCGATCGAAGCCAAGCATCACAGCTTTCCATGCGCCGCTAGACTTTCTCAAGTATTTCATAAGCCGCTCTCGTTTAGTTGCTTTGGGAAGACTTTCGGCGCCATTTTTGAGCCATTTAGGCTGCGGTTCAGTCAGTGTGATCCCTAACGTATTTGAGGGAAGAATTTACACACCCGATACTGACTGTTCAAATCAAGCTTCTTCCCAAAATCGTCGATGATACTGAAGACTTGGCCGACATGCCCCATGTAAAGTTCAAACCGGCGTTTCCCAAGCAGATCCTCTACACTGTGCTTTAATTCTTCATCATTCCAATCTTCTTGCTTGGGTTTGTCGAGGAGTTTATCGATGTCTTCTTGGGATAGCTCGAGTCGTGACAACAGCTTCCTACATGTATCTTCAAAATTAACGAGAACTGTCCCGTAGTCAAGAACGAGACGATCAAGTAACGCTTTGTAGCCGATAATGCTTTGTATGGTAGCAACACCTTCTGCGTAATGCTCAAGTGCAGATATCAGTAGAGGAACAGCTCCGAGTACGGCTCCTGCGATCTCAAAGCCCGACATTGTCGCTAAGGCAGCGGAGAACAGGGTGCCCCAAGAACAGCGGAGCGGGAGTGCTATACTGCTCGAGGCAGATTCTCGGATCAACCTTGTGTGTTGGGAGAGATGAGAGGTCCTGAAGAAAGGCCTTTGGGGAGTGCAAGACTAAGTAATATTGCTATCTTTGCACAACTACGAGTATGCACTGCGGCTGAATATTTTGGCAGGGATTAGGAAGTTAACCCCTCACGACCGATTAGGAAAGATTCCACAGCCTTGCTGGCATACAGTTGTCATCAAGAGCTCAACAACCTCAAAAGAGCCCTAACTTCAAGTATATATCTATCACACCATCCACCAATCCAGCTACGAGTGTCAGGACCATGGCTATGGTTGTGAACGACGTGATCCCCATATCCTCTTACCATGCTCAATGCTACGGCTCTTTTATCTCGCTCCTGAAGTTACTTAAGAATCAGGAAAACGTGCTTCCGAATGGTATCACAGTTCCTAGCATTTCAAACGAATTCGACAGATATAAGTTATGGGCAGGAAGTTGCGGAGCCGGCTTCTGTAATGAAAATTATCATCTCTCATTAGACTACAGAGTGCGAAAGGCGCCGTTATACAGATCGCAGGTCAGTATCTAAACTTTCTAGATATATAGTATTACATGGAGTGAGCTGAAAATACCGCCATGTTAGTTCGTAAAACTTCTGGGAAGATTAAAAGAATCTGTAAGTCTCAGCCCTTGACTAGGTACTTGTAAGAATTGGAATGCTAATAAATAATGTCTTCGCTTGTAGTTGGAGAAAAGTGTGCACCCTTCCCACTATTCACGTAGACAGCTTTTGATCTTACTCAACCTCTCAAACTAGCTCGTTCCATACTTAAGGGGGATAGCAAGCCCTTTGAAGAGCTCGACACAGGCGAATCGGATGTCTTTTCAGCCTCTGAAGTTAGTGGAAGTGACGAAGATTCGAGCGCAGATGAATCTGCAGAGCAGCCCGGATCCTTTAACTTTGCTCGCATTAGGGATACTGTGACACAATTGAAGGAGCTTCCGGATTCTGTCACTAAAGAAATGAGACATGACCAGGGACCTATCCAGCGCGATGCGGCCAATCTCCGTCACCTGGACATTGCAGAGATCTCGCGAGAGGTACCGCAACTTTTTCAAACTATCAAATTTGTTATATCTTGCCTCTTCAAGATGCCAATCAGACGCCCAGCTATGGCCGCTCGTTCGTCAAAGATATCAAGTATTGACGTTTCTCACTTTGAGTTTTTTGATAGATCACATACAACACAAGTTTTTCCAGCTGCTAATAATCCTCTGGCTGAACGAACGAGTACTCACGCAGCTCAAACTGATCCGACAAACATTGAAGTATCGAGCTCAACATCATGAGAAGCTGCAACCTCGACAACGCAAGCCAGAGGCCGATTCTGCGTCGTCACCAGAGAACGTCTTGCCAACTGCCCGAAATCGTCAAATACCTAGCCAAATTGAAGAAGCGAGCACAAGGCCAACTGAAGTCTCGGATGATTCCAGATTGCCAACTCTTCTCGAGTCTGATGACCGTTCTGTTGTTGAAAGTGTTTCTTCACGAGCATCATCGTGAACTTTTGATCGAAAGCTCTCCGTACCTCCTCGACCCAGAGCCTCTCTTGAGGGGAAAGAATTTCTATGCCCATATTGCTTTCTTCCTGCGCGCGTTAAAACAGAGAAGTCATGGAAGTGAGTTGTACTTTATACTCTGTCCCACCGCCAAAGAAGAACGATTAGTTAGTTAACGTTAGAACCCCAGAAGCCATGTGTTTAGGGACCTTCAGCCATATTTCTGTACCTTCGAGGATTGTGATCAGAAGGACTTGCAGTTTGAGAGTCGCAACGACTGGTTCAATCACGAACTCGAAAATCACCGCGTTGAATGGTTCTGCAATACAGATGGTCACACTCCTTGGCCGAACAACTCTGCCTTAACGCTCCACCTTCAGGAAGAGCATACAGATTTATATAGTACTAATTTACTCACACCAGAAAGTCTACAGTTGTTCAAAAGACCTATCCAATCTGAATCTAGCGAATGCCCTCTTTGCAAACGTAAATCCAGAAAACTAAAGAGCCATTTGGCACACCATATGCAACAACTAGCACTGTGGGTTTTAGGTGCTTCAATTGAAGAAGGATCAGACACGGAGTCTGATCATTCGGATAAAGCCCAAAACTTTGGAGTTGGCTCAAGTAAAGGCGATTCGTCGGACGGTAGTTCGTCAGACAGTGTTTCATTTTCCGGCGATGAATTAACTGCTTCTTCAGATGACGGCAATTTTAAGGCGCATCCGGAGGAAGATGATGATCAATCTTTTCGCGGTTCAACCTTTGGTACCTCATTCCAGAGTAATCCAACTCATACTCATTGGGCAACTAGGATCTTCGAAGATGTACCTCACTCAGTCACAAGATTAAAACACCGACGCGAGTGAGCCATGCCTTACTGAAGACTTTAGCTGATTACACTAAATTATTCTAGGTCAAGATGCTTCGGACCCAGTATGTCGGAAGCAAGGCAAGGTATACATCCAGGATCCTCAGTTCTTGTTAAGTTGTAAGTATTGTTATTCCCTATACAAGTTGTATATTACTTATTGCGATAGACCATTCGACAAAAACCATCTATCAATTACTATGTCCCTACAGCCCGAAGATGGAGGAGCTAATATTACGAGAATCTTGTGCCGTTACATGGATTCTTATTTTCATCCTGTCTACTCTTGCTACGGCGTTCACGAGCTATCCGTTGTAAGAATAGGCACTTCTCTACAAATCCGCCGCTATTCCATCCGTAGACAACACTCGACACCGTGGCTAGCATTATTTTTCCAAACTTGGGAAAGTTAGTGCCCTTGTCAGATGCGACTAGTCGATAAACTAACAAGGTATTAGAAATGGTACTCTTCCACTGTAGCTTCGTGTCTCTTAAGGCCCGTTGCCCACTTACAGTAGAAATGAATCCTAGTGACTACACTCTCAGTGGCGAGAAGAAGCTCTTCCAAGGGTTCTTTCCCCCTTTCCACCACTCTTACCCTATTGCTACTGGTAAATTATAGCAAGGCTATTGTACTGACTTTACACAGGAAAATCTTAGATGATGGTTACCTCCACGCGCTTGCGGTCTTCGAAGAGAAGAACACATTCGGGCTCCGCCTTCATGCTTCAGTATGGGATGGTGAACTAACAAGATGTCCAATATGGACTGCTTTTGGTATGAAATTATTTAACAATCTTACCTGATCTATAACACCTTCTTCCTCAACTTTAGTCAAAATTAACACTAGATATGGTAGTGACCCACCAGTCAACGTCCCCCGATTGGCTCGTTCGGAAAAGTAGACGCCGTGTCTGGATTATGGATATCCGTCCATATGTCTTCTGTGATGAATATCAGCAAAGACACCAGAGACAGAGCAATGGGGAGTTCGAAATACATTTCTTAGATGAGAAAGGTTTGTTTTCTATTTTTATTCTTATTTCCATGGTTTTTATCCCTTTTGTTCCTGCTTCAAGTCAGGTAGAACCGTTGAAGACCTCAGAAGATATTGTTGGTCTAGTATTAAAAGTCAAGCAGTTTTAGCACATTCAAATGAAACTCTTTCCTCAACACTTTAGTCTCTATTATTACAGATAGTACAAGCAAGTTGCTAACAAATAAAAATAGCAGCCGACAAGTTCATAGATGTATTCTTTCCATCCACGGAAGAGCCACCAACAGTTGAGTCCGGGGGTATGATCTGACAGATCGTACTGTAAATTTCACCTCCAGTCTCTTCAGCTCAATTATCTCTACAAAAGCGGGACATTTTTATTATAGAATCTCCTTCGATTAGAGAACACACACCTTTGTAGAATTTTATCAGCTAGCTTTGTCCTCAACTCACTCGTTAAGGATTGGAGGAATATTTTTGTTGCTTATCAAGGACTTGTCGAATACTCTACTATTCTACTTACTTTAATACACTACTTAATGGCTTTACAATAGACATAATGTACTCCAAGGCCATTTCTTCTTTTGTAAGATCTTAAGGACCAAGGAAAAAAACCGAGAATATAAAATAAAGTGCCTGAAACTAACCAATAGACGTATCAATTTCTCGCTTTGTCTACAATATTTAAACAAAAAATTTCATAAGCTTTCTTCCGCTCTTCTTCCGGGTTCCAATTATTGAAAGCCTTTCCAGGCCTTTATTTCAAGGTAAAGTCGTATTGACTTTGATATACTTGGGTTAGGTTCTCAAATAGCTTATTTGCAAGGCTGCTCCATCATCATTTCATTTGCCTTTCATGAGATTGGAGGCGAAAGCAAAGCTTGCAGCAGGTTGGCCATATGAAATTCTTCTATGGAGTGAGAATACGTGTCTTACAACGATTTAGCTATTAGTTAGTTGTCAAGAAGATCCAACAAAAAGAAATCTGATAAGTCAAATCTTTAGTGCTTTTCGATAATAGACTACGTCGGTGCCCTAAATAATCGTGATGAAAGCTAGAGATACTAAGCATGTAGAATGCTCTGTTCATGAATCTCGCCTGTCACTAAGAATTTGTTGTATCTTACGGATTCCGTAAGGAATTCAGGATAGGTATTCTTTAAATTGGAACAGGTTCATGAATTTTGGCAATACAAGACTATGTAGGCACAGGTCAATACAAAAAGGGTATGAGTATAGCAGCTTCAGGAGCCAATTATTAGATGCGTCATTTTTGTATGAGTACTCAAAGGTGTATTATTATTTGATTTTTGGGGTATTACTCTACATAAGAGAAAGCTTCTATTTTCTTCTAGCTTTCATCCAAAGACCTTTAACAGATACCTTTTAAAACTGTAAAAAAGAGATTCCAAACCAAAACAACTTCATTCATATAAGTGATGATCAAGGGATTCATGATTCGAGATTTTACTATTACACTAAAATCACTTACTGATTGATAGAATAAGGAAATCATAAGAATTAGGGTCTTACAATATTGATTAGAAAGAAATCTATAGCAATCTCAATAGAAGAACTAACAGGCTAAAAGTACAGAAGAAAAGAGATCGACGATGTATTCCGCTGGAACTAACTGAGCTATTGTACTGTACAACGTACGAATTCATTCAACTCCAGGCTTCATACTCTTATTAAAGAAATTTGAAAATTCATCACAAGATTCGAAGCAAGAGGAATTTCTCCGATTCTAGCATTATTCTAAATAACTTTTTCTTAGTTGATATGACTTTGTAGAAGGCCTCCGTGATTGAAACGAATGACCAAACAAGAGCGTTCTACTTGTCTCTAACGAAGATACATTCAACTTCTCAAAGCCCGTAAAGCTCTTGAAGCAAACCATTGCTTACTACAATGATAGCCTATTTTCACATCACCAGAAGTACCCCGAAGCTTTCTAGCATCCTCCCCTTACTACTTCCCAGTGGCAAAAAACTATATCAGAACCCCATCCCACCTCCAAATACCCTCTTCTCATCATCAACTTTCACAATCTTCAAATCATACACTTCATATCCAACCCAGAACAACGCTCAAGAAAAGATCATTCAAAAGTCCCACAATCGTCACCCAAAAAAAAAAAATTTTTCAGATCCCCAAACGCCGACAACATGTCAGCATCCAGAAGAGAATCCATCCATCAAGCCAAGGAAGTGGCAGAGAACAGCTTCAACAATCCTACATCCAATATAGAGAACCAACAGACAACTTCATCACGAACTCAAAGACAACTCGAATGCCATTCCACCAAAATCAAGTCCAAAATCGCTACCACAGATCCCAACAACGGCATTCAGAATCAGTATCGAAATCGTTTTCCGGTACCGCCACTTTCTTGGGTGGCTAATAGGAAGGCTCGATTTGTTGAAATTGCATCTGAAGTTGCATTCGAATCTGGATCCGAAGATGTGGAAGAAGATGAGTATTCTAGCAGTGAGGAAGACGAGGAAGAGATTACGAAGACTGGACGAGGTGCGGTTGTCTCGGATGATGAAGATAAAGACCCAACTTATCAGCCGTCGGAGGGCAGTTATTCTGAAGATGATCAATTCAAAGTCTACGAATCCGCAGATGATGACTCCGATGGTGATGAATCCGAGGACGGTGAATCTGAAGAGAACGAATCCGAGGAGAATGAGTCTACAGACAACGAACCCGAAGTCAATTTGAGAACGCAGTCGATAGATGGTTCTGGAGAAAGTTTTGATATACCTGCGACGAAGAAGTTGGATGGCATATCTCGCTCCAGCATCTGGTGGATTCCCAAGCCGAGAAAGATACGTAGACTCACGGGGGCACCCAAAATGTCTTCACTATGTTGCTACGGTCGCAGAAAATTTGTTGAGTTGGTAGCGCAGTATGCTAGCGAGATCTTGGGTGAAAAAACTGCCAGCTACTTGAGAGAAGAGGCTGAAAACGAATACAAGGGAAAGATATATGAAAACCCAAGCCATATACGCCAAGTGAAATTACAGACTCTAGGGGTTTCTGTCTTAGAAGCTCTGAATGTTGATCAGGCCATGGAGTGGGTACCAAGGCTAATCGGTTTTACGATTTCCTGGTCACGACAAAAATATCCTCCTGAAGTGGCAACTGTATTCACAGATAAATTTGAAAATCATATAGCTAAGTGGCTAAGTACATGGATTTATGGGGGCAACAAAGTGGCTGCAAGAATCCGTGCAGATTGGACCTCAATCATCACTTCAATTGCCGCTACAAATTACCCACCAGATCAAAACGAAAAATGGACACTCTCAGAGACCCTTATTTTAGGCATGGCTTGGGGCATGCTCCGAAATTGGTCTACGGTTGCAGGGTCAGTACTAACATTGTAACCTAAGTATCGAGTTAATCTGCTAACATATACACGCAGTTACTTTCCTCAAAGAACGTTGACAGACGTTAAAGGCCACTTCTACACTAACCTAGGCCATAAATTTGGGCGAACTCGAGGGCCAGACGGAAGACGTGTGAAAGGTGTGGTGGAATCGCTCAAAGAAATGCGAGGTTGGAAAGATGTGGAAGAAGAATATGCTCGATACTGCATGCAGGATGACCCAGAGCCATATTTTGAAAACCTGGCACGTAAAAAGGAAGAGGACGAAAAGAAAAAGAACGGAGAGAAAGATGGCGGAAAGAAAGAGGGCGGAAAGAAGCGCATGCTTGAGCGTATCAAGAAAGATTTGGGCCATTATTTGACGAAGGAAGAGATGGAGATGATCGTGAACCATCGTCTCCAGGCAGGTGGTGCTTAGGATCAGAGGTGATGTTTGGAAGATAGGGTTAGGGTGAACGAGAGCTGATGGGAGATGGTGATAGACGGGTTTTTGTGATTCAGTCACTGGTATGTCTTTAGGGATTGAATGTGCTGTAACAGATGTCTGTACATAGAAAGCCTGCTCTTCTTTTCTTGGGTATGGATTTATGTTTCTGTCCGTCGAGGTTGATGGTGACGTTAGCGAGGAAGAGAAGGCCTTTGTATTTTATGACAAATTGTATGATCGGCCTCCACGACTAAGACTCGGTATGGCATCATTGCAACCTTGCCAGTAGGAGGTAAAGGTATTGATAATGAAGAGTGGTGAGATGATGAAATTGACAAAGCTTAGGTACAGCCCCTTAGGTGTAAGGTACACAACTATTCCTCGCTAAAGAAAAGGGGGGAGGGAAACAAAAAGGGATGCGATTACTAATCAGAGAAAACTCACGTGATCGATCGCGTAAATGAGATCATCGCGTCGCCGCGTCCCCAAAACTTTCCACTTTCTAAGACGCGTCAAGGTCCCAATCCAGACCCACCTCCACCTCCCAAATGCAACATCTCCCTGCGCTTCAACATCAACATCAGTTATACAGCATCTGAAGTTGATACAGTCTTCACCATGGCGACCGCACGTCTACCTCAGAAGCGCATTCTGGGAGAATCTACCAGCACCCGCCGCAACATCCCCTCATCTCCTGCGTCTGCTAAAAAGAGGAAGCTCGAACCATTCTCGTCGCCCGCCGCACGCTTCAAGAGTTCACAGAATGGCCCCAAAGGAAAGATGGGCTCGAGTCAGCCCAGTCACTTCGAGTCGAGTCAGAGGTACTGGAGAAGATGACACAGGACATGGCGGGTTTGAAGAAGAACAATTCTGAGAAGGATCAACAATGGGACCGGCCGAGCTTGGATGACTTCAATGCAGATACAGACAATCTTTCTTTCCAGTCAATTGAGGCCGAGGAAGGTACACTGCCTGGTACTAAGGGAGCTACTGTGAAGCTGTTCGGCGTGACAGAGGTTTGTGATGGGTTGTACGCCATAGATGTTTTTTGTGCTGACGACTCAATGTATAGACCGGGCATTCCGTGATGCTACATGTTACCGACTTCCTCCATTATCTATATATTGCAGCCCCTATTTCGTTTCAAAGAAGCGACTGTGATGGATACAAGACCTTCTTGGAGGCCCAGGTCGCTCAACACAACCAACCCGCCATTCACTCTGTACAGATGGTGCTTCGCGAGAATCTGTATGGGTTCCAGGGAAACCAGCAGAGTCCATATCCATATCTAAAGATTACGGTCACGGACCCCAAGTACATCAACCGAGTGCGATCAGCAATAGAGAAAGGTGATGCCAACTGGAAGGGCATGTGGAAGGGTGTTGGAGACGGTGGCATCTTGACATTTGATCAGATAGAATTCGTTCTTCGGTTCATGGTTGACTGCAAGGTTCGTGCGATCTATCCATTCCTCTCAATATGCATATTGACATAATCAGATTGCTGGCATGTCCTGGGTGGAAGCCCCATCGAAGAAGTACAAACTGCTGGAAAATTACGAGAAGCAATCGAATTGCCAGATTGAGGCTGTGATCGGATACCGAGACTTAATTGCACATAAGCCGGAAGGAGAATGGGCGAAGATGGCACCACTCCGAATTCTTTCATTCGATATTGAGTGTGTGCTGGTCGAAAAGGAGTTTTCCCTGAAGCAAATCAAGACCCCGTCATTCAGATCGCTAATGTCGTTACACGCTATGGAGAAAAGAAGCCCTTTGTTCGAAATGTTTTTTGTTTGGACACCACAAGTCTGATTGTCAACACGCAAATTTTCGAATACGAACGAGAAGAGAAGATGCTTATAGAGTGGAGAAACTTCCTGGAGAAAGTCGACCCAGATGTCATTATTGGCTACAATATTTGCAATTTTGATTTCCCATACCTTCTTGATCGGGCGAAGCACCTTAAAGTCCAGGGCTTTGATCGATGGACTCGCTTGAATAACATGGTTTCGGCGTCAAAGGAAACCCATTTCTCCAGCAAGCAAATGGGTAATCGCGATACGAAAGCTACAAACACGAATGGCCGTCTACAGCTAGACTTATTACAACTTGTACAGAGAGATCACCAATTGCGAAGTTATACTCTTAACTCGGTTTGTGCTCAATTTCTTGGAGAACAGAAAGAAGATGTCCATCACACAATGATCACTGAACTATTTAACGGAACACCCGAGTCTCGACGAAGATTGGCTGTCTACTGTCTGAAAGATGCATACCTTCCGCAAAGACTAATGGACAAACTATCTTGTCTCGAAAATTACACGGAAATGGCGAGAGTCACTGGTGTTCCCTTCAACTACCTCTTGTCTCGTGGCCAACAAGTGAAATTCGTCAGTCAGCTTTTCCGGAAAGCGCTTGAGCAGAAGCTTGTAATTCCAAATTCCAAATCCGAAGGTTCGGATGAACAATACGAAGGTGCCACAGTCATCGAACCGACAAGAGGATATTACGATGTACCCATCGCAACTCTCGATTTCGCGTCCTTGTATCCTAGTATCATTCAAGCTCACAACCTTTGTTATACTACACTTCTTAACAAGAACGCCGTAGAGAAGCTCAAACTTGTAAAGGACGAGGATTATATTGTCACCCCAACTGGTGATATGTTCTGTACGGTCAAAAAGCGGAAAGGACTCTTAGCACAGATTCTTGAGGAATTGCTCACGGCAAGAAAACAAGCAAAGCGGGAGTTGGCTGTCGAAACTGACCCCTTTAAAAAGGCTGTTTTGAACGGTCGACAACTGGCTTTGAAAATTAGCGCTAACAGTGTTTACGGTCTGACTGGTGCGACTGTTGGAAAGTTACCATGTTTACAGATTGCAAGTAGTACAACTGCTTATGGACGACAAATGATTGAAAAGACCAAAGGAGAGGTGGAAGCCAAGTACAGCATCGCCAATGGCTATACTCACGATGCGCAGGTCATCTACGGTGATACCGATTCAGTCATGGTGAAGTTTGGGACAAAAGACTTGGCAGAGACCATGAAGCTCGGCGAGGAAGCTGCACAATATGTGTCCTCGAAGTTCGTTAAGCCTATCAAGCTGGAGTTCGAGAAAGTCTACTTTCCATATCTGTTGATCAACAAGAAACGTTACGCTGGTCTATACTGGACGAATCCTGACAAGTACGACAAGATGGACACAAAAGGTATCGAGACGGTACGCCGAGATAACTGCCTGCCGACTAGTCCAGAATGTCATCGAGACTGTCTTGCGAATGATCTTGATAGATCAGGATGTGCAAGGTGCTCAAGAGTACGTCTTATTTTTCATTTACTATACTCCTTCCACATCAGAACAATTATTAACAGAACCCAGCTATGTCAAAGATACTATCTCCGATCTCCTCCAAAACAAAATTGACATGTCTAAGCTCGTCATCACCAAAGCCTTAGCTAAAGCTGATTACGCCGCTAAACAAGCTCACGTTGAGTTAGCTGAACGAATGAGGAAACGAGATGCTGGGTCTGCCCCAGCACTTGGTGACCGTGTCGCCTACGTTATCATTAAAGGTTCAGCTGGTGCAAAGAATTTTGAACGCTCTGAAGATCCAATCTTCGTGCTCGAGAATAATGTCCCAGTGGATACGAAGTACTATCTCGACAACCAACTTGCGAAACCTCTCGGTCGTATATTTGAGCCCATCCTGGGTGAGACAAAGCAAAGCAAAGTCCTTGCTCACTGGAGCTCACACACGTGCGATCTCCGTCGCAGCACCTTCGATCGGAGGTCTTATGAAGTTTGCAAAGAAAACGCAGACGTGCATGGGCTGCAAGAAACCACTCGTTGGGGGAAGGAAGAGAGTGATGGCGCTGTCTGTTCAAACTGTGCTCCTCGTGTTGGAGAACTCTACCAGAAAACTCTTAACAAGGTCTCTGATCTTGAAGTCCGTTTTGGGAGACTTTGGACTCAATGTCAACGATGCCAGGGCAGCATGCACTGTGAAGTTATTTGCAGTAGTAAGGATTGTCCTATTTTCTATATGCGCATGAAGGCGAAGAAGGCGAAGAAGGATGTCGAGGATGCTGGGAAGGAACTGGTAAGGTTTGATCGCGATGCTGCTGCTTGGTAGTAGGCAGCGTGTGTGGTGATTATAATTTCTGTAATGAGTATCTGAATGACTGGCGTATTGGGTTCCCGGGTCTGGGCTGACTCGGGTTTGGGTTTAAGTATGGGATAGTATGATATGAGCGTATGAAGCGGCGTATAGTTCCTAGATATCACCATGAACTGCGATTTTACATGATCAAACTATATATACTACCTTTCTTGTACGCGATCCTACTGAGTAATTTTATACCTAACTCGAGTGAACCACGGAGAGCTTTTGATCTGAAAGTAAGGGACTATCTGTCTTGTGTTTTGGGTCTTTTATATTCTAATTGGGTATTGGTACAATAGAGACCAGGTATGTAAATTCTAGAAGTAGAACGAGCATCTTAAAGTAGATGATGCCATGGATAAGATGGTAACTACTGCATGCGATTACTCGGACAGTAACAGCGAGTAGATTTGGCCAATCCCGTATCCACCAAGTAAGGACATGGCAATGGTTGTTCCTTACTGTAATCATGCCAGATCCCGTCCCGGTTTCTGGGAAGAGGCGGGGTTGAAGGGAAATCATCTGTAAGTCGGAGGAGATTCGGAGATTCGGAATGACGACAATTTGGACTTGAACGACCTCCTCGGCGCGGGGCTGGTGGACATAAGAGACGCTCACCACTGATAGCCTTTCTTTTATGTAATATCAAGAATCACGACTAGTATATAAACACAAGTCTCGCCTCTTTCCAGTACAACTTCTTGCTTGTTGTCATATACCTCTACTCAATCCAATTCCTTAAATATCCCAGCAAAGATGGCAGATAACTCCAATATCGCAGTCCTTGACGTTCGTTTACCCCGCAATTGCCTCCAATTCCTCATTTCCAACGTATATTTTCTTACACAATGGTCAAAACCTACTGACAAAGAACCACAAAACTAGACCTCCCTAATCCCCCGCCTCCCCGCCTCCTCCAAAACGCTCTTCGAAGCCAAAGCCATCAAATCACTAACCTTCGAATCAATCGCCCAACAACTAGGCCGCTCCGAAGTAGCAGTCGCAGCTCTCTTCTACGGCCAAGCCCAAGCCTCAGCCTCGGACGTCGAAAAGCTATCTTCCATCCTCGACATCCCACAAGAGACACTGGCCAAGCAACTCCTTGGGTTTCCGGATCGCGGAAGAGCTGGTCCCATGCCGCCTGTGGAACCTCTCATCTATCGATTGTATGAGATTGTGCAGAATTATGGTTATGCTTATAAGGCTGTGTTGAATGAGAAGTTTGGTGATGGGATTATGAGTGCCATTTCTTTCTCTACGAAGGTCGAGAAGGAGGTTGATGAGCAGGGGAATAATTGGGCTGTCATTACGCTGAGGGGGAAGTGGTGAGTTTGATTTTTCTTCTTCTTCTTTTTCTTCTTTTGGGGCTTCCGTTCTCTCTTTTGGTCTTTTCTTGTTTTATTTTTCGCCTCCTTTTTTTGTACTGGATGTTGGGATTGGCGGGATGAAATTATGATATACTTTACTAACGTGCTGGATTGTAGGCTTCCATTTAGTCGATTCTAGATGTGCTGGGTACTCATCTGATTGGCAAATGATATATTGTTTTGTGAGAGACTTGGTGGGTCTGTCGGTCATAAGAGCTTGCATTTGCATGGCTGTTTACAATGTATGTATATAATATTATTTCTACATAGGCCTAGTAATGAGAAACACCGATAAGTATATTGTAAGCTTTCTAATATTCTATTCGAGCTGGAACAATATGAAGCACGCAGGTGACAGAAAATATTCAGAGGAGATAGTTACATAAATACTCCTAGTACATACTTCGCTATACTAAATCAAAATTGCTTGCTCACGTTTCTCTACTTCCTCTCTCTTAATACTACTATCACAAGTACCAATAGCCAGATACGAAAATAAGATATCAACACTTCTAGAAATCCAAGATCCAGTCTATCATTTCATTTTCTAGTCTATCATTTCATATATCTCTAAATAAATTCCTACAGAAAAATCAAAGAAAGTTACTTGCAAAACTCACCGGATAACCAATACTTACTTACTAATCGTATCTCTATCCTCAAAAGTCACTCAACTCACTTATCACAATCACCAAAATAAATAGAATTACCCATATTGAATTCCAATTCACACTACCTTACCCTACCATACTCTACCATACCCTACCCTACACTCTTCGTAAACTAACCCTAATGATACTCCCCACAGTCAGGACAAGGTTCCATACCACCACCTCCCATACCGCCACCTCCCATACCACCCATTCCGCCTCCCATACCACCCATTCCGCCTCCCATACCCATACCTCCCATACCACCACCCATACCACCAAATAGCGGTCCACCCAGTCCTCCAAGTCCAGCCAGTCCGCCCATCCTTCCGCGCAGACTACTAAATGGACCCAGTCCACCTAGTCCACCTGGAGTACCCATTCCTCCTAAACCACCCATTCCTCCTAAACCACCTAGGCCATCCAGCCCGCCTAAACCACTGAATCTACCCCCTCCCATTCCTCCGCCCATTCCTCCACTCATGCCTCCACTCATGCCTCCTGTAGGGGTGTGTTATTATTGTTTTATGAAGGTTTGTGGTATTTTATGTTCTATGATGTTCTGATAGAGATTTCGAGGGTTCTTATTGTAGTTGTAGTTGTTGATTTGGTTGTGTTTGGATTTGAGTTTGAGTTTGGATTTAGTTTTCTTGTTGATGGTAAGGAAGAGGAGAAAGAAAGAGAGAGGGAGAGAGGAAGAGGGGGAGTTTTTATAGATGGTGGTTGGTTGTGGTGAGTGGGAGGGGGGTGAGTGGGGTTGAGGAGTTATGGTGATGGTTTGTTGATGGGTTATTATAATAGGAATCAGATGATGATTTGTTTGGCTTGGGCAGAGTGGTAGAGAGTAGAGTGGTAAGGAGGGTGAATGTTTTTGAGGTGTAACTATAGGTGTACTAGGTATCTATAGGTATTTAACTGTGATTCAAAGGGAAAGGGAAAAGAAGAGGTTAAAAGCTAGTATACGGAAGGTATGTACAAATATACTAATATACTAAGATTAGCTCTACAAGGTGTAGAGTTTTATTATAGTGTATTAAGATGTTTTTAGTAAGTAAACACTACATTATTCTTAATACAGTGCAAATAGAAAACATAGTTCTGGCATACAAAAAGAAAGATACATCAAAAATAGTAATACCCTATAGGTATGTATGAAATAGAGTAAGTATACAACTTAAATGTGGTTAGTTAAAAGAAGCGAAAAAAAAAGGAGCACAAAAACATACAACAGTAGGTATTCGCTGGTGGTCACCCACCCAACTACTAATCTACCGATCTGAGGCTTATGTATGGCAGAGCGGACGGGATGCCCAGTTCTCCTCAGTCTATGGTCGTATGTGATAGTACTTTCATAATTTCAGTATATAAGCTACGTCCTTTATAATCCTAGACGATCTTTTTCACATTTCCCCCCTTCTCAGTTAAACATCCCCGCTTACTTATTTATTTACAATCCTGCTCTCTCTTCCGGTCACCGATTATGATTTATTTATTTATCATTCAATTCTATTATGCGATTTACAGCACGGTGCATACTCTAATCTAAACAGACTATTGTACTTGTACTTCAAATACATTATCGTATTTTGGCTAATTATGCCGATGATGTATACTCTAGCTTGTAAATCTATGAGATTAGTGTTACCACTCAACAGATTAAATTTCGCGTCTTATTTACTCTAGTAGAAGGAGACTTTTCCAAATACCTACTGTAGTAGGTGTAAGAATTATGCATCCAGGGTAGGTTAGCAGGTTCTTGTAAATATCCTCGCCAGACCTTAGAATTTAATGCTTCAATAGCTAGCTACCTCTCGCTCCATTGAGTTGCATCTAGGAACTATTCAATCAATGCGTGATTGCCTTATCAACTTCTGGCCGAATTTAGGCTAGATTTCAATTATACTCTTCCTGCTGCATATCACTCCGTGGGGCTGTCCGCACGTTTAAACCAATTACTCTGGCGAACACTCGAAGTTGCTCTAGAGTCTATCAGCTTAGTCCTAGACTTTGTGACATCCCTATGGCAATGTTCGCCCTCAAATAGCTTCAACTTTAATGTAAGAAGGTCACCAATCTCCTAGAATGAATTTACCAGAGTTACGTTACAGCCACAGTTCTAGTGATCGAAACAGTACCACCATAAGGAATTCTCGACATATCAAATGGTCACTTTTGTTCATTGTCCTTCGGTTTATTCTCCATGTCTGAAGTCCCTATCTGTTCTATCTCAAGTGCTCCATTTCAATACTTTCTGATCTGTGACGGAAACAGGCGTTATCGCATCACTTGATGTAACCCAGATCGCGAAATGCCCTGTTCATAATCTCTCGTACTGTTGCATCCTTTCGTACGGTGTATTCTTGCGTTGACTCGCCTGCTGCTTCAGAAGCTGCAGCACACTCACGTTTGACCGTCGCATATAGCTGCAGGTCCTCTGGTGTCTTGGAGAGCCATTCGCGGAAAATCCGGTGCTTCTCGACCGCAGGGCAATCCGGCCCGAAGACGTGGAGATTGATAGGATATGCACCAGGACGATCTCCTTCGTCAACAAAAAAGCGATGTTGATGCCAGTCCGCCTCACGTAAGAGGAATACGAAGCCTACGCGCTCGAGAGCCTCAACGTAAGAGTCCTCGTCCTTGATGTCCTTTACTACCAGATCGATGTCAATAATATCCTTTGCCGGCAGACCTGCAACACTGGTGGATCCTGCATGAAGAATGGCGACCGCAGTCGAGCCTAGCACAGCTTCAATTCGGGCTTTGGTGTCTAAGAATCGTTGCGGCCACGCCGGATTGGGCTCAACAATGGCGATCTTTACTTTAGACTTGCGATGGTTCACCCGTTCTGTGGAACTTCCATCGTCAACGTAATCCCTGATAATATCCTCAGGAGAAAGTGGCATCGTGAGTCAAAGTGGTGAACTTCGAAATATTTCTTGAGACGTGTGTGCTGAGTAGTACTTTCTGTACTGGGCAAGATCATGTAGATCGCTCCAGGTGGAAGCCCTGCGTAGGAAACCTTGGCCCACGAAAAAAGGCAAGACCAGTGTTGCGTGTGGTTGGTATGCACACGAATTCCGAAGGCTCGTCGTTCGTAAGACGGTGCAGGTTGCGGGGTTCGGAGAAACAGAATTGCCGGTACGATATACTTGTAGGTGTCTAAGGACTTCATATCACTCTGGTAAGCTTATAATATGCAATCATCCTGTCTCAGGCTCAAGCCGCAATTTCTTATGTCTGTGGTGATAATGAACAGAAGTCTTTCCAGGCCACTAAAAGTCTTTAAGATGTAAATATGGAGACATCAAAATATACTTATAAACAGTTCAGGTTCTGTGGATGGGCATGGACACTATCTTCCAGTTGGATTGATGCCATTTTCTTATATCTTAATCTATACTGAAGAGAATGCCGCAGAAAGCTGAGGTCTGTTTTAGAAAGAACACACTCAGAACTTCACATAGAATGGTTTGACCAAGAACAAGTTCCAACAAACAAACGAGATATCATCTTCGGCCCGCTGGGAATTGGCCTCACATAGTGAACTATGCAATAAGTAACGACCATGGATCGTCAACCTAAGAAATTTTCATCACATAGATAAGAAACTCAATAACAAGAGATAGGTAATATGCTACGTTACCCTACGCCGCAGGGTAGGAATTCTCAATTCCTTTCAGAACATTCCTTCTTGGATTTCTAATAAGATCTTGCTTATACAAACGTCTTAAGAGGAACTTCTATCAATTTGGAAGTTTCATTTAATTAAAAAAAAGGATTTACACTGAAAAAAAAATCCCCCATAAGGTGAGGATTATGAAGGTGAGAGTACTTCGCCGTCAATAACGGTTTATACTCGAATCAAGTAGGATGCTTACATCGTTTCCAATCTTGATGTTCTACTCTACATTGCTAAAATGTTCCAAGGAGAAGTGTTCCACGTAGAAACGACAAAACGATGATCGATATAGTATAGATTTAAGTTCGAGCTCCATATAGCAGGGCACAGTAATTGTACCTAAGTATTCCCTAGAGACTGGGATGTTGGAAGCATTGTATTCATGAAACTGGCTGGATACTACGAGAACGAGAAGAACAAGCTAGAGACTTGTAGTGCCACTTTGGAGACACTCTAGTGAGATGAACCTGGCTCCACAGAGAATTATCATCGATATCCATCGCACAATATGTGTAGTCGCATTCACGCCTCTTCTTTTCACGAGTCTCTTTCTTCCTCTCTGCCATCCTCTTCATATCTTCCTCGTGCTTCTCGGAGTGCCGTACCTTATACACAAACCTTTATTAGCTTCAGTGGCAACAAGCATGTCGATGGGGGAGGGCATGAGTATATTTTAATGATCAAGGATAGCTAGCGTAGCTTTGTACGCTTGACTTACATTACTTTAGTTTCTTCTAATTAGTACTTTATGGAATTTTTGTGCGTGCTTGAATGTCGATTTATTTCGTTTAATAGCAAATGGTGTTTGATTATCTTCTAACTATCTTATATTTAGCATCGAAACTAAAGCAACAGGTAGTAGGCTAAGTAATTCATTAAGAGTACCTATGGGTAGAGAGCCTCTTCCTAAACTTCGCGTGAAACTCCTAAGTGAGGTTAATTGATAATGTTCTTATAATTGCTATAGGTAGGTAGAGCGTATGCGGAGAATTTACCAGAGAGAACTTGCGGGCGTCGCTTGGCGAAGTATGTATACAAGCAGACCGAGTCGATACTTAAGGCGGAATTAGTAAGTTGTAGTCCTAGGAGATTCTTAAGACTTAGTTCGTAAAATAAGTTAATTATTACTAACATGATCAATTACTAAGTATAAAGCCCAAAATAACTTCTAGCAGTTTATGAACACTAAACTGATCTCTAACCTCATTCCACCCAAATGTAGTTGTATTCGCAAACCCTATGTACGCTGTACTTGCCTGCAAAATGTTCAAGGCTTGAATTTCATGTCCAGTTGCCTCTGCTACCCGATTTGCGATTCCTGGAAGCCAAAGGATAATATAGAATAGCGGGTATCCACTTAACAGCACTATCTTCTGCTTCTTAGATGTCGCCAGTGCATCATCGTAAGCCTCCATATTTAGTGTTTCAACGAACTGTTCCGTATCAATGTGGCCACCACCGCCTTCTGACTCAGGTGGTATTCCTATCAGTCCAAGGCTGGATTCAGTTTCATTCAGGCGCCTTGTAGGATAGAATCGTATGCGCAAGCCCATAGCTACTATAGCGAGAATCATTACGAATCGCCAGCCATGTGTGAAGATATACCTCAAGTACTTCGGCTTCGCTTGGATCCAGCACCAATTTCCTGAGACGGGATGGTAATAGTGATTCGCTAGAGCCGTGGATGAGGTGATGATCGGGAGGATCTAGGGGCAGATAATGAGTAAGGAAGTGCAATAAGTGGGTCGTTTAACGGAACTAAAGCGATGGGTGATTATATAGAACAGGGTGACGGAGATCACGAACATAGAACAATCCACGGACTGCACAAACAGCTGAGCGAGAAAGCTATTAACGATACATCTAGGACCGTTTTCAAGATCTCTGCCCAGTGCTAGTATCGTGATGCCGCTAATGGAACTGTTCAAATGCAATCCAAGTTCTAGGACGTACAAATTAATTTAGTTATCCTGTCAGCTAGCGCCGAAACTCTGCTTTAATTAAGCGGCTGTTGTTAATACAACAAGATATACCTGCGATAGCAAGATTACAGATTAAAGGATGCCTAATGTAGCTTAATCTTTATAGAATTAAAATGTATATTATAATAATAAAGCTTGTTCTAACTATAAATAAAAGGCTGCCGACTAGCGTTAGAATTACAATAGTAAGGTCTATAGTACTTCTAGGTTTAACTATTATAGGAACTATATTACAGAACTATTACTATTCTATAGTAACCTTGCTAAGTAAAGGGGGTATATTATAAAGAACTTACTTAAGTCCTTTAATATTAACTATACAACTTATTATTATATAAATAATTAAAAACCTATTACTACAAATATTCCTAGAAATATTATACCCTATAATTCTAACACTAATTAGTAGTTAAACTTTATAGTTTAGCTATAGAATAGTAAGATATTATAGAAAAAAACTAAACTATAAAATTATTAAGATACTTATCTTAACTAAATAACTTTTATAATAAGGTACTAAGAAGACTTAAAGGAATACTTAATCTATCTTAATTAAGACTAGTAAAGTAGTATCTAATTATACTAAATAAATTCTTTTCTATAAAGGTTAGAGAATATTTAAGAGTATAGGAGTATATATACTATAAGAATACTAATCTATAATAAAGAAAAGATTACTATTATTTTAGATAATAATACTATAAACCTATATTTATTTTTATAAAATATAAACTTTATTTATTAAAATAAAACTATAAAATTTTTTAGTATTTTTATTTTATAAAAAACTATACTTTAATTATTATATAATTTAATACTAATCTTTAATTCTATAAATAAAAATATAAAGGATAATAAAGTAGATATTAATAACTATATTAAATAGTATATTAATTACTATAATAATAATAAGATAATAGATTTTATACTATAAGAGGTATTTTAGAAAGATTTTAAAAGATAAATAATAGAAATTTTTATAAAGATAAACTTTAAACTATAGTAAGATTTATAAAACTTTCTATAAAGCTATAGTTACTATATAAAGATAAAGAAGAACTTTTTAATTTTATAAGTATTATATAAAATACTTTAAAAGAAGGAATAATATCTATAGATAGAGAAAGAAATTAAATACTAGATTAAAATATAATATTATTTTAATTTATAGTAGAATTTAATATAAATATAAATAAACTTTAAGACTTTACTTATTTAAAGGGAGATTATAAACTCCCTAAAAATAGATAAACTATAAAAGGTATAGAATAATAGTATTTTATAAAAAATATAAAAGAAGAGAATAATAGTTAAAAGTAAGAAAAATAAAACTATATAAAGAAAGGATTTAATTACTTCTAGAACTAGTATACCCTTAAGAATAAAACTTAAGGAGTTTAAATCTTATAAAACTACTTATAAATATAATAAAGATTTATATAGATAATAAAAGAAAGTATATAGGGGTAAATTATATAATATTCTTAATATTAAGCTATAAATCTTCTTTAACTACTATACTAAAGTTAAACTTTAGAAAAGTTATTATAAGATTACTTTTTTAATTATACTTAAAAACTAAGTAAGTTTATATTACTATAATAAGATTTTAAGGAATTAATATAATTTTTATATAATAGTTAAAAAGATTAAAGTATATTTTAAAACTAAAGAAAACTACTAATTATACTTTATAGAATAGAGGGAAACTATACTCTAGAAGATCTTTAATTAAAACCTAGATAAAATAAAGTTATAATATCTTTAGTTACTTTTTAATAAGCTCTAGAAAGTTTAGAAAGGATTAACTAAGAAATATTATAATAATAAAACTTTATAAAATTAAATAATTAATAATATATATAAAAGTATAAAGAATTATAAATATACTTTATTTAAGCTTATATTAATCTATAAAGAATTATATACTAATCTATAGAATATAATTAAAACTATTATAAGATACTAAGAATTAGGTTAATACTTATAGAAAATTAATTCTATAGAATAATTAAAATATTTAGAAAGTAACTAGTATTAAATAGATAAAATATATAAAAGAAGATATAGAACCTAGAAAAAAGAATTTTATAATAATAGAAAATAAAATTATAAAAGAGATTATTAAGCTTTAAAAAGGGGAAGTTTTTAAGATAAATTTTAAAGATATAGAAACTATTTTTAATTCTATAAAAACTATTAAAAAAAATACTATATCTATAGAAAACTAGGATATTAGTTAATAAAATATACTCTAGAGAAATATTAATAAGCTTATATAAAGTTTAAAAAGTAAGGATAATATCTTATAAAAGAGAAACTAATATTAGGTAATTACTAGTTCTTTCTCTTAGAATATAAAGAACTTAAAGGATTTCTAGAAACTATAAAGGATAAGAAATAAAGAGAGATTAACTAGTTTCTTATAGACTTTAAGGATAAAGAAGAAAAATAATATAAAAGGAGATTTCTATAAAAACTAGTTTATTAAACTTAAAGAAATTAATAAACTATAAATAATTTTAATTCTTAATAATTAATTATTTTTTTATATTATTATAAAAGTTAATTAATTCTATAAAATACTATAGAAAAATCTAGAACCTACTTTACTCTTTATATTTAAAGATAAATACTTTATAGATAATTTTTAAGGTATTATTCTAGATACTAAAGCTATAGATATTTTTATAAAAGGTTACTAATAGTTTCTAGTACTTTAAAAGCTTAATTTTATAATTTAGCTTAATATAAGAACTAAAGGGAACTATAATATTTAATTTAGAAAAGGATTTATAATCTTATAAAATACTATAGAAGTTAATACTCTTATAGGAATTATTTTATTCTAAATTATTTTTATAAATACTTTATTTCTATATTATATTTAAGATATAGATAGATTATTAATTAAGTTTAATAATTTAAAAAATATTTTAATCTAAGGAGATAAGTTAATTCTAATAATATAAAAATAAAGATATCCCTAGATATTATAAGGTAAAAATAAAAGAGTATTAACTTAAAATTATCTTATAAAATTAGAATTATAGTAACTATACTAAAGATTTAGCTATCTTATAGTTAATAGATTATTATAAATTTTATAAAGGGTAAATAAATTAAGAATTTAATATTAATATTCTATAATATCTTATAAAATATTATTACTAATATTAAATATATATAAAGTTATCTAGAAGGTTTAAGTTTATACTTAAAAATAACTATAAGTTTAACTACTTTATAGTAATAGATATACTTTACCTTAAAGGAAAACTAGTACTATAGGTTATAGATATAGCTACTTTATTTTAAGTAGTTTAATTTCTAAAGAATATATCTATAAAGATAGCTTAAAATATTCTATAAATATACTAGATTAATACTTACTAAGGACCTTTAGAATATATTATTTATAATACTAAAAAGAATTTCTTATTTATAGAATTCTAATAAAATATAAAAGAACTATTTATTAAAGTTATAAAAGTCTTTATAAAATCTTATAATAATATAAGTAAGGTTAAAAGATACTATACTTTATTATAGAAAGCTTATAAGATACTATAAAAAGAACTTAATAAGGAAATTAATAAAAAAATAACTTTATAAATAGTAGTTAAGGTAATAAATAACTCTATAAAACTAGATAGAATTATATTAACTTTACTTATTTTTAGAGTATATCTATAAATAGTAAATATAGATCTATTAATACTATCTATAATAAAAAGAGCTAAAGTAATTAAGTAAGTAATAAAAGAAGTATAAAAAATTAATACTATAAGATAAATTAAGGATACTATAGCTATAAAAAATAAACTAAATATACTACCTACCTTATAATTACTAATAAGTTTAAATATATAAGTTTAAAGAAAAAAGGATAGTTAAAACAAACCTTATAAACTACTCTTTATTAAAAGAAAAACTTATATACTTTAAATACCTTATAGACTTATAAATTTTAAGATAATAAATATTTACTTATATTATATAGAAGAACTACTAGAGGAGGTAGAAGAACTAAAATATAAAAAATATAATACTATAGAAGAAAACAATAATACTATAGAATAAATTAATAATATAATAGAATAGAATAATAATACTATAAAATATAAGGAAGCTTAAATACTAAAGGGTAATTAACTTCTAAAGTATTAAAAATAAGGAAGACCTTTAAAATTTAAGAATAAACTAAAAAAGCTTAATATAAAATATTATTATAATAATAGAATATAAAGAACTTAGAAGGATAATAATATAATAGAAATAAATTATATTTTTTTAAATAAAATTATAGAAAACCTAATAATATTTATTATAGTAAAGAAAGAAAGAAATAAAAAACTATCTCTTAAACTATAAAAAGAAAATATTTATATAATATCTAGATTATCTTTTAAATAAGCTTAAATATAAAAAATTAATAAATTACTAGTATAAAAAGTTTTTAAATTTATATAATATAATCTTATAAAATATAATATAAAAAATTTTTAAATTAAGACTTATTAATAAAGTTAAGGGAAAAACTATAAAAAATACCTTATAAGAAGTTATAACTTATAATTTAAGTATATAATAATAAAGGTAAAAAGGTTATACTTATATAATCTTTTATAATTTAAAGAGTAAACTAAAAGATTATTACTACTCTTATACTTTTACTAAGTTAATTCTATAGATTATATATTAAAACCTAGCTTTATAATATTACTTAGGCCTATATATAATTAAATATATATCTTTAAAAATTAATTCTAACTAAACTCCTTATAAAAATAAAACTATAATACCTACTAAGTATAATTATAGTTATTCTACAACTATTATATAAAAAATACTAGAGGCTAGAATATATTAGTAGATAATCTACTATAAATATTATAAAGAGAAGTTATATATAATTACTTTAACCTATAATCCTTATTTCTTAATAATATCCTTAGAGGATAAGGATATTTTTAAAATTATAAGAATATAAATAAATAATACTTTAATAGTTATATTAGAGAAATTTTTATAACTTAAAGAAAAAGAACTTTAAAAAGTAAAGTTTAAAGTAAAACTAAAGGAAAAACTTACTTAAAAAAATCTATTAATCTTTAATAGATATATTATTTAAAAAAATAAAGATACTATTAAATTATAGTAAAAGAATTAAGGTAAAAAAAATTTAACTTATTAATACTATAAATATTATAGAAGATACTATAAAATTATAAAAAGCTTAAAGCTAATATATATAATAATAAGCTTATAAAGCCTATATTACTATAATTTATTAATTAAAAGCTACTTATAATTTAGTAGTAGTAGTATAATAATAAAAGCCTTTAGAAGATAATATTATAAAATTAAATTAAAAGCTAACTTAGTAAATTAATAATTAAAATTAAGAAATTAACTATATTCTACTTAACCTTTCTATAGTAAAACTTTTTATATTTATAGATAAAGTATTTATAAATAATAAGAACTTAAGTTTATAAATTAGCTATAAGATTATCTTAATAAATAAAACTATAGAAAATAAATACTTTAAAATTAAGGGAAATCTAGTATACTAAAGCTCTATAAAGAGTAAAAGAGTTACTTATAGTATACTTATATCTAAAATCTATATAAAATAGTTAAAGAAGTTAATATAATAATTACTATTAACTTTATAATTAATTAAATTATAGAATAGCTTAATTTATTTTAAATTTTAGTTATAGTATATATAGATTTATATTCTCTTTATAAATATCTTATTAAATTAAGAATAACTAAGGAGAAATACCTTATAATTAATATTATAGTATTATAATAATCTTATAAAAAGAAAAAGTTATAAGAAATTTAATAAATTATTAGTAAAGATAACTTAACTAATACTATAATTAAGTTAAAATTAAATAAGGCCCTTAAGTACTTTTTAAATATAAACTATCTTAAGGTATAGGTTAAAGGATAAGTAGATTAAAAGGAAAATAAATTTATAGACTAAATTATAAAATTTTAAAGTTATTATAAAGTTATTTTTTAATTATAAAAGAAAGTTATTTTAGAAATTATTACTTATTTTATTAAATATAGAAAACTATACTATAAAAACTAATACTACTCTAAGAAATTTTATTTTAAAATACTATAAAAACTATTCTATAAAATACTTATTAAATTAAAGTAGCCTAAAAAAGTTAGTTACTATTATTAAATCTACTAAAAGAATTATTATTATTATCTTCTCTATAATATCCCTACTACTAAGTAAAGTATTTAGCCTTATTAGCTTAAAGATCTTATAGAGCTTTATTAATACTTATATAAGAGGTGTAAAGTAAAGTATTCTTATAAAATATAAAATTTTAAAGTTTCTTTTTATAAAGATTACTAAATCTACTATTCTTTTTAAGAAAAGAAGTATAAAATAAGTATTCTTTATAAGAAGACTTATAAGCTTTAAGATAGTATATAAGTTAAATATAGTTAATATTATACTTTAAAACTTATCTAAAATAACTAATAAAAGAGATATTTTAATATACTTAAAGGCTAAGAAATTATAATTATACTTAAGTAGTTTAAAAACTCTTAGTAAGAGAAGTAAAATTACTATAAGAAAATCTAAAATCTAAATTTATTATAAAAGAAGATCTACTATAACTATTTCTACAACTACTTTTACTACTTCCTATCCTATAAGAAGAGTTTCTAGTAGAGCTACTACTACTATAACTAGTACTAGAAGATCCTCTATAATTACTTATATTTCTATAAAATAATTATCCTTAATTACCTAATACTATAGGTTACTAAGAAGCTAGAATAATAGCTTAAGGTAGTACTTAAGCTATAGGAGCTTAAGGTATAGTAATAATAAGAGCTAAGATAAGAATATTTCCTCTTTATATAGTAATTATACTATAGTTAGTACTATTAGCTTAAAAATAATAATTTATATATTTAACTATTATCTACTAATTTTATTAATTAATATATAAAAAGATAATAGTATTTATAAAAATATAATAGTTACTATAAATATAGTAATTATAGTTAATACCTAAGATATTATAAGTATAAACTAAGATAGTAAATTAATACTTATTATAAGTATTATTAAAAAGAAGCTAATTTTAATACTAAGAAACTAGGGTACTTTATAGAGACTAATATTAGTTATTAAAGTTTTAAGAAAAGAGATAATTATTACTAAAAGTAATAAATTATTATATAATAAATATAAGCTTTAAAAGAGGAGCTATATATATATAAAAAGATAATAAAAGATTATAAAATAATTCTATAAAGATATATAAAGGAGAAGAGTATAAGTAAAGAAGGTATTAAAGAGAGGAGAAAAGTATAAGTAAAGAAGATATTAAAGAATAAAAGTAAGAAAGATATTAAAGAGTAGTAAAAATAAAAGTTAAGAAGAGAAGAAGAGGATATTTTATTATATTTTTAGAAGAAGAATTAAGAAAGTAAAAAGGGGTATTTATACTTTTTCTAGAATACCTATCTTTTATAAAGAAATAATTTATAACTCTAAAGATAATTTACTACTCTAAAAAATAATTTATAAAATAATTTACAACTATAGAGAATATAGATAGCTATAGAAGATATAAATAGCTATAAAAGATAATAATTTATACCTACTTAATAAATCTATAGAAGATTTATAACTATTTAATTATTTTATAAAATATTATTATTATTTTAAAATATTTAATTACTTTATAAAATATTATTATTATTCTATAAAACTAAAATATTATTACTATTCTATAAAATACTACTATTATTACTAAAATATTACTATTATTACTAATAAATACCTATAGAATATTACTATTATTACTAATAAATACTAAACTAATAATAATAGGTTAAAAGATAAGGAAAAAGAAAAGATTACTAGTATAAGAACTATATTATAGAACTATTACTATTCTATAGTAACCTTACTAAGTAAAAGAAGTATATTATAAAGAACTTACTTAAGTCCTTTAATATTAACTATATAACTTATTATTATATAAATAATTAAAAACCTATTACTATAAATATTTCTAGAAATATTATACCTTATAATTCTAACAACTATAGTTTATAGAATTAAAATTATATTCTTAATTCTATAATATAATATTTAGTAACTCTTAATATTATAATATATTACTACTCTTTTAGTAAAAGTTTTATATATTAAAAGTAAACTAGTTTTCTTTTTTTAGTATATAAAATTTTAGCTTTATATATTAAAGATAATTTTAAAGAAAAAAAAAAAAAAAAATATATATATAGAATAAGAAGGAAGATAGGGATAGAAGGGAAATATAAAAGGAGAAAAGGATAAAAAAAAAAAGAGGGAGGAGGGCGAGAAAGCGGGAAGGAAAGAAATATATAGATAGGAGAGAAGGAAGAGAAGGGATAAAGATTTAATAGAAGCGAAGAGAAAAAAGAGGGAGGAGAAAAAAGCGGGGAAAGGAAGAGAGAGAGAGAGAGATTAGGAGGAAAGGGAGGGAGAGGGGGAGAAGGGAGAAGGGAAAGAGAGAAGACGGGAAGGGAGGGAGGGAGAAAAGAATAAGAGGGAAAAAAGGGAGAAGATTAAAAAGACTTAAGAAGACGAAGGAGGATACTAAGATTATAAGGAAAAAGGATAGGAAAAAAGACGGAATAAGACGAAGGAGGAGAAGAAGAGGGAGAAGGAAAAAGGAGAAGATTAAAAAAGAGGGAAGAATAGGAAGGAGGAGAGGAAGAGGGAGAAGGAAAAAGGGAAGAGGAAAAAAGACGGAAGAAGACGAAGGAGGAGACGAAGAGGGAGAAGGAAAAAGGAGAAGAAAAAAGAGATAAGAATACAAAAGAGGATATAAGAGGAGAAGGAAAAAGGAAGACGAAAAAATAGGGAAAGAAGAGGAAGTATTATACTAAGATTATAATTAAAAAGTATATATTAAAAAATACTTAATAATATTAAGTATTATACTAATATTAATAATTAAAAAACTATAATATTAAAAACTATTTAATAATACTAAGTATTATATTAATATTAATAATTAAAAAGTATAATACTAAAAAAATACTTAATAATACTAAGTATAATACTAATATTTATAATTAAAAAGTATAATAATTAAAAAATATAATATATATTAAAAGCTAAAATTATTAATTATATATAAATAGTACTATAATAACTATAAAGTAGTATAATAGTTATAATTTATTAATTTAGTTAAGGAAGATTAATAGTTCTACTTAGTATATTACTATTAGAATTTTATATATCTTTTAAATAAAAGATAAAGAAGAAAATAAATAAAAGAAGGTTCTCTTTCTTATAGAAGTAGAAATTAGTAACTAAATACACTTAATTATTAAATATAGTATACTATTTATATTTACTTATTATAATAAGAGAGATAAAAAAGCTTAGTATCTCCTAAACAATAGTGCAAGGGTTTTATACTACTATAGGAGGATATATACTACATTATTAAGGTACATGCGTTCCCCTTTCTTAACTCAGAGATAATAAGCTTATTAGACGATCCTTAGATAGAACTACCATTTCAATTGCCCTCTATCGATGAACGCAACATCGAAGACCGAAGCAAAACGAGCGGCTTTACTAAATTTGTTACTCTTGTACAAACCGGTTGGCTAGTAGCTTAGTGTATCATCCGAGGTGCCGAAAACCTCCCTGTATCTCAAATAGAGATTGCGACAGTTGCCTTTGCAACGTGTACCCTTATCGCTAACGGATTCTGGTAGAAGAAACCTCTCGACGTTAGAATGACGACCGCCATCAGATATGATGGAGAACTCCCGGCCTGGCTCAGTTGTGAAAACAAAGATTGGAGAGATCGCCAAGCCATACAGCGCGTCAAAATGACTACGCATACGAGGGGAAGTCAGAAAAGCATGTTTTTCAATATTGTACTTCCTTTGTTCTTCTTCAGCACTATATTCAGTAGCATACACCTTGTTGCTTGGGATTTTGACTGTAAACCCCCGACGGAACGGTCGATGTGGAGGATTTGTAGCCTCACTGCAACACTAACCCCTCTCGTAATAGCAGGCTCTCTTCAGGTAGCCAGCATCTGGGATCCGAGTACTCATAAAGACATCCGCGACGCGAGGACCGCCCCTGAGTTTGCAGCTCTAGTTATCTTGTGTTATTTCATATCAGTCTTAGCATACGTCGCTGCTCGTTTGGTGCTCATATTCCAAGTGTTCTATTGTCTCCGGTCAATGCCGACAGGAATCTACAGCTCTATAACATGGATAGATTATTTTCCACATCTCTGATTTACTAGGGAATAACTGGATCTAGTTACTAAAATTGGACTCAGCCATCACTATTTACGTCCTAGACCAAGGAAAAGGACGGAGTAAACTGGAAGAACAATGCTGTAAATCTAGGACGAAATTCAATGCAATGATTTTATATCTTTTATTACTCTTTTCTGAAGATTTACTACTTTAGTTACTAGCTTAAAGCCTTTTAAATAATCATTTACTACAGTGTAAAGCTAACTTCTAGAATGAGCAGAAGCTATTATGGTCAGTAATAGCTACCAGGAACTCAAAGACATTTCCAACTATCAAACTAGACTCCATTTAAAAAGAAACAAAACTTCTAGTAACTAAAATAGACCTGCCAAATCCAAATTACCCAAAATATTAATTTCTCATAATCCTCTCCCCATTTTAAGAAGTTGGCGTCTTCCTCTTCAACAAAGTCCTCATCTTCTGACTAAACTCTACAAGCCCCGCATTCCGAATATCCTGGAGGTCCTTTGTAGATATACGAATATCCCAAGGTAACTCATTAGCATTAGTCAAAGGAACCAAATCCTTCGTAGAAACCGTTCCAAAATTGCCCTCGTAATCACGGATCTGAACCGCCGATGTCTTCTTCGACATATCACCCAACACAAGTACCGTCTCGTCTTGTAGAAACTCTACGAGCGTTTCCGGCGGATGTTTGGGATACGTGCGAGTCAATGAATACATTGGTAGTCCTACACCTTTATCGGGTCCTATTCCTAATGAAAGGTCTAGACTTTCTAACAGTAGTCTCTTGTCGGCTACCTTCTTTGGCATATCTTTTTTTGAGATATTATGTATATCCTTCAATTCTGCGGTTACCTCCGATCCTTTCTTATTCAGATAATAGTCATCGGGATCTTCGAATTCAGGAATTTCTGAGATTCCCCAGGGTGGAAGTTGTAGGAGTTGGAGTTGACGTGGATCGGCAATGAGAATATCACCTGTGATTGTCATGACGTTGCAGAACCCAGACGGGGAGATCTCCCCAGGAAGATCGAGAACAAATGCACCGTCTCTCACGAGTTGAAGCTGGTCAGAATCTTTACGCTCCTTATTATCGGGGTCCCAATCCGCCATCTTCGTTGTTGACTTGATGTGACGGCATATTGGGAACGATGCTATGTGAAACAATAGAGGAACTTGTTTAACTTGAGGTGCTTTTACTTTTAAACCTTGATAGTCTCCATTTTGATATCCGGTCGATCCATTAGCTATCATCACTATCTTGTCGAGGGCTTCTATTGGTACTAGACCGCGGTTCTTTCCATCACAGGTCTGAACATAGATTGAGCCTGTAGGAGGCGAATCGTGGTTATCAGTCCAGGGCCGGACAAAAGCACCTTCATAAACCCTCAATTCATCTCCAGTATTACCATAGCAATCCTTAGTTACTCGCCAGACAGACACCATCATAAACATCGTTTTTAATTCGCTTGTTCAACTTCCACCCACTGATAATATCTATGTTATACTGTTTCGCAGCTTGTGGAGACAATCCAGACCAATGGCTGTAATTATCAGACGTTCCATCTTCGCTATGAGCCATGGACATGTTCTCAAAATTGTTAGAGTATATCCAAACAATCGGATGCTGTAATTCGGTCTCCGAAGTATTAATTGAAGTTGAGGTATGCTGCATAAAATCTTGCTGCCACTCCTTGTCAGGCTGTCTGTACCTGCTATGATATCCTTCGGTAATATAGCCAAGTTGGTAATTCCAACCTCTTTTTCCTCGTTTATAATCTCTAGGAAATACTGTAGCTGCTGCACATCAAAATTATTTTCATTTAGCAAGTTCTCTTTGAATTCTGCTGTAAACATTACATCGCCACCAAAGGCATCGACCTTCTTATTGACGTGGTCTAAATACCGCGGATCCTTAATTAGAGCTGCTATCTGTCGACCGGTGTAATGATCACTATCATCGATGGGATAGGGTGAATTCAGATTCCTCACTGCCTTTAGACTGATAGCAAGAGAGTTTGCACCACAGAGAAGACCACCGCCACTTGTTTCCTGGATCGAGAATCCAAGAGCTAGGTAAGGAAGAAGTGCGTTATCGTTTTGCGGAGCAGTTTTCCATTCTGCAGGACCTGGGGTAGGAATGGGTTTAACTTTCTTAGCTTTCTTTTTTGGCACTTTTGACGGGCCAGCAACTGCGTCTTTGGCTTTCCCTTTTGCTGGAACCTTCGATGTTCCTTCGCTTTTGGTTTTGGTTACTCCATTGCTACTGCTTTTGGTAGGGCTCTTGCGACCACCACTGCCACGAGGACTACTTCTGGTGCTGGAACTAGGGCTTTTGATCTTAGCAGGTACTTTCGTGGATTTCTTGGGCGCCATGTTTTAAATTGTCAAAATCTTAAAAATAATCAAATTTGAAGATGCAGGTTCGAAAAAATAGGCAATCATCCAAGCGCATGGGTGGCTTGGAACTTCCAAGTAATACTAAATGGTAGAACAAAGAGCCTACATCTCAGAGTTTATAGCCCAGATGCGGCGAGTCAACAAAGAATTATTATTCGCATTTCCAAATTTCACTCCGGGTTCGAGTAGTGTTGCTTTGTTTTTTATGGCGTTCTTTGTTTCTCAGGCCATGTTTACAGTAACCTGTACGCTTGCGGAAGCTTCAGATTTGGCCCTCAGCCGCTAGGTATTACAGTAGGTTATGATTGAACAAAGGTTAATTCAAAGATAGGGATTCGAGTTGAAAGAAAAGAGTGCTAGAGACAAGCGAGATTTAGCGATGAGCGAAAAGGGGGGCGTTTCACGTGATCCAGACAATCGTTAGTCGAGTATTTTGAGTTGCAACAGTACGAAAACCTCGTTTTCTTGCAAAATTACCTTGCACATAATGTTAAAAAGAACTGTGAAGTGTTCTTATTCGCCTTAAATGTGATGCCTCTGTTTGTTGTGTTTATTTTTAGCTTATCTAATTATCGCATAAGTAGAAATACCTAACCAGAATTCCTCTGCTTGATATTCGAACAACAGACACAGTTTCATGCGATATTTTTTTTATAAACGTTTGTCTTCACCTGTAGATTTATTTCTACTACTACTAGATGAAGTTGTCCTCAGTACTTCCAACCAAGACCCATTCAGTTTTAATCTTCTACTTTCTCAGTCGAATCTATAAAACACCTCTAAAAAATGCGCCGTTAGGATACTCAAGATTCAAGTAAACGCAGTCCTGAGAACTTTCAACAAAAAAAAACGACCCCTCTATCCGAACGCTCTCTTCACATGATTCCATCTCTACAGTCAAGTGTTATTCCTGCAACTTGCTTACGCGCCAAGCGATCAAGCGATTAATACCAGACAAACAAGACTGGGTGGGATTTTCCCGATTCCCTATCACAGATCGCACTGGTACTTATAAGCGATCGCTTGACTACATTCACTTCCTTAATTAGACTAGATGTGCGTATTCCGTTGGAATCTTGGCTCATGAACATGAAGTACCGAGACTATCGATTATACATGTAATGGTTGTTTGCTACATGATAGATACTTCATATCTGACTTGAGTTAAACTAAATTGATGAACTGCGGGAGAGCGATTCGATATGCAGTCTGCTTACCCTGTACCTTAACCAAGCCTACAAACCCCTTGGCAGGGCCGAATAGCAAATCGGTTGTGGCGTCACTGTCTACGGCAATGCAGATCAGGTACAGTTTATTAAGTGACATCACATTCTGACTTCGGAACAACAATAAAGATAATGGGCTGGTGATAGAGTATGTTCATGACTTTCTCGAGCTAGTCTACACAGCCATGATCAAACGGCTGACATATCGGGTTTTATCCTCTATGGACATCAAGTTAGCCTGGAACTGAGTGATGTATGTGCATAGCATCCATGAACGTAAACTACAACACCATAAGCATACTGCAGGACGAGGGATCAAGAATGGTCAATAATGCTAGTTACAGTATACTTGCTGTATTCAGTAGAAGTATCCACATGTGGACTCAAATACACAGATTGGCTTTTCTTGGTGGGTGGATACTAGTTCAACATTGGCAACTTCACGGTATGATATCAACATCCTATGTAGTGCAACTGCATGCATCTTTTCACTTCACATTGCCAAGGTAAGAAACAAAAAGAGGTCGCCAAGTGCACAGCCATGATAAGCTTATTATGCGAGAAGAAGACCATTTCACTGAAAGATAACACCAACGAAACATTATAAAACCCTATATCAATTCCCCCCTCCCAGAAAAGCCTCACAGAACAATCCCAACCAAAACTCTTCTAAACAAACCTACCTCACAACCTCACCCCCACCCCCACCACAAACTCACAATGTCCCTCACAAACCTAACTACAATGCGAGGAGTAATCTACTCCGGAATACCATTCAACATGACAGTCCAAGACATCCCAAGACCAACTCTCCAAAACCCCACGGACGCAATAGTGCGCATAACAACGTCTGCAATCTGCGGCTCAGATCTACACGTCTACCACGGCGTATCAGGCGGAACACCACCATGTAAGCTCAGCAAATTCTCGTCATATAAACCCAGCTATATCTCTCTCTTTGTCTCTTTCTGTCTCTTTCTGCCTCTTCCAAGCTCAGAATTTAAATAAATTGGACATGACTCATTACTCCTAATTCTTAAATACCATAATTTTCGAGTTCTAAACATCTTGATAAATAAATATTCTAGAACAAATTAAAAATTCTAACTACAAGTTTGCAAAACTTATAGGGAATATGGGTCACGAAGCTCTAGGCTACATTTCCGAAATCGGTAGCGGCGTGACAAGTTTGAATGTTGGTGATTATGTAGTGATTCCCGATGCCGTCTCAGATGGGAAATTGGATATGGAGAGTGAGGCGTTGAGTTTCTTTGGGAACGGTTATGCTTTGGGTCAGGGGTTGCAGTGTAAGTTAGTTTCTACTACTACTACTACTACTACTACTACACCAACAACTATCAAATTCCATTTATGGCATATTCTATCTATCTAGTTCCAAGTTAAATACGGCAACTTTTACGGAGTATCTTTTTTTCTTTCAATACTACCAAGCCACCTTACCCATCTGTCTCCTTACAAAAGAATAAGACATGACAACTGACTAACATGACAATTACTTCACAAAGCCGAATACGCACTAATCCCCTCCGCCTCAACGACCCTAATCCCCATCCCACTAACACCAAACACAACCACCACCGACAAAACCCTCGAACAAGCCTACCTAACCATCTCCGACATCTTCGCAACAGCCTGGACCGTCCTCGACTTCTCCGGTTTCCAACCCGGAGACACAGTCTCCGTCTTCGGCGCAGGTCCAGTGGGACTCCTAGCCGCATACTCGGCACTCCTACGCGGAGCATCGAGAGTCTACTCGATCGATCACGTACCCTCTCGTCTGGACGTCGCTGCCTCCATAGGAGCCATCCCGATCAATTTCGTGGATGTGGTAGATCCCGTGCGCGAGATCTTGAGGTATGAACCGAATGGCGTTATGAGATCTGTGGATTGTGTGGGTATGGAAGCTGTGAACTCTCAACTTGAGCATGATGAGAATGTTATAATTAATAATATGGTGGCTGTGACGCATGTCGGGGGTGGAATTGGTCAAGTTGGGGTATTTGGTGCTCAGGAGAGTTCACCAGGTGCTCCGTTGGGTGATACTATATCACCCAATGTTTCATTTCCTCTAACAGAGTTCTTCGGGAAGAGTTTGAGATTTCAAAGTGGTCCTGTTGATCCAAAGGTTTTGGCACCGCATTTGGTTGAGTTAATTTCTAGTGGGAAGGCGAAGCCCGGGTTTATCAAGACTGCCGAGATTGGTATTGAGCAGGTTCCTGAGTATTATCGCAGGTTTGATCAGCATGAGGAGATTAAGGTGTATATACACTTTCCTTGAGGAGCATGGGTTAGTTGGTGGAGTTGATAGCAACGGATAATGTTTACGTAAATTTATATAGACATACCAATTACAGCATAGTTGAGGCAAGTCTAAGCATAAATTTAATTCTAGCGCACAGCTAAGTTCCTTTGAATTGGAAGTCTTCTTCGTCTTTTCATGATAAAGCTCAGGTAAAGCGTTTACTATAAGTTCGACGAGACGGGAAGACTTCAGCAGACTTTAGGTTAAAACATTTGGTAAGAGTACTAATTTAGGAAGATTATCTGTTACACATAGGACAGTATAACGTAGCAACATAGTTGTGCGTTCAATAACAGTCTTGATACTTGGAAACAATAGAACAGAGATGATAGAAGTACAATATAGAGTCCAACTACTCCACGTCAAAGTCTTAAACTCATAAGACACATAACTAGTCCATGGTACACATCGCCGTTGAGACATTCTTACCGATAATATAAATGAGGACCCCCAAGTTCCAGAGATATTAATCAGAAATCATTATATATTAAATTTGAAAAACTGGATTCTTAGCCTCCCAGCAGATCGAAATAACTCAAGAATTGATCATTCTTGCTTACAACTACCTTTTTGAACTCCGGATAGGACAGCTGCCTCCTTACGCAAATACTAATAGGATACGTGAAATATGGCAGAGGCCTCAGAAATAATTGTTGGCCTGGTCCCAGCTTTTGTCGTCCAGTCATGGTGAGGTCAAACATCGTTCTCGCAGGTGTCATGGCGTATAGGATCGAGCGAATCGCCTTCTGGTAGTAATAGCTGATTGCTAAGACCTTAGAGACTTATCATATCTCTTTTGGGCCTCGGCTCTCATAATTCCTCGGGGTGCTTTTCTCCCCGTCATCAGTTCAAATTGAGCAATACCTTGCTCAGGAACCATTTCTAAGCCACCGACAGGAACCCAAGCCTGCCCTGTTTCTGCTCGCAGCCGCCTTACTTGCTGTAGCAATGGTGTGTCCATCGGCTTGTACGCCATGTCCAGTAGCACGCCGCCAGTTGGACTCGAAAGCCAATTCAAAGGTAGTTCATAATCAATCTGAGGTCGGCCGTCAATGCTGTGAGCTGGAACGCATCCGATAATGATGGTGGGGAAACTACAAGCAGAGGGCCAATCCAAGGCTTTGGAATGAATAACCTCGACACTTTGTTCATGGCGTCCTTGAGCACCAAGCCAAGCATTGAAGTGAGCAGCAACCGTCTCTGCATTTCTGGGAGTTCGATTATACACCATAACTCTCCGACAACGAAGCTGAAGAAGAGAATAGACTGCTGCTCGAGCCATTCCACCGGCTCCAATGACGAGAGCCGTCGTCTTGGAAGGTTGTATGACATTTCTTGGGGACAGGTTTCGCTGCAGACAAGCAGTCATCCCAATCCAGTCTGTGTTATCTCCATACCAACCGATCACAGGCCCGACTCTACCTCGGTGTGAGAGCTGATCGCCAAGGGTATCAACTTTGCCATCTGGTGATGCTCGTAAGGGGATCAAAGTATTGACAGCGCCGATTGCTCTGGCGTGATGACCCATGTCCGCGATGTCATTGTATATCGAGACTTTGAAAGGATGACTGATACTGCATCCGCCGAAGTGAGGGTCCCGTGAAGCGGCTTGGAGGTCCCTAATATCACAAGTCTCCCTCAGCTCATAATCGAATTTTAGCCCGCAAGTCCTGTAAGCTGCGTTATGCATAGCTGCGGCTAAACTGTGCATGATACCCTCACCAAACAAATAAAAGTGTAGCGGTTGAAGAGTGCCTCGTCGGTACCGTTCTTCCATGGCTTCTTTAGCGGTAATGGATTCAAGAGAGAAGACATTTGGTTGCGGCCGACGAACTGGAGTCAAGACCTGGTTAGTCAGTAGAGACTCGAGACCGCCTCGTCCCGTGTTGTACGCGATCAGCGGTAGGTGGAGACCCGGTAGTGCTTTCACGCGGTTTCTGAAGTCTGCGACGTCGTCGTTATCCGCAGGTGACACGGCTGGTTGAGATATCCGGACCAAGTCGCATCCAAGCTGTTCAGCTGCCTGATATTTTGCATACCGATCTCGACTTGTCCAAGTGCCTGGCGGAGGCGACAGATTGACGTGGTCTCCAATGATTTTCGTTGGACCTTTCGCATTAATGAGTCGTGAGATTCTGTGATCTTCCTCCTCCAAGTCAACGACTAAATCCACGACGAGAAAATCGATCGCGAGTCGTAGACCATGGAGCAAGAGAGCGATGCGAATGTCTGGTTGCTGGTTCAGATGTCTTTCGACCGAGTAGATTATTGGCACTCGAACTAGCCTCCTGATGGAAGCGATGTGCTTGCTTATGAGTGGAATCAAGGTGCCGGAGAAAGAGTCAATTCTGTATTCAATGGCATCTTCACTAGACTCGAGATCTGCGATCTGGACTACACCAGAGGCAACCTCAGACGAAAGAATGGTAACTGCATGGGTATATTCTCTGAACTCTACTGGAGTGGTGGTGATTGAGATATGCTGAATCAGACTGGTTGGAGGGCTGGGGGGCCCTGCAATACGACGAATAAATTCGCAAAAGTCCTCCTTCGCCGCCCTTAGCTTGAACGGGTATGATTGTGACTGAGGATCAGGAAGCCCCTCTTCTCGGTACTTCTCGCAATTGGGGTCATATATGTTATAGTATTCGAAATTGGAGCACGAACGATGCGCAAGTTCGCCATGCTCCATACTCTCGATCAGCTCTGTCTGCGTATCGCTCAGTTTCAATAGCTGATGGATCCTGTTCATGCCGCGTCTTATGTGAATAACTGGATTTGTTCTGCAAAAATCGCGAAGGTATACCTGAGCGTCTGTTGCCAAAGACCCAAGACCACATTCAATGACACATTTTGAGCGATGCCTGTCCAACATCAACTGCACCACCTCCACCGTCTTCCTGCGCAGCGCATCGCCGCCATGCTGCTTGAGATACGAGGCCCTCGAGATTCCTGCGACAGTTTCGAAATAATGGTCCTCCGTTATGAATCGCCAACCCAGCGCCGTGGCAGCAATCAGGCCGAGGGACCGCTTCCCACTCCCTCGTAGACCGATCAAGACCAGCGATGCATCAGGTGAGAAAGGCTTCCTCGAACTAGAGCTGTACGCCTGGATCTGGGCTCGCGGGTCGGTTTCAATTCTGGGCAACCTCGCAGGAAACGGCTCCTGGAGACCTGGTGCCATTGCACGGTTGCCTGGGGAGGAGAATTGAGATGGCTCTCGGGATATGCGGGCGTTCAAAGTAGGTAACTTCTCGGAGACGAATAAAGTGGTAAATCCGGACGTAAAAAGGTTTGATAATCGATATTCAATGCGTAATAGATCGTAATAAGGCGCAAGGCGCAAGCAGGAGTGTGAGCACTATCCTGTTGCGTGTATCCAGGACGTTTGCGCCAGGGCGGGGGAGATGAGTGGACACGACGTGGTCACGTCGGGGAGTTAATGACCAACAGACGCGTGTGGCAGGGAATTCGCCGTAACATGGTCGCTTTAGATCATTGAAGGCAGATTCGATAAGGGGGGGAAATGTCAGAAATGAGGATATACTCTCCTGTAGGAGAGAAAGAAGGAGGGGAGGGGAGGGGGAAAGAGGAGGAGGGAAAGGGAAAAAGGGAAGTGGGAAGCAAAAAAAAAAGAGAGAGAGAGAGGGATGTCGAGATAGTCGTGTCAAGATTAGGAAAGTGAGATTGGATGAGCCCATCGGATGTTTTCTTTGCCGGCAGGTCGTATTGGGACAAGGCAGCGAATTATTGTGCGAAAAAGAAAGGGAAAAAGTGCGGTCTGCGCTGAGTTTACCGACAATTGACTGCCCCCCCCACCTTTCCCCAGACTCGGCCTAGACTTTGCTGAGCATGACCTGCTGCTGCGCTTTACGGCACGAGAGAAGCAGAGAAGCAGAGAAGGAAAAGCCCTTTTTTCAGCCCGCGACAGAGAGACAGAGAGAGACAGAGAGAGACAGACAGAGAGAGAATACAACCTATTAGTACAGTACAGCACTACCTACCTACCTACCTACCTACCTACCTACTGGCCTGCAAAAAGCAATGCGAATTGCCCTGTCTACTGACTGACTCGTCTCGACTACTCACTCCTCCTCCTTCTCCTCCTCTTCTTCCTCCATCTTTCCCCACAACCATCACCACCACTGCCATTACTACACTGGAGTACAACGGTCGCTTCAACCTCTCTCCCTTACCTCACCTTACTACGCAGTACTACCCTACCGTCCTACCTATCTTACCTTCTTCCTCTCCTGTGAATGCTTTGTGCTTGGCCTGGCTCATTAGGATGATCAGATAGACAACCGATCATTACCTACCTAGCTACTGTTACGGCTCCTCCTTGAGCATTTGCGCACCGCCAATATCTCCGACCCCACCCACTACACGCCATTTCTTGTGCGCCAACGACCCTCTGCTGTCTTCCCTCGCCTCAATGTCCAATGCGATCTTCCAATGCGACCATCCTCAACGGCTCAACTAAGAGCCGCTGTAGTACCTTTCCGACTCCCCTCCTTGTGCAATGATCGAAGCACCGCCTCCTCCACCTCCCCCAGACCCTCCCGAGTCTTCAATCGACGCAAAGCCTAAGAGTGCCAAAAGAAAACGCCAGACACCTGCGCAATTAGCCGCGCGAGTCTCGAGGGCTTGCGACCGTTGTCGGGGGAGGAAATACAAATGCGATGGAGGCCATCCTTGTTCGTCTTGCGACGGCAATGGATTGCCTTGCACATACGACCCGGTCTTTCGTAGACGCGGTCTTCCAGAAGGCTATGTAAGGGGCTTAGAGCGCCTGCTGGGTCTCGCAATGTCGAGAGATCCGACTTTTGAAGAATTGGTCATCTCCATTGCAAACAAAGGCCAAGAGGAGAATTTTGAGATCCCGTCGCCAGATGGGGGCTGGAATCTAGACAAGGACGGAGAGACCCTCCACGATTCTTGGAAGAAAAGCCTGGTTTCAAGTCAAGTGGAAGGACTGATCCCAATTCTTGAATCCTTGGAAAGAAGAGGCCTGAAAAGACGACGGGTGGCATCACAATCTTTCTCGGAATCGTCGCCAACAATAAAGGGCGACACTGAAGCCCAGCAGCCAGGAGCCTCCATATCCCAAGATTTTGATCCGCTTAGTCTACCAAATTATGGCACCGTTGAGGACCCAATTGCTTCTCCCCCTCGCCATCCTCAGCTACCTAATGACAGCCATATAGCCTTGCCACATGTTCGGAATAATTCAGTCTCAAAAACACCCGAACAGCTTGCATTTGAGGCTGCAGTCCCATCGCACTTACCCGAGAGAGCTGGGAGATTACTAGATGCATATTTTACATTTACACATTGCTGGTTGCCATTTATAGATCGCCATGATATGATTCGACTTTCTTATAGGTACCCAACCATCTCTGGGGACCTCTCTTTAGGCTCCTCTGGGACTGGAGAGATTGCTGCTCTATGGGCTCTACTGGCATATACAGACTGCCCTACTCTAGAATGGCAAGATCCCCAGGATAGATCGAGGAACCATGAGATAACCACTAAACAGCTTTACCTGGCCGCTCGAGCCCTGATCCCACCAGAAACTATGAATTTTGAGTTAGGGCATGTTCAGGCATTGCTTCTTCTAGTTTTATATAATATGCGTTATGCCACTTTGGATGCCGGCTGGATCCTACTTGGGCAGGCAACGCGAATTGCAATTGTCCTCGGGTTAGACAAACCAGGGCAAGCTGTGGGCTTAAGCGATCAGCCTAGAAAGAGCGGTGGTCGCCATTTACATGTCTTTCTTGCATGTTTTGCCCTAGATACGTTTCTATCGGCCCGCTTGAATAGAGCTCCTCATCTACAGAAACAACATCTTGCTCACGCTGGTGCTCTCATTGAGGACGGTCCCGAAGAATGGGGGCCATGGACTGATTCCCAAGCAACTGGGCCGAGTTCTATGCACTATTGCAACCCTTCTTTTATTGCAAGTACATTCAATCGCTTGATTGAAACTTTGTTAATACTTAATGAAACCATTTGCGACACGTCCATGGGCCTGGAGTGGGAACAACGATACTCTGTGCTCCGCACAAGACTTGCGGAAAGTTCAGCAAAGATCAAGAACAATTCTCAGAATCGAGGCTCTCGAACTTTACCCCATCATGCTGTTCTCCGTCTCATACAGCTTTCAACATTGGCTGTGCTGAGGCTACACAGCACTTCTCATGGCCGGACCAAGCCAACACCACGAGGAGGTCCCACCTTGTCAGCGCAACTTACTTCACAACTACAACAATGTCTTGATGTTTTTGGAGCCCCGCAATATCCTCCATTACTGGGGTTTCCAGCACTACTAGCATTAAAAGAAGACGAAGCGTTCAATACTGATTTCACTAGTGATCATACTCACTGGAAGAAGGATCTGCTCGGCATCGCTATTAAATTAGAGGTTAGAAATTCTGGTTTCCGCGAGATCCAAAACGCTGTTGCTCTGTCCGAGCACTCGACCTTCCGGGCGAACGGTTCTCAAGCAAATCAGAAAGAGGTGGCATCCCAAGATGGCTTTGCTACAGACTCTTCAATCAACACTCCAAGTTTCTGGGAGGCGGTTGGACAGGATAAATCGCCATTCACAAAGCCGAAGCGAGAACATGTACCGAATAATCTTCCAACGCCAACATCGCAGTCAAGCTTGCTTCCATTTCCTCATACGGGAACATCATCTGCTACTGCAACGCCGATCGAGACTCCAGGCCGATTGCTTGGGGGAGGCGAATTTGGGGATATCGGGCCATTTGAGACTGCCACTGCTATTATTACCGAGGACAGTCCATCTCATGCTCCATCGTCGACGAGATCTGCTACTTTTCAGACAACAACCCACAAAGTCTCGCCTCGAGTTGATTCACGGCAGGTCCATGGGTCGCCGCCAGGAGATAGTGATGCCGCCTTCCTTAGTCTCGCTCATCTGGACACTACGCAATGGTGTGTGATCATTCGGCTATAGCTTCACAGGTCGCTGTGCTAACAACTCATAGGTCGAACAATTGGGAAGATGGACTGGCAGAGCTTGGTTTTACCAGTGATTCCATGTTTCGAGAGTTTTGCAATGACCCGGACAGACTTTTCAACAATGATGCGACGTAAGAGTTGGTTTTCGGTTGTAGATAATGATGAGATCTTGCAGATAGATAATCTGCGTGGAGTATCGGCATCGACTTAACGGCCTTTACTTAGGCGGCAAAGTTTTAGCGTAATTAATTGTATGACACGGCGAGCATCGTTCTTGAATCCTTCGACGGGCAAGAATACTGGTGCAAAATTATTCTTTGAAGTATTTCAGAAGCCGGTTCTTCTACCGGTGTTGGTACGAGGAGACCTGTTCAAAACCGAGACGTCCACTTAAAGACGGATAGCGCTTGCGGCATTTTCGTGGGGTCCGGGGGGTTCGCGGGAATGCATGTCAGCTGTCCTCCGCCTACAAAGTACATTACAGTACTGTACAGCTACAGGTACTGTACAGCGTCGCTTCCCGGTACAAGTAACATCGGTACATAATATGGTTCTCTGCAGCAAGACTTTTCCGAAACTCGGAAATGGGAGAGCGTAGTTTTAACATAATCTAATGATCTGATGTCGACAGAATCACTCGATCAGAAGCGGAAGAATGGTGGGTATTGCGGATTTATCTTACGATACGCCCTGGAGTTGTCTAACTTGATATGCTCGCTATCTACTTATTCCCCTTCCCCTTCTTCATCTTTCTCCTCCATCTTCGCCCTCCTCTTCCCCACCCTTTAGCGCCATGTCGACGTCCACCTCCTGCCCCACACAACATGGACACAATAGCTCCGTGTCACCGACGACGATGGAGGGGCATCTGGGCTCTGGATTGATATTTATTTTCTTATTTCTCATGAAAGCAACAGCTTCAATATCTCAATCTCTTCAAGTCCATCTAATTCTGCTTTTTATCTGATCACCCTAACGCTCACCCAAGCCAGCAGTTACAACATTTCCATAACTACTCTCAGAATGACTTCAGACGCCGCATTTAAGCAGGCATCTGCCGATTTCAGGAAACATCTACCAGACCTTAGCTCACCTCGATTCACAACTGCAAAGCAACAGGATTGTCACAGCTATGCTAAGTTCTTCAATGACAACAGGGCCCCGCCGTGGCTTCACGACCTCACTCAAGCTTGGGGGAAACTTTATAAAGAGCCATTTAAAGGCATCACAGCAGATGGTAACTATACCCCATCCTTTTGTCATTTGATCAAATTTCTCATCATTCGTCCTAGGAAGCATAATACCCGACTTGTTCAAGATTCAAGATGAGGGCGTACCAATGCAAGCGATTGTCTCGGCAGTGGACTCCGTCCTCTCCAAACTCGACACCTCACAGAAAGAAAAGGTCTTGTACCCCATCAACGCTCCCGAATGGCGTGCTTGGTCGAATCCTGAGATACTGCTTCGCCATTTTGGGGTACGGCTCGAAGAGACATCAGAAGACGTTGCTACATCGATCCTCACAGTTCTCAAGACCACATTCTCACCCGAAGGATATGAGAAGGCAATAGCCGCCATGGAAATCAATCATTTCCTTGGCGAAATCTGCGAGATTCCTCGCATCATGAACAGGTACTCATACAACTTCCTCGTCTTTGGAACACCGTCAACAACACATGCTTGGGGGTGGAGTTTATACGGTCATCATTTATGTCTCAACGTCTTCCTCAAGGGCTCTCAAATCATCATATCACCTACCTTCACCGGTGCAGAGCCAAACATCATCGATGATGGTCCAAAGATGGGAACTTCAATTCTATACCACGAAGGAGACTTGGGATTGAGATTGATGCAGAGTTTACCGAAGGAAGTCCAGAAAAAAGCAGTCACCTTTGAACAGATGCACGACCCAGGAATGAAACAAACAGGTGATCTCCTCACGGACCGCTGGAACAAAGACGACCAGCGACATCTCTGCGGAGCCTTCAGAGACAATCGCATAGTACCCTACGAGGGAGTCCTCGTCTCAGAAATGACCAGCTCACAACAACAACAAATCCTCGACATCGCTGAACAATTTCTACTCTATCATCCTAACCCGGCTCGTCAGCTCCGTAAAAAGCAAATTGAAAGTCATTTCAACGAGACGTATTTTAGTTGGATTGGCGGATATGGTGACGATGATGCTTTTTACTATCGTGTTCAGAGTCCGGTTATCATTTTTGAATTTGATCATCACTCGGGAGTTTTCTTGACTAATACTGAGCCGGCTAAGTTTCATACTCATACTCTTGTCCGTACGCCTAATGGTGGTGATTATGGGAATGCGTTGAGGGAGTCAAAGGAGAAGCTGTAGTTTGTTGTATAGGCGGAGAAGGTAATGGGGGTTGGTTGGCTGGTTAGTGTATTGATTTAGTTTGGTTTAGTTAGTGTTGTATAAATTGATCTTCTGTTACGATGACTTTTTAACCCTCTTTCAGAATCCCTTCTTGATTGTGGACTAACTAACTGACTGACTAACTGACTTGATAAACTACAACCCTCAATCTGAGAATTTGAAACCAAACCCGTTGCTACCTAAAATATCAACTTAAATCATCTCCATGAGATAAATGTACATATGTTCGTTAGATTTATTTCCCCTACAAAGTTTTTCTTTTTTTTTTGTTTATATATATCTAGATACCTATCTATCTACGGAGCCGTAGGCAGAAGAAACGCTGAATCTACTTCTTTCTTAATTTACATACCCTATCTAGAACCCTCCTCCTTCTCTTCTCTTTTCTCTTCTTCGATTCGATTCGATTCGATTCAATTCGAATTAAGAAGCTTAAGTAAGGTACCTACCTACCTACCTACCTCTCCAATTACAAATTTACTATATACAGCACTGAGAAAAATAGTCTATTAAGTTGCTGTTGGTTGTTTGTTATATTGTACTTGTACTTGTACCTTTTAAGCGTACTGTACTGGTACTGTACTTGCTATAGTGACGGTAATGAACTTATCCGCCACTAGCAGCCGCCGAATTAGCGTAGTAGGGTGGTGGGGTAGAGTAGAGTAAGCGGGGTAAATAGGTAGGAAGGAGGAGAAAGAAAGTTCGACTGTAATAATGTTAATTTTTGTTTGTTGGGGATATTTAATAATTAATGGGGTATGAAGTTATTACTGCTTTATTGTGAAAGGTAATGTAATGTAGGTGATGATGGATGGATCATGGTTGGTTGGTTGTTAGCTGGGTTGTTGTCTGGTTGGTTGATGAGATCGGGTTTGTGGGATGTGATTTGTGATTGATTTATTACCCTTTGTGTGTGATTGGTTGGTTTTATTCTGTGTGAAGAGAGGAAGTAGGATGGATGTATTGGTTTTTTTTTTTTACTGGTTTGTTTGTAGTGTTGAATAGATGTTAGTATTTCAAGGACTACGGCAAGGTCGGTGGTATAGAAATTTCTGGACATGATTCTGTTAACTATTCTTTAGAGTATAAATTTCTCCTATTAGTAGAAAATTTAAGAAAGGTAATAAAAAGGGTAATAAGTCTTATTTAATTTAACTTGTATTATTTAAGTAACCTTTTGTATTATTTATAAATTTGTTTACTTTCCTCTCCTTTCATTTTGGTAAGGTATGTAATATATCTTCATTTTGATACACCCCAGCGGATTTAATAATCCAAAGTCAAAATACAAAAGTTGACGTCAAACCTTAGTCAGTAATCCAACGTTGAACAGACTAGCATGACACTGCGAACTAGTTAATTCGATATCGGTACGACGATTAGATTGACTTTTGTACAATAGTGGGGTACAAGTTACAACTCACTAATAAATTTACAACACCAATGAGCCATCTACGCCTACAATCTCATCTTTCACGGAGACTATTCCGCAATCTAATACCTACTCGATTAGCTCTCACCACACTCTGCAGACCCAACTGTGTTGGACAGATATATGCCGTCCACCATTCTCGCTCCAACAACTCCAAGATGTCGTCGTCAGCTTCAATCTCACCTTTATTTGACCCGCCAGAGCCAACTACAGAGCAAACACTCAATCTCCTCAAGGAAATCGAGAAGAAGTTTCCCTCAGCAACTCTTGGAACCGATAAATGGTATCTAGTCGCAGTAAGTAGTTAACACATCAAACCCTTCGGTTTTCCTTCCTCGAGGAATCAAACAAGCAAGGGCTAATCAATGAAACGAACAACCAGCTCGCAGCACTGACCTACATCGAACCAACACACGCCTCAATCCTCTATACCTATCTAATTTCCCAACCCGAATACAGCACCCCCGCATCCCGCCAATTCCTAATCCGCCGCCTCCGCGAATGCCTCATGCAACAAACCTCCATCCTCGGAGTCTGCAAACCCCTCGAAGCCCTAATCTCCATAATAAAAGTCGAAGCGCCCTCCGACCGAGACACCTCCTTCTCACGCGAAAACTGGCAAGCCGGAGCGCAAAACCTCGCAAATGGAGATGCCTGGTTGAAAAAAGTCTACAAGGGAAATATCGATGAGATAGACAAGATCTTCGCATCTCACAAGGATTTCTTATTTGTTAATCATCAGATTACCTATGGGTTTTATCTTTCGGACATGAGTATCCTGGGCGAGATCGAGACGGAGTTATCGGTTTTTAGTGGGATTGCGGTGCAGAATTTGCCGTTGGAGACGAGGTGGCATTTGAGGGGTCTTAGGAGGGTGGGTGTTAGTAGTTGGGATGTGGAGGTTGTGCAGTGCTGTGTTGAGATGGTTGCTAGGTATGGGGGGAGAGGGTTGGGGAGGTTACCTAGGGTTGGAGATATTGAGGACGAGGTTTAAGGGAGAGTTAATTTAGTGTTGTTAGTTAGTGGGGAGATAGAGGAGAGAGAGAGGGCTATGTTTAGTTAATTGATGGATAGCTGACGGACGATAGCTCTGTAATTACTATAATCGATGATTTAAGTGGTTAGAATATAGGTACCTAGTGAAAGATTAAGTAATTGGTGTACTGTAAAAGTAGTACAATTAACGTTCCTTAGTAATTTGGTTTAGAAAGTTCTTGAGGCTCTTGAGTCGTTGAACTAAATAATAATTTTATCAAAGGATTAAGTAAAATGTAGGTAGGTAGAAGTGTGTTGTATTTTTTTGAGGGGACTTGTTTTTAGAGGATGATTATATTTTTATCTTTATTTAATATAGCATGATGATGAACTAAATGGGAAATGTTATGTAATCATCTTTATAATACAAGTAGATTTATTCTTACATAGTGGTTCTACATAGAATATAGTTCTATCTATACTGCTTGCGTTGTTACTCTTATGTACTCTGCAGCTCCGTAAAGAGCGAAGCGAGAGAAACCAGGATAGGTTAAGTATAATAATAATATAGCTGTTCTAGAATATTTGATTTGTCTATATATTTACTATATCTATAGTTAGCTAGGGTCTGTTTGGTTGGTCTTGCTTCTCATTTTTGTCGCTTGTGAATTCCGAGAGTTTTATATTCAATAGCGCAAAGATTCTGTCTAGCGAGCACTGGATTTTATTCGAGGACGGATTTTAAGTACTATAGTAATGTTAGGATTATAGGTCAATGAAGGATAAATTTGTTTGAAACGTACTTGTAATGTGCCTAAACCTATACCGTCTTCTGACAAAGCACCTTGGGCAAACGTTACCTGGGCTAGCATCTTCTTCCGCTTTTGGATATCTACAATTTGCTACAAGTAAGGTATGTCAGTAACTTATACTTAGGATAAAGTTGAGAGTGTGTGAAGACTTACCTCCTCGACCGAATCTCGCATCAAGTATCGGATTGTAGTGACATCTCGTTTTTGACCAACTCGGTGAACTCGACAGAGAGCCTGTTCTTCAATCATTGGGTTCCAGTGAGGTTCAAGAAGATAAGCTCGTGATCCAGAAGTGAGATCGAGGCTATAACCTTCTATTAGTGACAGGAAATAGACGAAGATGTTATTTCTGAAAAGCAGCTTACCCAGCACCACCACAGGTGATGGAAACTAGAATGACACGAATCGAATCATCTTGTTGGAATGCACGTAGAGCCTTGGTTTTCTTAGAGAGAGAGGTCTTCCCATCTATTCTTGTATATGAAATTCCCTTGTTGTTTAACATTAACTGAACGAGATCAAGCGTATTTGTCCAGTACGAAAACACAACACTGAAGAATGTTAGCTTGATTTGTACAAGTACTAGAATGTAAACATTGATTGGTACCTTTTTTCTGTCATACTGTGCTTGGATAAATCTGCAATAAGAGCTTTGATTTTGGTAGACATGGATTTGATAGTAAATGCCACATCGCTATCGGTTGCTGGTGTAGGGGACTCTGGACTCTCTGCACTGTCTGAGATGTTCTCGATTCCCCAAAGGGACTGACCTGGGCTGTTAGTTCTGGTCCGTGAATCGCATCGCTCGCAGGTCATTCTGTCCTGGCTCTCTACACCCGATGGAAGAATATCCTCTCGTAAGTCTGCACCGCAGTTCGAGCACGAGGCAGTACCACCCAAAATATTATTATAGAAGGAGTCAGAAGTGATTCCTGGAGATTCGCTTCCATGCAAAGTAGAAGGCGTTTGGTGTGGTTCTGTTTCCAGGACCGAATGAACCAGAAGACCGTGGTTGCATATTAAACGGAGATTATTGAGCAAACACAGCGCATTAAAAGTTTTGCCGTCATGATTCCTCGAAGAGATCAACTCCTCTAAGAGCACTCTTGATTGACTCTTTGCTCCCTCATATTTCTCTCGCTCAGCCGGCGTAAAATTGAGATGGTGGATCTCATTGACTCGAGATGGAAGCTGAACCACGGCTTTGGTTCGGCTGAGGGTAATAGCTCGGACCAGTGTTTTGAGTCGCAGAAAACCTTGGGCATTTGTACCTCGATGATTCCGCCATGGTTTGAAAATTTCCTTTTCGAATGTCTTCCGATCAGAATATGGATGAACCCGCAAGAATTTGACAATGCTAGCGAAATCCGTGAGCTTGTTCTGTATTGGCGTACCAGTAATGGCCCATCGCCTCGTCGCACGGAGTGCGCAACACGCTCGAGCTAGTTGGCTTTGTGGGTTCTGGATAGTGTGAGCTTTTCACATCAGTAGTGCTTGAGCAAACTGTTTAGGAGAACTCACCTTCATCTAGGATTACGCGATGCCAGGACAGCGAAAATATCGACTTCTTGTCTTCCGGCTGTCCTTTTTGTTCCTTCCAAGTGTTGGACAGAGTGCGGTACGTTGTAATTACAACATCGTACTGACCTAGGTCCTCGGCACTTTTCCTATTCTGACCGTGGTAAATGTGCCATTTCAATGTCCCTGGCTGAAGATGCCTAAGAAATTTTAGTACTACAAGAAATTAAGCACGGCTGTTAGGGGTCGAAGATATACTAGGAAACATACATGAAGAATTGGGTTTCCCATGCTTGTATTACTTATCCCGGATTAGTTTATTAGCAGTAGCTGCTGGGGGAGTACTTACGTGCAGGAGGTACAATGAGCAAAGTAGTTTTGATCATAGCAGCAGTCATTAAGACGAGCTGTCCAGGGCCCATGCGAGACAAGGAAAGAGCGGGAGACGATCGATCGGCTGCAATTAGACATATCATGCTGAGGGTCTTGCCCAAACCCATGTCATCTGCCAGTAGACCACCGCGGAAATCTGGGGGAGCTTTGTCGGTCCAGTTTCCACTGACATTATTTACGAAACTTTCGCTGTATGTTATTTGTTGAACTTGGAAGGAGACTCTTAGGGAGATTACCTGGCCCGGCCCGAAGAATCACTTTGTCGGCTCCATATGTCATGTCTGCCATCTTCCTCCAGATTCCATCCTCTCTCACGACCTAACATAAAAGTCAGGGCCTGCTTCTGATGCCTATAATATCTTTCAGCCACTTGCAAACTTGACATCGAATGGTTTCTCTACCGAAATAAGTCTGTTTTGACAATACTAGGTGCTTCGGTCTCTGACAAGGGGATGCCATCCTCCAGCAGCTGTGCAAGCAAATCTGGTCCGGCGCTTAATCGCTCAATCTCCAGGTTTCCAACTGGCGAGCTAAATGAATCGGTCATGGCCATCTCTCCAGAATCTGGTGGGAAGATATGCGGGTTGCGGTACGGGACGCAGCGTTCACACCCAATTGGGTCTTGGAGATACATCTTACGCTTTGACAAGTATTCCCCTACTTTTTCCTGGAGAGCTTCAGTGCCGAAAATTATTATATTTAGAAGCCACAGCTGCGATTGCTTTCCTCGACGTTTCCCATGCTGACGGGTGCTTTCTTCAGGAGAACCTTCAAGTTTGCAGTGGCAGTACAGCTGTGTTTCGAATTCGGCGGCATTCTGGAGCTCAGCAAGAACTCGTGCTGAGACTGAGCAGGAAACATCGAAAGTGATCGCACCGTTGTCGATAGATGAGGAAAGTTGGTTGGGATTATGGAAGTCGACAGGTATGCTTTTCGAATTTGGGCTCGATTCGCACCCGAGCTTCACGGGGATGTTGGACAACTATTTGGAAGCTTTGTTAGTTCCCTCGCAGACTGGAGTCTTAGGTGCAGGCATATAAAGTGCTTTCTCACGAACCATTCCGTAACAACATTCTGATGGATCCCGGCTGGCAGCTCTATTGCTATCAGCGACGTTGCCCGAGAGGTCATTGTACGTTGCATCAATAATAGGCCAAGCTCGACTATTGTTTCCTGCTGGTTCAGCAATCGCAGGGGGTCTTTGAAGGCCCCTTACGGCTACAGACCTAGGCTGTCTGCATCCAGGTAATGGTCTTGCGGCTTGAGTTTGTTGATCGGTGACGCTGTCGAGTCGCCTACGCTTGGCCGGCGGGGTACTCGTAGAGTTCATCTTCGGTGGTCAATAATAGTATGATACAGGATATAAACATGTGTGTGTGTGTACCATGTATGGCCTTCGGGGAAATGGCCCTTGAGGATGCCTCGTAAGGTCAACTCCCTCACTTTAAATGCGACTCTGTCAGAAAGACCACGACGAAGGAACAGGTGTTGAGCGCGAATATGGGCGGCGAGGCAGACAGCTATCTGGGTAAATTACTACTGCAATGGGTCGCCTTGTGGAAAGCCTGGCCTGACAAGCATGTACACAGCCTTGTTACACAAGTTGACAGAATTTTCTCCTTCTGATCGATCTTCTTCTTCTTCTTGCTGCTGAACTACCAGGCTGCACTCTTTCCACATGGCGGACCCTCAAGCCGTTATTGCTGATGCCTTTGGGAGGCTCAGAAATTCAATTTCTGAAGAAGATGCGCAGAATTTTGCATCGACAGAGTTAGAAGATGTTTGGTTGGCGGTCCGTGAGATAGACCGTAAACAGAGGGAGCGACAATCTGCCCAGAACTTACGCCGTGTCGAGCCATTGTTACGAGGGATCGATAAGTACACCAAGTTAATTGAGGTCTTGTGTAATGGAACACCGTACATGCCATACGTCTGGGTTCGTACACCTATGGCCAGCCCAGTAATGCAACAAGTGGCTCATGAGATTTATAGGCCCCAATCAAGTTGATGCTTGAGGTTTGCACATCTGACTTTCTCCGAGATGGAAAGCTCACCTGCCCCTAGATCGCAAGTCGCCATCGGGATATCTTTGAAGCTTTGCTTTCAGCATACGCTGATATTGGTGCTGCCCTGCCACGATTTGATCGTTACAACAAGGCTTTCAGCGATAATCCCGAATTTCAACAAGTTCTTGCTGCCATGTACACTACAATTCTCGATTTCCATCAACGCGCATATAAGTTCTTTCGACGAAGAGGTAATTGAGCTTTAGCTTTGCCACTTTTCGTGACTGACAAGTCAACTATAGCATGGCATGTTATATTCCTCTCGCTTTGGAAGGACTTTGGAAGTCGATTCCATTACATCATCGACTCTCTAAAGAAACAGCAGTACTTTGTTGATATCGAGGCAGCTTCTTTTGATATCATCGAAGCGAAAGAGTCACGTACGCGATTGCAAGATGAGATTCGACGGAGGGAGAGACAAGAACAGGAAATGCTAGAGGAGAACGAAAAGAGTGCAAGAATCTCTCGGTTGCAACACTCCATTGCCTGGCTCTCCGATGATGGAAAGATTCAGGAAGCAGAGTATGAAAGAACGTCAAGCAAACGTTACGATAAAACGTGCGAGTGGATAGAAAGGGAACCACAGTTTCAGAATTGGGTAAAAGACGATGTGAAGAACCCGTGCCTTTGGCTCAATGGAAAACCTGGATCTGGTACGCTCTCATTATTATGCTCTAAGATAATGTCGTTGCTAATACCACCATCGAAGGCAAGAGTGTCATGTGCTCGTATATTATCCAAGCACTGACGAACACGCCTGATCTGACTACCTGCTACTATTTTTGTAGTAGTCAAAATACTGAGAACATTTGTCTCCAGATTCTAACGATCATTACACTTCAAATTCTTAGACAACACCCTGAACTGTGTACGCTTATCGTTAACGAGTTTGTCTATCGCGCAGAAATTTGCGGAATGCCTCAACTTCGAGTTCTAGTACCACAACTTCTTGAGATTATCGGATACGCAAGGATCGTTATTGACGGGGTCGACGAATGCTCAACGAAAAAAGATCAAAAAGCGATTTTGAAGGAACTTCAGGTTGTTTGTACGGGGTCAACATTGCGCTGCAAGGTTCTTTTCTCGAGTCGGCGAGAGGTGCATATTCTTGAAAAGCTGTCTAAACAGAAACAAATATCACTAGACGGACGGCAAGAAGTGGACTGGGATATTCGGTGTTTTGTAAAATATAAGACATCGAAACTTCGTACGTGTAATCAAGACTTATTGGGTAGGATTGAATCGATTTTGGTGGAAAAAGCAAATGGTGAGAATCAGTTTTAGTCCTACAACATAGCAGCGACGCTAACAGACGTTTAGGCATGTTCTTATGGGTTCGATTAGTTGTCGGCGAGCTCAAATATTGCTACAGCGATGCAGCGTTGGAAGAAACTACAAAGAGTTTACCAAAGGGCCTCAAAGCAGCGTATGAGATACCGCCACAGTTATGAGGATTTCCCCGGTCTCGGTCTATTAACACCCTCATAGGTACGGACGTATTCTTGATAGAATTATGGATCCCGACAACCATAGAAATGCAAGACAGATGGCTATCCGGATTCTGGGATGGATGGCTTGCTCTTATAGAAGGCTGAAGAGCCACGAGCTGCTCGATGGCATCGCTTTCGACCTTTCAAATACGATGCCGACGCCGGGGACTAAAATTCACAAAGATATACTGGACCTTTGCCGACCACTCATTGAAGATGGTCCTGATAACACTGTGGATTTCGTACACTTCTCAGCAAAAGAGTATAGACCTCTTTATCATCAGCAATGAACACAAAAACTGACTCCATAGATACATCCTTGAAGAAGAATATCAAGCGGAGCGCCCTTTCATCTGGCGTGAAAACGCTCATTTGGATATTTCTTTCTCTTGCATAGCCATACTCAATTCTAGCCACTTTTTACGACCAGAAATTTCCACGGAAGCTGAAATGGCTACTCTCGTCGTTCGAGGCCTTCATGGTCTGCTAGCATATGCTAATATGTTCTGGTACAGACATCTTTTGATATATTGTGGGCTATTGGATAAACACCATGGCCAATTTCCAACTGAACTTCTAGCCCAAGTACAGCTCCTATCAAGATTTAGGAAGGGAAATAACCAACCGCCTGTTCAATCATCTCAAACAAGAAGGGAGAAAGATCCAATGGAAGACCCCGACCTTGATAAGTTGAATCACTTGCCGGACATCAAAAGGCTAGTCTCAGACGTTCTCATGCTCCGAGCCAAGATGAATCGACTGGATACCTCGGACAGATCTCCTCAAAGTAAGCTTCCCTAACATACCTGCATCTGCAAAGCTTAATCCTCAATAGACATATCCTTGTACTCGTGTGAAATAGACCCGACGCACTTCAGCTCCGTCCGTCACAATTATCAACAGATCACCGAGGCTTTGTTAGACGATAGAGCTCTCGTAACCTTTCCCGAGATTGAGGAGAAAGATCTCCAAGTCTTCCGAGACATATATGGCGCCTCAGCGTTTTTATGTCGTTATGTCCATTGTGTTTTCAGCACCGATGGTTTTGGATCTTCCGCTCAGCGAGCCAAGCACGAGTCACAACACCAGCGAAGCTTTCGTTGCGCGCATTCTTCGTGCGTCTATTTCGCGACTGGCTTTGCCAACCGAAATCTCCTGAACAGACACAATGATAAATATCACCCGGCTATTGCTGCAGGACCCAGTCTCGCGGAAAGCCTTGCATACCCTCCGCTCGTGGAATCGTTCGACCCGAAGGAAGAACCAGCGACTCTTAGACTACAAAACCAGCAACTAGAGACAGCGAATACGCCAAACCCCAAAGCTCAATTGAGTCAAATCGGCGCAGTAAATGCATTACCTCCAGCAGCACCAGGACAGATACAACCCCCTGCGGTAAATTATCCCTCCCCATCCTCCCTTTAGATTTTTGTGACTCTAAACTGTGCCCTTTTCTATCATCGTCTGCTCTACAATTCGTTGAAACTAACAAACAGCTAGCCTCCACCACCCGCTTGGCTCACCCAAGGCCTCCAAACGCTTCTGTCGTCATATCCAACAGATCGGTTTGAAGCTATGATGCGCTACGCGGCCGTCGATGTCGACACAGGCATGCCTACAGCTGCTCCATCAGTGGGTGAACCTATCCCTCCAAATATTAAATGGATGTACCTTGCCCGTATTAGGTGTCATGACTGCCCTGGCAAACTATATGGTCCTGGACCTGATACTACTGCTGGCAATTTTGAGATACATCTAAAGAACCGGCAGCATCGGGAAAAGGTAGACGCTCGGCTTCAGGCCCAGAAAACTATCATTGCGTAGGTAGGGCATAGAAATGGTGGAGCAGCAAGCTGGTATTAGTTAGAATGACCAAACTGAGTTTATCCAATTACCAGTCAAAATAACTTCTTTCTAATGATTTTTTTAATATTCAAACCTATTATGAATACAACTTTTAGGATTGTTCTTATAATATGGAGTCCTGGAGAGGCAATAACATCCTGTCTGTTAGAATTATAATACTGAGAATAGTAAATATATAAGAATCCTTATATCAATCCCACTATAGCAGACTTATTTGAAGTTTCCTTTGTTCCTTATAGAACATAGGGTATAACACCGTTGCTACTATATGTTGCTCGTAAATAACCTCACTGAATATATGTAATGATAAACATTTACTACTCATGCATCAAAGTGATTTGTTAATTGAACTATACTTTACAAACTTTCAAATTTAAAAGTTGACACACTCTTCCAAGCCATACTAAATCGGTGCTGTCTTGTTTGCAGCTAATCCTTTCTTGGTTCTAGAATTACATTATACTTTTTATCTGGCTTCAAAATAGTAAACTCCTTAGTTCCTAACACAAGACCCGGATCCTCTAGTTTGATATCATACCGCAGTAGTAGCATAGCCATCATCTTCATAACAAACTGCGTAGCAATATTTCGACCAATGCATTGCCTACTACCGTACCCAAAACCCAGGAAACAAGTCTTCATCGTCGCCAAATCTGCGGTCTCGTCTGACCACCGGTCCGGATCCCACTTGTCTGGATTCTTGTACACTGTTGGGTTACGTCCAATGGTAGCCGCAGGTACACCGACTGCAATACCACCTGGGATATATACATCGCAGATAACGGCACCCTGTGGTGGTGTATCACGCGGCATGGCATAACCGATGGGTGGGTGCAAGCGCAGGCACTCGATCTCAACGGATTCGAGGAGACTAAGCTTGTTCAGGGTCGTAAAGGGAATCGGTTTACTGCCGTCTAAGTTATCAGGGAACATGGACTCCAGCTCCTCGATGATACGAGTTTTGATTGTTGGGTTTTTGCATAGATAATAAGTCATCCAGTTCATGGTAACACTACCTGTGCTTGCGCCAGCAACCCTAGTAAAACTCGTAAGCAAGTGACCATGGCACAGAAAAAGCAAAACTTACATTAAAGATGAAGTTTCAGCTCGTAACTCTGCAAAGTCCATTTTCCAGCCTGTCACCGGATCCTGAGCTTCAATGAACCGCTGCATGATATCCTGCCTCAACTTTCCACTAGGCGTCACCTGTCTCCGATGATCCTGAAATCTTTTCTCCAATGCCATTCTCGCATATTCCAAGTATTCAACTCTCGCTTTCCACAATCTCTGTACGTAAGCAATCGGCACCCAGCTAAGTATTTTCACATTCCATTTCCCAAACGGTAGAACACCACTCAGATTCCCGAACCTCTGAGACTGTTCCACGAGGGTAGAATACCTAGCTGGTTTACCGGCTTCAATAACACCGAAATTATCTCCCAACGCAAGCTCACCCATCAAGTCCATCGTGAATAGTTCAAACCAGAAATATATATCAAACGGTTCGTGCGTCGTCGCAAATTCATCCATTTTCTTTTTGAACTTATCCAAAGTTTGATCAATGTATGGTTCGAATAAGTAGAGGGTTTGTGCACTGAAACCATGGGCTACCATCCGACGTTTTATAGCGTGTCGTTTTTTGGATCTGGTTGAAAAGAGGGATTCGCCTGTGGTGGAAAAGGAGTCGTACCAGCTTGATTTACCAAATTCTTCCGTTCCTTTGTTGTGGCCTGCGAATAATCAGCCACCAGCTATCTATGTATGGTCTCATAGACGAATATCCTGACTGAGTTTTGTTTCGGAGATATTGAAATACATACCATAGATCGCCTTAATAGCATCGGGATGATTAAACGATACAGACCTCGGTCCTGTTCGAACAGCTACAGTGCCTGGATTCTGGTCAAATAGCTCATTAACCCATTTAGTTCGACGCTGCTCTTTGAGCGCATTGACTTCAAGGACGCCACTTATTTTCGTTAACCATGGACCGGGGATTTTGCTCAATGGTGATAGGAATAGGCGGTATAGGACGATGTAAAGGGCATAGGTTATTGTGGCGAGGAGGGCCAGATATAGGAGTGTCCTTTGATTGACGGCATTCATGTCGATGAAGCTCATTGTTTTGATGATTCTTGAAGTCACAAAATACTGTTAAATTGTGAAATAATATATTGTATGGAGCTTTTGTATTTCGTATTTTGTATTGAGTCGAGAAGATCTTTGAAATGCTGCTGAGCTATCTAAAGGCCCCGCACCCCGCAACTCGGCGTGCCCGGCAACTACTTGGAACCCCACACACAGGGAAGTGTGAACTATAAGCCGTTGATTTATTGTTGCAAGGGTCAATCTTAGGGCTACGGTATTATTGTCTATGATACTGTAGGAATAGAGGAGATAGCAAGGCTAGAAATATTAGGAAAGAGATTGTGCATAGCTTGATACACATAACGCCTAGCAACGATAGAAAGTACGAATAATCTTTAGTTACGTCAGAAAAGTTGAAAAGGTTCTTCCAAAGCAGAAGCTTGGGTGGGACCAAGGATCTTGCAGCTTAAGTTGCACGTCGTCTGGAATATCCCGATACTCTAAAAATCATAGCAATTCACGTAAATAACACAAGGGGAAACGACGTGTTCTAAAACTAAGAAATTAGGAAATTCGATAGGCACCTAAAGACAACCAGTTTTACTTCAGGATAAAAGCATCTTCATATATCAATAGGCAAGGCAAATCTTCCTAGGGTATATTATTAGCACGAACCGACTGATACTTAGAAGCCGTGAAGGTAATAAATTTCCTAGGACGAATGAGTAGATTGTTGAAATACGTCGCAGAAAAACAATAAATAGGATGTTATCGCTCCCGTCAACCCAATGAAAAGGGTATCCCTAACGCCTCACGGCGTGACGTCGAAGCCGGGTCCAAATATGGCTGCTCGCCAATAGACGATGCACGGATACCGATTCTGACAGCGCCAGGAACCAAGTGGGTATCAGGCTATGAAAGTTAGTAAAATATTGCCCAAAATCATAAATTAGTATCTCAAGGATATCATACAGTGGCAGCGTGCCAAACACAAGAATTATTCCAGATAGCAGCAGCGCCTTTCGTCCAATGCATACGAGCGATACAATCATGATTATAGGTGATCTGACGCATCACATAATCACGGATCATCTTATCCTCGTAGTCATACACACCATTGATACGTGATACGTGTAGACCAGCTCCAGCAAAGATACTCTTCCATCCCGTTTGGCGATTTGTACGTACGACAGGGTGTGAGGGAGCGAAGGTGTCGCCGACGTTCAGCGGTGAGCCACGTGGAGACATCACTTCGTAGTTTCCAGCTGCGCAGGCCGTTTTGAATACGGGTTGTGCGCAGGTTGCTGTTAGACTCTCGAGGAATTTTTGCATTGGTGGTGACATTCGGTCGTAGCTGTGAGTATTAACTTAGTGGTATGAAGTGGGTGGATTGATCGAAATGCTTACATTTCGTACCCGGAGCACCAGAGCGTGTCCCCTCCGTGAGGAGGAGTCTCTTCCATGAGAAGGCAACTGAAGTCCGATGGACAGACTTCGAAGGTTCCTAGGTATTAATTTTGATCAATTTATGCAAGAATAGTTGATGAAGATTCACGGACCGTCGCTGTGCCATTCTCTTCCCAACATTTTAGGCTCATTGGTTTCCCTGCCAGCCATAGTCTTGTACAATTTCTTTGCTGCCTCCGAGTTGATCACGTATCTGAATTTAACTTAGCTACTTCCATCATCCACGGAAGACAAAATATGCACCCACATATTCTCATCAGTCTTGCCATTACCCATAGGAATATTGCCCGGATCCCGAAAGAGAGGGTGGGTATGAAGACCATTCTCCTTTGGCCTCCCACTCAACTTAGCTACCAAGTCCGTGAAGCGCTTCAGGTCTTCAACAGACAAATCATCTTGTTTTTCTCTAAAGAACACAACGCCACGCTCGCTGATAATGACGGCCAGATCACGAAGCTGCTCCTCGGAGTTTTCAGCATGCAAGATATCTGTTATTTTGGCTTTGGTATATTCGCGGCCTATGATCGGAGTGACTTCAAAATATTCAAGGTGGTCGAGTGAACCTCCATATTTCATAAGTTTGAACCTGAGTTCATTGGCTTCTGGATTTGCTGCAATCATTGTTACTGTGATTCTTGTGGATGTAGAAATTCTCTAGTAGACAGGTTCTGGGAATTTCCACTGCGTTGTTTAACTAGACTATCGGGATGATGTTTCCGCTGATGATGAGATGTATATAAGGGTGGAAAAGGTAAGTTCGTTGCTATTCGCTTGGATAAAATTTCCCACTTCTCTGGTTCGTCGTTCTACTTTAGAGGTGTAAGCAGGATGATATAATTCTTTTGTGGTGTGATAAACATCATAAGGTTTGAGGTTTATCTACAGGAGTAGAATAGGTCTCAAGTGACGAGCTTATGATATCTGATTAAACTTCCTTAGTCAACGGGGGTCTTCTACCTCAAATGTGCGGGGTTGCTAACAACTTCCCACTCAATTGGGAATATCCGCAGTAAATACCATTCTGACAGCTGACAAGCCCCACATTAGTTTTTCCTAGGCAGTAGTACGTGAGAAGTTGTAAGTTACCCAAGTACTATAAGATACTTCTGTACCCTATCGCATTGTCAATTCCGAGGAGGATTACCGTCGGGGAGGAACAATTCGTAGAGGGCTGTCCGATCTGTTGGTTCGGTTATTAAAGAGCCTGTTAAAGTCTATTCTACCGATTGAAGAGCCCCAAGGTAAAATAACCTTATATCTCCTATACCTTATCTTCTTTCTCTACGTAGTAAATCATTTACCTAACCGTGATGTACTATATAGTGTAGCGATATATCAAAATTAAGCTAGACTTGTTAAAAGGCAATTAGAGAATAACTACCTAAATTATATATCTTAGATACAATTTAGTATAAGTGTTAAACTTCCTCACCGTTAATACATCCTCTAGTGCTATAATACTATACTCTATCAATTATGTTCAGCTCGCTTACAGACTTGTAGAATTAGATACTGCTCTAACCTAGGCTGTATAAGTATATTTAACTTAACGGCATCTAGAACGCTTTACAAATAAGTAATCCAATCCTCTTTCCGCTAGGTAAAGCTTCAAAAAAGCTAGCCTTCGAAAGCCCAAGCTGCAGTCGTCTCTGATATCTTCAGGTCCATAATGTATAGTGATATATCTCTATACGGACAAGCAATATGCTGTTCAAGCGAAAGATATATGTATGTTAGCCCTTCTCTTCAACTCAAACTCGACCGTATTTGTCTGCTCTACATCCCTATATTTACATAGACAAACTCTCGCCACAGATTGAAATGAAGATGGGCACTTATCAAGGAACTGTATTCTTTGCTTCTCTTTCATGGAAGAATTTCTTTCTGGACACTATCATCATTCCGCTTGCGTTCTCGCCGCTGTCATACCACTCATTGTTACTGATGTGAAAATAGTTTCCAATAAGCGAGCAAAAACATTGAGTCCTTGACCCAAGGCTTCTTTTCAATAAGTTCTTTTGCGTGATTCACCAAACACCCTCAATTTGTGTAGGAAGCTGAAAATCGGGCGTTAGGAGTAGAATAGACTATTATTCCTCTTTGAGAATTGATTTGATGAGCTGCAGATTTGATGTCTTCCCTTCGAGCAACATTGAGTCTTAGAGGGCCACACCTAATTAGTTTTCATTTAAGTAAAATTTAGCTAAATCCGCAGAAGGTTTATCAATGAGCAACTTTACGTGGTCTAGGAGGAAATTTCCTAGAATGTAATACAGTAATTTTCATAATTTCTACTTGTGAAGCAATCTATTTAATACGATAGTCCCTTCTCCTCTAAGACTGCCGTTCTCGATTTACTATTCGGGTCAAGGTAAGGACGCTCTCCAATACCGACAGCGCGGTTTCCAAAGCGCTCTCCAATGCCATCGTAGTCGAAAGTGGCGCTGTGGAAGACACTGCGGTTATCCCAGATAGCTTTCATATCAAGTTAGTATATCAAATCTTCTAAAACTAGCTCAAATAGGGGAAGGAGGTTTTGCTATTTGACTCTAGCAATGGCAAGAACGTACCGATATCATTTGGATTCCTCCAGCGGAAGCGGACTTGTAGATCGTGCTGATCGATAATAGCCTGACGCAACATAGCGAGCACACCATCACTCTCTTCCTGAGTAAGTTCATTGATCTTCCTCGGGAAGGGCCCGATAGCAAATATGCTCTTCCAGCCAGTAACTGGGTTGGTCCGGACTACAGGGTGCACGGCAGTTAAATGACCTCCGACATTTTGAGGAGATCCTCTAGGCTTCTCATACAGCTTTGCCTTTCCAGCTGCTACGAGCTTCAAGAAACCTTCACCACTGAAAGTGGCTGTGAGACCTTCGAAAAAATTCTGATAAGGCTTGCTGTATCGGTCATAAAGTTCGTATCCAGAGGCCCATAAAGTGTCACCTCCTGTCTTGGGCAGTGCCGTGAGCCGCAATGAAGTGTAGTCGGCTGGGTGGTTCTCGAATTGGATGTCGCTGTGCCATTGCGCGGCATCGTACTTACGTGAGTGTTGGGGTGTTACACCACGGTTCTTCTTGCGTGCAGCTGATGAGATCACACTGATCTCAGCGTCATCCGTACCAAACTCATTGGTGTTGTTCAATGTGGGATGGACGTGCAGTGTTGAATCCTTGGGCTTGCCGACGAGTAATCCCATGCGGTTTACGAACTCTTTTTGTAAAGCGTCGGTCAGATTGTCTTGCTTGCGAAAGAAGACAACACCACGCTGACTGACTAGAACGGTGTTAGCCACAGCTCATAAAGAATATAAATATCTGAGAAGTGGCTGTACTTGTGATAGCGAGGTCTCGTAGCCTCTCGTCGGGATTAGGTGCATTTAGAATGTCGTCAACGATATTGACATTTGGAAATTCTCTTCCGATTATGGGAGTAAGATCATCATTCTCAAAACCATCCAAGGCCCCGCTGAGCTCTAAAGGTGCTGGTCTTGTAGTCTCTTTAACAGAGAGCTCAGCAATAGAGGGAACATCGCTAGTAGCAGCTGGCGCCATGTTTTGAAAAACGTGCTTTGAGACTTAACAAGAACAGCAAATATGAATGATATATATGTATTTCTGCTGAAAGATATTCGATGGTAAGGCAGTAGAGATCTGAACAAATCGCCCCACTTTGCCTAAGTAGATAGAGCTCGGTAGCACGCAATCTGGAAGTGATATTGCAACAAGCGACGGGAATTCAAATACTCGTGGGGACGGTCTCCTGTCTTATCAATCCCCACACTAAACACGCGTAGTCTGCACATGCCCTGGTATGCTCTGCTTTGACAGGTTATGGAGGGATCTATTGTGCATAATCGGCTTTTCTTGGCATGTGCTCTGTTGTGGTGGCAAGAAATCAGGGGTGGGATGGCCTTCGAATCAATGAGTAGATGGAAGGCCATACTACTTTCAAAAGTCCTGGATACTTTATGAAGCTATTTGGGTGAGCATGCGTCTGGTTGTCTTAAAGACCATGATGATTTTGGGAGATACTTTATTCAAAATCGGCCACCATCAGGAAACTCTGCCGATCCCTTAATAGTCATACCATAGATCTTTGGTCGGAGCATAAGTAGTAAAACCACAAAGGCTATAAAGGGAGTAACATGTAACAATATACTCGACTTTATTCTTCTACACTTTTTTATTACAAACAGGCTTTCAGAGGATCAGCCGGAGCTGGATGCATTTTCAAACTCTTGTCAAAAGCGGCTCTAAGCTTAAACATCGGCTGCAAAACCCAAGTATTGTAGGCTAAGATGTCCGTCTCTTCCTTCGGGTCCCTTGTTGTGTTGAACAAGTATGGCGACTCCAACTTCCCGCTCGACTGATTGACTTTTGGCTCCCAAACAAGATGTAATTTCCAATCGCGCCACTTGATAGCCCGTAAATCATTTTTGATGTAGAATAGGAAGCCTTCACGCTGTGACTTTGCTTCAAGTGGATTTGTGAAAAGCTTTGTCTGGTCTATGCCGTCAATTGGTCGATCAGCAGGGATAGGCGCCTTGGTAATACTGGCTATTGTTGTGAAAACATCTGTTACGTGTACCATTTCATTTGAGGTGACGTCTTTCGGCACATGGCCTGGCCATCGAATGATGAATGGGACACGAAGACTCCCTTCCATTGCCGTATGATATGTACCAGACCATGGTCCGGCTGTCCCTTTATAAGGATCTCGAAACTCGGGTCCGTTGTCAGAAGCAAAAATGAGCACTGTATTATTTGCAAGGCCAAGAGAGTCGATGTGATCAACCAATTGCCCAACTCGGTAGTCCATTTCTGCCATGGAGTCTGCAAATTCGCCGTTTCCCGTTTTCCCCGCGAAGTTGTTGTGAGGGAGGGTTGGGAAATGGAGATGTACGAGAGGATGGTAGAGGAAGAATGGAGCTTTTGCTGCAGCTTGTCTTGTCAACCAGTCTTTTGAGCACTCAACCAATGTGGCGTCTATATTCCGTCGCTGCGTGAGGTCGTATACACAGACATTCTCCGAGGGAGATCCGGCCTTTCCTTTCATAATATAGGGTAATTCGGCAACGTCAGGAGTGTAACCCAAAGCAGACGTAAATTGAGTCTCGTCTGTTGTCCGTGGTATGCCATACCATTCATCAAAGCCTCGATCAGAAGGATATCGACCAGGTATATCGCCTAAATGCCATTTCCCATGGTGTGCACTTGTGTATCCAACCTCGCGCAGTAGCTCAGGTAAAGTCTTCTCCCAAGGCGTAAGTCCTTGTGGAAAACCCGCAGGGACTGACTGCAGACAACCGGTTCGAATGGGATGGCGCCCGCACATCAGAGCAGATCTTGTTGGCACGCAGTCGCTTTCCACATTAAAGTTGTGAAGAAGCAATCCTTCTTTTGCCAATGCATCGATTCGCGGGGTCGCCGCACCTCTTAGGATTCCACCTCCATAGCATCCTAGCTCTCCCCATCCGAGATTGTCGGCGAGTATTAAAACAACATTGGGCCTCGAGGGATCTGTGGACATCTCGTCTTCAAACAAATAGCCTGAATGCAATTAGCAGAAAGAGTAGGGATTCTGTCGCAGCCAGAAAGAACAAGAGTAGAGACTTGTGCACACAGAAGGATGCGATGAACTAGAGAAAAGAATGGCGGGAGACACGATCTTGTGCATGTCGTCCCCAGGACGGAGGATGGAGTCCACCACAGAAATGGACCAGGCCAGATACTGTCGGCGCCGAGATTGGAGAGCAAAATGCCATGATGCTGTACTGTAACATTGTTGCGGCGACACGAATGACAGCAGGGACATGGGAAAGTAGGACAGGATTTTTGGAAGCACGGGCCATGGAGATTGAAGTCCGTTTTTAGCGTCTCCATTCTGATTCTGACCCCACGCAAGAAGACGTCCGACACAGATACGGGAGGTATTCCAATACTATGGAAGTTGCTCAGTTCTTCGGTGGAGGCACTGCCAATATGATTCGCTCGAAAGAAATAAACATGGTGGGATGCTTTGGGGATAAGTCTTTGTGGACTTTCGAGCAAGGACCACTCAAGATAAGAAGATTGCTAGTCGTTGCTTTCGAAATGAAGTATAAGATACCCTGCTTTCTCTAAGCAAGCTTCTTGGAAATAATCATTAGATCTTTTCTCAAACTTGTTGGAAGGTATAGGTAGTAAGGCTCTAGTCGTTTAATTACATGGCCGATCGAAGTGGAAAGATATTGTAGGAAGAAAACACAGAGTATAACATAAACGTCATAAAAATCAGCTATGCAACCAGGTGTAGACATGGAAACTACGGAGATCAAGGGCCAGGAACCCACGGACATCAGTTTGGATGTCGGCGAACAGACCGCAATAGATTGGACTCAGTCTGAGGAGAGAAAGGTCCGCTGGAAGTAAGAACTCAACTATACAGTTTTATTATAAGCTAAATGATCTAGGCTTGATTTGCTTCTCATGCCTCTGCTACTTTGTGGATTCTTTGCCTTGCAGCTGGATCGGAGCAATATCTCCAACGCACTCACTTCAAGCATCGTCGAGGATCTTCATCTTCCCAGTAAAGATACCATCAGCTCCGGAAATCAGCTTCAGACGGCAGCCATTGTTATCTTCGAGATTCCCTCCAATATTCTTCTTCAGAAAATAGGCGCACCAATATGGATCACTTTCGAGATTATCATCTGGGGATTGATATCATTATTCCAAGCCTTCGCCACAAACAAATCCTCGTATTACGCTACCCGGTTTCTCCTGGGTATGTTTGAAGCCGGCTTTGTCCCAGCTTGCCAATTTGTTATGAGTATCTTTTACAAGAGAGATGAGCTGGCCATTCGAACTTCTATTTTCTACATTGGAAATTACTTTGCCACTGGGACTGGGTCTTTGATGGCGGCCGGTATCTTTCACTTGGATGGAAAGTGCAACCTTGCCGGCTGGCAATGGCTGTTCATCAGTAAGTCCATCTGTTAGAATTCATTGAGCATGTAAGCTTACCCTTTACTCATATTAGTTGACGGTACTTTCACAGTCATCATGGGCTTCTTCTACATTCTTCTCCTCCCAAAATCTCCTAGCTATACAAGGCCTCTCTTCGGTCTTTTCGATCTCTTCTCCGATCGCGATCGCCACATTTTGCATCATCGTATCATTATTGACGACCCAAAGAAGAATGTTTCGCTCTCCCAGATCTCGATCAAAGATGTAGGAAGAACACTTGTGAACTTCAGTACTTGGGGCCATCTTTTCATCAACATCCTCTCCCTGGCACCTGCAGGTGGCCTGCGTCTTTATTCACCAACTGTCATTAAATCTCTTGGATTCGACACTACCAAGGCAAATGCACTCAGTTCCATCAGTAGTTACGGAGTCATCGTATTATCTGTTTCTATGTCTTATATCTCAGATGCTACTCACCAGCGCGGGTTGTGGACTGTTATTCCTATAGTATACTCTATTATTTTCGCTGGCGCTTTGTATGGTCTACCACTCACTGCTGCGAAATGGACAAGATTCGCCATTTTCACGCTCCTCACGGCTGGGAATTCTGTATCGCAAGGAATCAATGATTCATGGATGAGCATCAATGCACGAACCCCCCAAGAAAGAAGCGTTGGACTGGCAATGGTAGTCATGGGAGCTAATCTTGGCGGGCTTGCTGGTCAGTCCCTGTTCGAAGCCAGGGATGCTCCAAGATACAATAAAGCATTTCTCGCTATATTATGCCTTTATGCTGCATCTTTGGTTGCGGTGATATGGCAGATAGTAGCATATTGGCGCGCAAATAAGAAGCTTGCGAAAGGTGAAGATGCGGAAGAGGTAACTGATCCGGAGTCCATGACAGCCCCTGGTTGGAGATATGAGTTGTAATTGTTATATTTCTTGGATTTGATGTATCTTTCAAGACTTTCTAGTATAGAAATAAATAGTATTAACTACAAAACTTGTGAGCCCTGTAATTGCTCACTAGGATGCTGCATTGATTTGCTGTGAAATTGATCCCTGGCCGAGAGGAAACACCCATTATATTACATGGCTAAGTATAGAGTATTCCACAAATCAGACTCTTGGTTTAGGTATAGCTACTTAGCCCGATTAATAGTCACGTGTATTGTCTTATCAGTTTCCATTATTGAAAAGTCTCTTTAAGCGTCGCATTTACTGATCTTCCCTCCATCACTCGCTACCTGGCAATATATCATACCGCAATGAGTAAATCCTTCCACCAACCAGAGAAGAAGATATCGTAAGCAGGACTCCTAACTATGAGCGGGATATTGTAGCTAACGACTCCCAAGCTGCAAGAGGTGTCAACAACGGAAGGTAATCCGACCTTTTTCATTGTACCATTTGTTGTCTGATTATCCTTATGCGTAGATCAAATGCTCTCGCACATATCCATGCATCGATTGCTCTCATGCAAAGGCAAAGTGTGAGTTCAGAGAGGATGATACCAGAAGATATCCCGTCTCTCGGGGGTACACTGCAGCACTAGAAAGCAGAGTAGCATCTTTGGAGTCTCTACTTAAAAGACTCAAATCAAGCTCCTCCGAGGAGAGGGATTCTATCATCAACAACCTCACATTTGGTGATCACCTATCTATGACTGAGGCTTCTTCGGCTGGAGATAACGCAAAAGACAAAGCATCGATTAAAGTAGCAAACAAGTCATTGCTGCAGGAGAGTGTTCAAGGTGAGGGACCACAACGAGTTGTTTGGACTTTGCTCATTGATGTAGGGCTACTCATCTATCATGGGCCAACAAGTATCTACGATGGGGATCTCTCTCATCAATCTGGGAAAATAACCGAAACAGCACGGCCCAACCTTCCAAGGGTTCTGATTCCCATGGAAGGCCCTATTGTTAGCAAATCAATTGCTTTATTCTTCCGATGGCAATACTCACAATTCATGTTTGTGCCTCGGGAGGCATTTGTGAGAGACTATCTGACAGACTCACATATTGGCGAATTTTGCTCACCTGCCCTTGTCTATGCTCTCTGCAGCATTGGGTCGTTGACTTCATCGGAGCCCGAGGTCAAAGAAGCATCAACACGTTTCTCTTCTAGTGCACATGATATATTGATTACAGAAGGTCTAGCCGCACCACACAGCACCTCAGTACAGGCCCTCTTGTGTCTTGCCTTCTACGAGATTGGCCGAGGAAATCTATCCAAGGGATGGCAATACTCAGGTACGTTGATGCATAATACCAAGAGAAACAGTCTCAAATGTGTGTTAGGTATGGCTTTTCGCATGGGACAAGACCTCGGTTTTCAACGAGATCCAATAGCTTTACTGAGAGACAATTATCACAGTAATAAAGATTCATCGTATGAGAATGAGGTGAGGAGAAGAATATATTGGGGCTGTTATATGTCCGATAAGTAAGTTACTAGGACTGCATCACGGGTAAAGCTGACGATATCAAGATTGATTAGTCTTTTCCTTGGAAGACCTACACTTATGCAGGAAGATGATTCAGATGTAGTTCCCAGTGAAGCACTACCGTCAGTATTGACGCCTTCCACAACCCCAAACAAGTTATTGATAGACCTCTCTTTAGACAACATCTGATTTTCAACAACTGGTTAGACTCACAAGGTCTGAGCAGCTTCAAGGAGCCACTGCCTTCCCTGAAGTTAACTTTGGTATTTAATAAACAAGTTGAGCTAGGCAGGTTGATTCAAGACATGTTGTCTCGCATGTTTGCCCCGAAGCGGAGGGTGGCCATTGAAAGTAGTCGCTCGCTCGAGCTCTCATTGGGCGAGCTCAACTCTCGCTTCTGGACATGGTATGAAGCGCTGCCAGGCGAGATGAGATGGAAAAGGTCACCTACATCATCAGAGCGGCTCCAGCCAAACCTTGCTGTGCTTCAGTAAGCTTTCCGTGACTGCTGCTGCTGGAGAAACTCTCACTGAAATTTATTAGCATGCTTTACCACAGCTCCAGGGTTTCACTTAACCGACCATTCATTACAGAACCAAGATATTCATCCTCAACATCTGTTTTGATATCGGAATCTAAGAATATCTGCGGAGTATCAACGGAAAGTATCATCAGCATACTTCAAAGATATAGAAGTCAGTACGGATTACGGAATTCCCCTCTAATGTTCGTTCACGGTACGATATTGGCACTTAATGCTACCCTAGTGACTACACGAGACCAGAATGCTTGGCCATCAATGCCCTCAGACTCAAGATTCGCATTCCTTGATCTGGCGCTGGAAGAGCTATCTCATGTCTGGGCTTTGGCAACGGAAGCGAGAAAGAAATTTTGGACGGTGCTTCAGTTACGACAAAACAAGAGACTTAACCCGGCCCCAAGCACGAGTTCGCTATCGCATACTACTACACCTCCCCCCTTTGGAAGCACAGTTCCAGAAAATAATCAAACTTCCCAGGAAAAGTTCTTCAGACAGGATCCTGCTTATATGAACTCCACGTCGTGTGAATCAATAATTCCACAATCTACAGATGACTCTGAGCAATATATATGGGATCCCTTGACGTTGATGGATGATGAAGCTATGTTCTGGTCGAGTCTGCAGGATTCCTCTTTCTCTGCGCTTGAGAGCGATTACGACTTCCAATTCCCTGCAGAAATGGATTGAGTGTAACCTTTGGAATAGAAAGATTTGTTTTTAGAATGTTGGTTACTAAATAAGAGTATGTATAATTACTTATGCAAATTTTTCATAATCTCAACTTAACATGGCAAATACGAGAATTTAATAGGTATTTAGTACTAAAATTAACCAAGTTCGTGACATCTATACATTTAGCTCTAGAATTATTATAGGACAATGAACAATCCTAGTGTTATCACAGTTTCAACATATTTTATGTGTTAACCTTGTAAAAATTAATTTCTCTAAACATGAAATATAGGATTATGATTGAAGTGTAGCAAATGTTATAGAGGGGTGCTGCTGGAAAGTATGACCTTCATCACTTGTCCTTCGGGTGGCCACTTTCTCAGAATATATACCACACCAAGGCTTTGCCACTTATCAAGATGAGCTGAATTGAGACGGCAAATTGGTTCTCATTACCCTTGACTCTCAACGTTATCGTTTCATTTCACCATTTTCTAGTCTTCCCTCAGTGTGATATAACTATTAGCTAAAAGTATCTTTACCCGTTTTCTCCCTCAGTAGAGCAAGTTAGGGTATGCAGAACTGATATATTGACCTCTCTATTACAGGATATTATTTATTTATATTTACATTCGAGGCAATATTCCAACCGACTAACTTTCCCAAAGGACTTGTCGTCATAGATTACACTTCAACCTATCAAAAATCTTGAAATATGTAGCCATCATATATTCGTATAGTACAAGGTGAGAAAAGCACGGAGCAGTCGATAAGCGAGGAGAGATAGGGGGAAGATCTACTAAACGAAACTCCGGGGGGCCCTTTCTTGAGGAAGTGTTCACGTGATGGCAAGCTTGACAAACGTCCCTCGTCGTTTCCTTCTTTCCCTTCCTCTACCCCTCCTCTCCTCCCTTCTCGTTCCTTTCTTCCTACTTTAGACATTAACTCATGTACTCCTTACGAACTCTGAAACCTCGAATTTTGGACCGACAATCCAAGATCATCAAGAATCATGGCCACTGAATGCGCCGCCTATCACAAATCAAAGACCAGACTTTTGAAATGTGGGCGATGTAGCTCTCGTGCCTGTTGTGGTAAGTTTCCTAGATCAGTGCGCATTTTGAAAGGAAAGGATGCCGCTGATAATTCTCTTCTGACAGGTTCTGCATGCCAAGAGGAGGACTGGCCCACACATGAAGCTGAGTGCAAGCTTCAGAACTATATACTCCAAGTTACTCTACAACCCCAATTCATGACCAATCCTCGTATTTCTCGAACGCTGTCGTGTCCAGCCACCGCGACTTTCTCCTATCTTCACAAAGTCTTCATGATCTCCTTCGGTTGGATAGATGCTCATCTCCACGACTTCGATGTTTTCAACCACAACGAAATGAGAGGTAGTGAAGCTTTATCCTCGGCATTAGAACCAATCTTCAAAATTGCACCTCTGAACGATGTTATAGAAAACTTTGATCAGTATCGAAGTAGCTTACACAATACGCTCTTCGACGTTATGGGCGATGCGAATACCAAGAGTAATATGATTCATTATAACTATGATCCAGGCGATGATTGGAAGCACATAATTACCTGTATTGGACGAACAGATGCTACGTCACATTTCGTTTGCCTGAAAGGCGAAGACCACGGTTGTGCGGAAGATGTTGGCGGGTACCGCGGCTGGAGAAATTTGTTGAGAGCCTACGATGCCCGGAATCCTACAGATAATCAGAAAGAGTTGATGTGGTGGTTTAAAGGATTTGCGACCAATAAAGACTCCAAGGGACTTCGTGGAGAAAAGAAGTGGAGATGGGACAAAGATAGGATCAATACCATCTTGGGCGAGATGCGTGAACCCTTCTGGCCTCCACCCAGACCATCAAACTCCCTCCCATCTGTTCTTCTCATATCACTCAATAAGTAGCTATTTTTCAATAATTGTACTCGGAAGTTATGGCCAAACTCCGCTCAAAGGCTATTGTGACGGAGGTAACCCATATTGTCACTGCTCTGCGGCACCTACGGGAGCCTCACAAAGAGTATGTTGTTGTTATCGTCACTGACCACGGGGTAATGGAAGATGACTTTCCAGAGGTTCGAACAAGACTCACCGATTACGCCCGAGTAGGTGGAACTGTTATCATTGGATTCCATTTTAGTAGTTTTGCCCAACCTGATGAAGTGAATCGATTCTCCGAGGGTAGATGGAACCTCAACTGGATTATTGGCAATCATACTAGCTCGACGTTTTCTTTGAATCCTCGAGCTAATCCAGCCTTTATGAGCCGCCGTATTTTAAACCTGCCTCAGCAGTACAGCATGACGACGACGATCCATCTCAGGTACCCAAAAGCTGAGGATCGAATATATATTTCTGATTTTAACACGGACCAGAGTCCAGCTGTCTTTACAAATTTTGGAAATGGCTATCTAGGTTGGATTGGTGATGTTAATACCAGGATTGGTACTACTGAGCTTCTCTTAACTATGTGCGGTGTTTGATTTCCTCAAGTGGCCAGGCGTTTGGGACGACAAGAGACTTGTTGAGGCTGCTGGTGTGGTGGTGGAGATGGTTGGCATGGATGCGCTTTTCAATTGTTACCTTCTTGGCAGTTTGTAATTGGCGTTTGTGGGATGCTATAGAAAGGCGTGTTATTGCAAGTGATATTGCCTGACGATGCAGCAGAGCTCTCGTCTTGTAGATAATTCATTCTCAAATAGCAATTAAGTGTCTGGGTAGTATCAGACCCCAATCAAAGAAAACGAATTGCACATTTTTACTTGCTGCATATATTTCAGTGCATAATTTGACATGAATTCCATAATCAGCGCAGTGTGACTTGACTCGGAGGGTAATTTGGTTTCTGGTGATATATGTAGCGTTTTGTGAGGCAAAGTCGCCCCAACTGGTCCCGTGGACTAGTACCCGCTTCATAGTCCGAAATAAAGCCCAGAAAAGCAGTCATACTTTGGTGCTCTTTGAGCTGCTGAATTAAGACCGCGCTTAGCCTCGAGAACTCCCACGATAGATAGGCTTGCTGCAGCCATCTACACAACGACGAGCAACGTTGTGTCACCCATTGTTGAGACAGACCTATTCTTCTTTTGAACTCCGAGATTCAGTGAAAAGTGCAGTAGACTAGGGCGGACCTTTTTGGCCTTCTGCAAACGACATCTATTACAGAAATATAGAATCACATGACACCCAACTGCAAACATCCATGATCAGAACTTACAGGATGTCTGAATGCTGAACTACTGTTTTAGGAGTGATGCAACATTGAGGCTGGAGAAGCCTTAAGCGAGGGGCGGAAGGGTCTACTAGTTCTGCGAAACTTTCGTAGGGTAGCGACTTGCAGAAATCCCGGCATGGATCTCGTACACTTAAAGCATTGCTTGGAGTAATGTTTCTCTGTGCATTGATCTATTAATTTTGTTTTAAGTTCCACTTTCTACTTGTATTAACTTCTTACAAGTATATTCTTTAGTTAGATCTTGAGACAACTTAGAAGGCAGTGCCAATGTGAATACCTCCATCTGCTAAAATATTTGCCCCTTGTACGTAACTGCTAAGTGGACTTGCTAGAAAAACTACAACGTTGGCGATATCCTCTGGTGTTCCAAACCTCTTAAGCGGCACCTTCATTCTTTGCTCCTCAACCCAGTCTGGCGCAACCTTGCTATACGTCTCCCAAGCGCCATCCTTTGCCCAGATAGGGCCCGGTGAGATGGCGTTGATACGAATACCCTTGGGCCCGAGATAGTGAGATAGCTCCTGGACGTGTTGGAGTTGGGCGGCTTTGCATGCGCCGTACGGAGCCGGTGGACTGCGGAAGAACTCACGGCCCATGAAAGAGGACTGCACGATGATGGATGGCTGTGGCGATTTCTCGAGCCATGGTACTGCGGCTTCTACCAAGTTGACAAGCCCCATGATATCCAGATGAAATGAAGATTCCCACGTCTGGGGCGTGGATTCGAAATGCATGTTCGATGCTGTTGAGTTTTCAGGTCAATACATATTTTTTATTGATACTGTTGCTTAAGAGTCATACCATTGGCAATAACAATATCAATGCGCCCTAGCTTCCCCCCTGCATCTTCTATCCATTTATAAATTTGGTCTCGATCGCCAACGTCCACAGACGTCCCATAAGCTTTAGCCTGGAGTTTATCTGAGGTGGTGCCATCCAAAACGGGATGGGGAAGAAGAGATTTATGAAGGTCCTCAAAATCGTCATCTTTGACTGTTCGGGGCGCAGTAAGAGACATTGCAACCTTGTCTCACGAGACCTTCCACTATTCCGCGGCCAAGACCTTTGGTGCCGCCTTAATATTTCCAATAGTCTTCATTAGTCTACTAATCTCATAGAAACTAAGGTAATTTCAGCAAGAACGGTGAATTGAATACCTGTGATGAGGGACCTGTGATGAGGGCGTGACATCCTGTCAGGCTAGTATCGAGGACCATGTTGATTCTCTCTCGAGAGAGTATTGAAGTGGTGATACGATCTGAAGTGTCTATTTAGCAATACCGGGTCCCAAAGATTTGAACTTCGTAAGTGTGGTATCATTGGGGCTGTAGTTGTATACTATGTGTAGTGTTTCATGATCTCCTTAAAGCGATCTGCTGCTATGCGGACAGGCGCTGTCGCCTCTTTCGGTGAAGAATTTAGCAAGAACCCCTGACATGTTACTAGAAGGAGTCCTTCCTTTCCTTCCACTTTAGGTGAGCCAGTATATTACGCGTAACGTTTTATGATATCTTACTTTTAAGCTATCTGCTGTTCGGAAACGTCCCGTTGCTTCTTTTAGCGATGAGTTTTAGCGAGGTCCCTTACAGATTGCCGAAAGGAGCCTTCCCAGCCTCCCTCTTCAAGCTTCAAGTAAATTGTTTAGATGCTACCACCAGGATTTTTACTATATACAACTATTCAGAGCATGTAATATCACGACGTGAGTCTTCAATAAATGGCAAAAATAGATGTCTGGATATGATTACTTCTGAATAATAAAATAGTATGGGGAAGATGGTGGGCCACAATAATTATCCCCATACATCTTCCTGCCATCGTCTAGTCCTCTTGGCTGTTTCCAGAAAGCTCAAGATGGAATTATTATCCCATGCCGTAGCATTTCTCATTATCTCTGTAACAGCAGTCGTGACGTTTTTTGCCATGCTTGCAGAGCCACAAATGTAAAAGAAGTTACCCTCATGCAGGAGATGTTGAGCAACATCCGACGCATGCTCAAAAAGCCTATCTTGAATGTAAATCTTGCGTCCGTCGACATGCTGCTGCTCTCGGGAGAATGCAGTCACAATTTCAAATTCACCTCCGAGTTGTGATTGAGCTGCACTAAATTCTTCGGCATATAAGAAGTCTTCCCCTGACGTACGACATCCATAGAAGAGGGACATTTTGCCAATTTCTCTCCCAATGGACTTTAACCGAGATCTTTCGAGCACAAAGGCTCTGAAGGGTGCGATTCCGGTACCCGCAGCTACCATCATTATTGAGGACGCAGATGCTATGGGCAGCTTGAATTTTGATTTGCGAAGCTGACCAAAGATTTTCCCGTTTTCAAGGGCATTATCTGGCCCTTTAAGATCGTATATTAAGGCGCGAGGAGATAATCTGGCCGACGTATTTTCGGTATCAAGAGAGTGATGAATGGCATCCAGCATGTTAGTCGCCAAGCCATAGCCTTCAAATTCTTCGATAACCACAGCTGTAATTGAAATCTGGCGAGGAGATACGATTGAGGATGATGAAATAGAGTATGCTCGGGGCTGCAATGGAAAAATATTCTCAATAACCCATGAAATTGGCACTGAGCCCCATATCTTTCTCTCACCGTTGATAACTGTTTCCATAAACTTAGCAAGGGTGACGTAGCGACTCTGTATCTGCTCAAAATCTGATTTATTTTTGTACAGGTGCAAGATAGTAGCTTTTGTAGCTTCATCAGGAGCGATTTGGGCAAGTGACGGCAAAACCTGCCTCGATACAGGGCTGCATATGGAGAGGTAGTGCTTGAAGAGAACTTCAATGGAACATGGGCTGGGAACTCTTAAGGCTGATCCTAAGTTTAGCGCTTCTATAGTAATGGTAGTAAGGCGCTGTTCTTCAAGGCCCAGCAGACGCAAGAGACGGACTACCTCTCCCTCAGGATTAGAAGGCCAGACTAAGCAATGGTCTCCCGTACGGTATTTCAATTCCGGGTGCGAAGAAATATCAATCTCCAAGTGCAAGCATCGTCGTGTTGATTTGGGAGTCAGGTTCTTGCTTGACAAAACTTGCAGAGGGTGGCAAGAGGAGGTTATAGATAAGCTAGGTCCAGCTTTCGTCTTGGGCTCAAATGGTCGGCCTATATGTGCCATTTTCAGCATATCTCTATCCGTAACTTTGGAGACTTTTATCGATGGATCATATCCACTGTACGTATCGCGGTAACCGAATTTACTCTTGAGGGCCGCGACAAATTCGTCTTCCCACAGGAGATATTCATCTTCCGTTGTGCCGTTTCCATCATCACCAAGGCCAATTTTGCCAATCCTGTTAGCTCCTCTCTCGTCAAGTCTCCGAGTTACAGTGTTGATGACACGATTGTAGTTTTTATAAGTGCTATTTCCCAAGCCGAAACCAGCGTAACAAAGGTTCGTTAATGGCGTATGTGAATGAAGGATCCATCGGTAAAATTTGGCTGCGTTATCGCTCGGATCTCCCTCGCCATAGGTTGATAGTAAGAAAACCACTGATTTAGTTTGCGGTACTGAAGAAATCGTACTCGGATTGATCTCAGCAAGATCGAGGACAAGGCAGTTGAGGCCTAATGATTGGTGGAGTGTCCTTCCAAGCACACGCGCAAAGCCTTCAGCGGTTCCAGTCTGCGAGCCCCAAAAAATAACACAGTCCCTCTGTTCCTTCTCAACCCTAGAAGCAACATCTTTGATAACATTCTCAGCCTGTCTCTTGCGACCGAGGACCGTTTCTTGCCGACGCTCGAACCACTGATAGTGAAGAGGGTCAGCCTTGTCCCACCATATTCCTCGCAAACCGTACAGAATGGCAATAGTAGCTAGTACTATTATTCCAACAATGTCGTCTGGGCTAAACGCTGGTCGACTGGATAGTAATTCTAACGACATTGTGGCGGCTTCGGTTCGCTTGCAAACGAGTGATCAAACCAGTAAGCGTTGGATCACGACAAAGGAAATACATTGGGCTGTTGTAGAACCCATCTTTGGAAGGTCCCTGTAAATTTCATTCTAATGTTACAGCGTAAGGAGTGCTTCCTGAGACTTACTACATAGGGACATCCCCGATGGCTTGAAGTAGCATTGGCTCTACTTTGCGGAAGCCAGCCGTTCGCTAAATTGGGCAACCAGAGACACCACTCCTATTATTCTGCAATCCGGCTTTATGCTGTTGGCGAAAGGTTCCAGTTCAAAAGTAGATGTAATTGTTCATGAGAAATATCATTCAATTCCTTGAAGTCAACCAATCAACCAATCAATCAATCAACCAAGAAACACATATGGCTCCATTCGTTCCCCGTCATGTCTCTGCAGGAAATGACAAGATCGTGTGGTATGTATCTTCTGATATGGAAAGCATCTTGTGTGTATTAAACTAATCAGAAACTAATGCATCGTAGTTTTGGAGGAGTTCTAACAACAGAATTTCTCGAACCGCCACCAGGACGCGGATTTCGCTTCCGGCAGACCTATCTTGCTGCTTCAGTTGGGGAGGTTGATGAGAACACAAGAAAGTTGATTGAGAGCACGGCAAAACCATCAGGGCCTCCTCCGCATCTTCACCGATATCAGACCGAGTACTTCAAAGTGGAAGAAGGTATCATGGGAGTCAATATCAACGGCAAAATCTATAAGAAAACCCCCGATGATCCGGAATTTAGCATCCCTGCCAATGTCTTCCACGGCTTTTTCCGACATCCTGATAGTCCTGGACCGATGACTGTTGTCTTGAGCGCTTCTGACTCGGGAAGAGACTACAAATTAGACCGTGTTTTCTTTGAGAATTGGTACGGGTACTGGCACGATGCCATGATTTACCATGGTAAGATGAATTACATTCAATGGCTTCAGGTTAGAAACCCATCGAACAGACCGCAAACATATGGACCTGCTAACGCAATTTGAAACCAGATCTACGATGCTGGAGATGCATACCCTTACGTGCCAAAATGGATTCCCTTTCGCCAATCAGTCTCGCACTGTTGGGGTGTTGCTGTTGGCCGCTGGTTAGGTGGCATGTTAGGCTATAGGCCATTCTACAAGGAATACACCACCGATTGGGATTATGCCGTGGAGAAGATGAGGTCACATTTTTGGCAGCGTCGCCTTGTGCACACCTCCTATAAGCATGCCAAGCCATGGGCAGGTCAGATTGACCCGTCGAGCAAACAAGAGAACATTAACGACGCCTCAGAGGACAGCAACTCCAAATCTTCTCACAAGACTTAATGAGGTTTGCACAGTATTGGTGATCCAAGATGATGCGGGTAAGCTAACAGAGGGAAAGGAAACAGTGGTAAATTACTTAGTTGGGCTTAAAAGTCTATGTGGGAGTGTATATCAACCTAAATTGTTCTTATGATATATCCACAGTATTTCGAGATTTATGGAGAATATTTATCATTAACACTTTGTCAAATCTTTGTCCAATACACCAGTATCATAATAACATCAATTTATATTTATCTACATTTTTGAATCAACTTTTCGAGGAATGATTAAGTTCAAAATCTCTATCTGGTTCAAAAGTAGCTATCAAAGAACTTACAGAAAAGACACTATTCTAGCTAGCATCAGGCGAACCTACGGCTCAATCAGTGGTGCCTCGCCGCAAGCCTTTAAAGTATAAGGTTGATGATTCGAAATTCTGACATATGTACACGATGGAAGATGAAGACAATGCTATCCTACGCGCTGTGTATATCTGTATATCGTGCGATGAAATCAAGCTATTCTGGTACCTACCAAATCTTCTCCAGATTGTCGTTGTAAGTGATCCCAGCCAACTGCTTTGCCTGATCTACCCAACTGAACACGCGCGAAGTGCCCTCATATCCGATGACAAGTCCTTCCCTTGGCTTGGAACCACGATCGCGAAGAGCTTTTGCCATAAAATCTGCTTGATACCACAAACCCCAACCGTGAACTTCCTTCACGATAACCTCTTCAGTTTCGAAGCCGTCTGTATCCAATTTATCCTCACTGTAGTATTGGATGGTGAGAGTCTCAGGCCTGATGGGAGGGAAAGGAAGAGCGATCTCTGCTTTGGTTCCTTGGATCCGTAGACAAGGCGCATTCTTGACTCGAAGAAGCTTGTCTTTCAGACCTAGGCGGGCAGAGCCGGGTAGAGACATGGAAATTGTGACGACACAAGTAACGGGGCTCTCAAGACCTGACAAGACAATAGTGGTAATATCATCAATCGGTTCTCCTACGCCTGTCGCATGCTCGATTGTTTCCGCATATTTGACGGCTACAGGTTGTTGAGAGTGGCCATCGCCCTGAGACAGAGCAATGTCACACCACGTCAGTGGATACACACCTAGATCAAGCAAAGCTCCAGCGCCTGACTGTTTGTTCAAGAACCTCGCGTTTGGTTCGAGGGTTGGGTCATCAAATAGCGCCAGAGAGTAGTCGGCCAAGACTCGCTTGACTTGTCCGAGACGAGGAAGAAGTTCTCTTTGAAGATGCTGAGTGAGGGGGAAGTACCTCGTCCACATGGCCTCCATGAATACGACGCAGTGTTCGTGAGCCAGCTCGGCAAGACGCTCGTATTGTGCCTTGTTTAATACTGCAGGCTTTTCCAAGAGTACATTGCGTCCATTTTCGATGGCGGTTCGAGCGTGTATGAAGTGGACACCATGAGGCGTTGAGATATACACGATGTCAAAATCTCCATCTTGAAGCATGTCCTGGTAAGAGTTGTAGATATGGACGGCAGAAGCATCTGGTACCTGCTGCTGAGCAAGCCATTGGGTTGCGCGATCAGTGGTTCCCGTTGTTGAAACAGCTACTAGACGATGGTGAATCGGGTCGTCTTTGGAGCGAGGTAAATTGAGATCGCGGAAGAAAAGCTCAGCAATGCTGGAGATACCCAGAAATGCCCAACGGCATTCGTAAGAAGATACCGATGTCATTGTTGCAGATCCTGTGAACGACTTTGAGAAATAGAACTCGTGTTAGGGGACGTAAAAACACTAATCAAGAGCTTGCTTGTGCCTTGACAATGATGGAAAGAGTTCCCAAAAGTATCCTTCTCCGGAATGATCCTTGTGCAAGCACTTCGGATAACTTGCATATGTCACTTGGGTGATTCCCATGGTAAAGTTGTTTTAGCATACTCCAATGTGGATCGACAGCGACACCAATATCCAGAAGGGGCTGCCCGAGATAAAAGAGCTAGAAAATCATACGCTGTACGAACGCTGCCCCGCAAACTCACCCCCCACAACATCCTCGCGGGATTGTTCCATGGCTTATTTATGCACGAAATAGGCACGGCCGGCATACTAAGTGGCGAGCTAATGCGGACGGGATGGGAGCGGGCGTTCTGATAAATGGTCCTTCCGTCAGCTCAAAAGCGGGAAAAGCGCTCCCAACTTGCCTATTTAGTACTTTGTGCATTGGAAATAAGAACTCCAACTGCCGTGTGGTGCAAGTAGACTGCCGAGTCCTGTATTTAGGTCAAGCGAAGTTCTGCCCTAGTATAGGTGAGAAACCCCTGGGCGACTTCTTCTCTCTTTCTCTGCTGACAGTGCGAAGATAGATTTAGTGGCTTTGATAGGTAGCGAAATTTTGGAGGGTACGGGGTTATGTCCAGATGGAGCAAATGAAGATCTCCGGGAATAAAGGAATCCATCAGCGACGAAATGCAGATATAATATTGACGACGTAATTGTTCTTAAGCATTACAAAATTGATAGTAGAGACCACAAATGGGCCAAATTATAGCATCTATGCCCATTGAGACTGATTGATAGTACGCTCATCACTTCCTAGTTCTCTCATTTACTTGAATCCTAGTAAATCTTTGGCAGCGGGATCTCCACCTGGGGGTATCCGGTCTTGGTATAGGTAGTAGTCGCCAAGCCCTGGAGGTTTTGATCTTGGTATCTTGAAAAACTACTAGAACCACGATAGGAGAGCTTGAGAAATACCAGCGTCCCTTTTCGTACTTCAGATACTGATGTATTTGGCGCTGCTTAATCTCAGCCCGCTGCATAAACGGAACAAGCAAAATGTATTCTACATTCAGTGTCGCCTCAAAGAACGAGTCAAGCAAACAGAGTTTAGCCACGAGAGATCAGTCTCGGCCGAAGCGACAACATGTTCCCGTTGCGTGTGAGAGCTGCCGAAAGAATCGGATCAAGTGTGATAACTCAAGGCCGTGTCGGAATTGTAAGAGCAAAAACATATATTGCACCAATGTTGACAATGCCGACACTCGATCCCTGAACAGGTATGCTCTCGGCAAAGGCGTCGAAAATATTGTTTAATCGCTTCTTGCAGCTAACAGATGCTTTGCAGGCAGATCCAGCACTTGTTAGCCAGGGTAGAAGATCTGGAAGGACGCCTGCAAGACTCTGAAAGAAACTCTTCAATGCAATCGCCTTCAGCAGTCACCGAGTCTGGAAGCATTAGTGATGATCCCTCCATCTCACATACCGCAGCTCGCGTAAAAGAAAGGCCGCAAAGGGATAGTGACAAGCAGTTCGACGGATCCCAGACTACGTTCAACTTGTCCACTGCATCATTTGCTTCAAAACTCAATCAGGTGTTGGATGGTCGTTTTGGATGGAAACTATTTGTAGACTTAGAGGCACCGAGCATCACACCGAGTGGTAGTTCATGCGCATCTAGATCTCTCGCTTCCGGTGAGCTGTCACGTACTTTACAAGATTACTACATAAGGTTATACTGGCGAATGATTCATCGATCCCTGCCTGTCTTGGAACAGGACGACTTCAAGGCGTATTACGCTTCGCTATGGGACGGAAGTTCAACCGAGGGTCTTCGCCGCCCCTCTTGTCTCGTGGATATAGTATTGGCGCTCTCTCTCTGCAGCACGAGAGTAATTTGAAACCTCGTGAAGCGCCTGGTTGGACATCAGGTTGTGACTCCAATGAGCGCGATCAGGACCAAGTGGCAGCTATGGGGCGGTTTTTCTTCCAAAGATGCTGGGCCGAACTCCTCCTCAAACAATGTCACGGCTCGTCTTTGAGCACGCTGCAATGCTATATCTTAATAGTGGTCTATCTTCGTAACGAATCGAGCCAAAATGCTGCCTATTTGGCCTTAGGCTTTGCAATTAGAGCTGCGAATATTCTTGGATTCCATCGAAAAGGTCCAGCCAGCATGTCTGAGAAAGAACAACTTTTCAGAGAGAGGTTATGGGATATGCTCTGCTGCTTAGATACTCAGCAATTCCTAGAATCTGGGCACCCGTTTGGCATTTTTGAACATACGCCCCTGCGAAAGACTCTAAACTTGTCACCAAAAGGAGCTCATGGGTGTGGAGAAATCCGTCCATCCGAGCAAGACGATATATCTTTCTTCTCCTGCTATTCAGAGCTAATCCAAATTGCCAAGTCCGCGCAAATATCGTTGGATATAACGTCCAAAGAGTTAGCCGAGGAACTAGAGGGCGAATTCCATGCTGACCTGGAAATCATCCAGTACATCGAACCAAAAGCAGCTCAGCACATAGAGCTATTGACAGCATGGGCGAAGAGAGTCCCTAATAAACTTCAGCTGCACCGTAAGTCCGACGGAGCACCATTCACCACAGACACTTCCCTAGAAATAGATGCAGATATTTCAGTGTGGCGTTTACAACAGTGCTTGCTTCTAGAGTTGTCATATCACCGGATAAAAGCAGCTATTCTTCGCTGCTTCCTTGATCCGAGCAGCGTACATATGGCAACGCTTCCTCTTAAACGTCATGCCCAGTGCGCACTCCAACACGCGCTCGCGGTTACTAGTATCCTTAACCAAGCTCTGAATGAGACGGAGGCCATCCATGGATGGTATGATTCCCATGTTATCCAGTGGGATGCGACATTGACGATGGTTGCATTTGTTCTCTCTCAACCAGCCAGTTCTCTGTCGGAAGAGGCGTCCCATATGCTAAATATTTGCGGCTCGATATTCGATGCGTTGGGAACTAGATTCACCCATGCAGCGGCCGAGGCCATCAAAGAATTGCACGCAAACCTTAGCCGTGTCTTAGCGTATAGAGGTGACGATAGAAAGTCAGAATCTACCAGCAGCCGATCTGATAATCAAGGTCTTCGGGTCCAGGACTTCGCGGCCAAGGCCCAGGACGGTGATCAGATGTTGCTCGACGACTTTTCTGAAAACTTCCCTGGCAACTTCGGAATGGCTACGGACTTTGATTCAACAGATCTACCCTCCTCTAGCAATGGACTAGATCAATTGTTTCTGAGCGATGATGGCCAACAATCATTTCAGATTGACTAGCCTCCGTCCGATGTTGAATTCCCTTGGATGTATGACACAATGTTTAGCAGCAAATAACTGTATGTGGCGTTCAGTGTATTCATCAACCCTCTATACATATCTTCCTAGTGCATAGGGATGCTTTTATAGACGGACAAGCTATGCGAGACCGTAAACACTTTCTTAGCATGTACACCACCACAGTTCCTTCAAAGGTCCGAAAGACAGCTGTTTACTGCTCGTACGCCGAGGAATTAGACTCTATAGATGCAGAGCCCTCCGTGGACTATTGTAAATTGGCGCTGGAGGTATATAGAACAGGCGATGAAATAACACTTTATTTTGAAAAAGTAATGAAATTTCCTAGTTTGGTATTAGTGGGTTTTTGAACCACTTCATCAATGTTCTCATGTTCCACGAGATGCCCAGATTCCTTCCCGATATTGTCGGTTCCTATTCACATGAGAACTGTCAAAAGGGGTCCTCCAGAAGGTTGAGCTACAATTACGATCAGTAGCTCCATGGCTCTACATTATTTCCATTTTGATCCACTCGGAATGCTCCGCGTACAATTCTATTCTATTCTGGGTAATATCCGTTCCCCATTGATGAAACACGACTCAAGCATGGAGGACCAATACTAAATCCGATTCAAATTTCCTACCTTCTACTATAGCCTGGATGATTTCTTCTGACGAATTTTCATGTCGTAGCACTCTCACATATAGTAGCCAACCTCCGCTTTCGCCTTATAGACAGACGCCTATTATAGTTGAACCTGCAGACAGCCTATCATTTGGCAACATAGTTACCTAGCAGCGAATTATTCTCAAACTTCGTTTATCTAGGGACTACAGATTCCTGATATGGATCCCAAAATGCACGTCGTCGTTATCGGTGCCGGTATTGGCGGACTGACTCTTGGAATTGGTATGTAGCAGCCAAGGTATCGTTAAACACCAAGTGACTTACACTAGATAAAGCTCTCAGGCAGTTTTGCTGTAGCGTGACCATTCTTGAACAGACCGCCCAACTATTTGATGTCGGCGCTGGCATACAACTTGTACAAACCTTTGTTGGGAAATACTTCGATAATCTGAGGCTGATAATTCTTTATAGGCACCTAACGCCACCAGAATATTACGACGACTAGGCATTCTCGACAATATCCTAAAATATGCCAATCAACCTATGGCAATTACTGTTAGGCGATATGATAACGACGCTGAAATTGGGCCTCGCGGCTACAGCGGTGTTTCTCAGACAAAATTTGATGCACCAATGCTTGTCATTGTCTGTCTGCCGTAACTATCGGATGTTTTTTTTTTTCCCTTTCTTTCTTTCTTTCTTTCTTTCTTTTTTTTTTTTTTGGTGAGAAACGTGCTAACACAAGCACTAGCATAGGGGTGATCTCCAGCATGTTCTTCTTCAGTCAGCACTTGAGGTTGGGGTGAATATCCGGACAGATGCTAGGGTCAAAACGATAGATCCTGAATTCGCTGCACAAGTCGTTTTGGCGTCGGGTGAGATAGTCAAAGGTGACGTTCTCGTCGGCGCTGATGGGATCAATAGTCTTACTCGGCAGAAAATGGCGTCCTTCTTCAGTAGAGACGACAAATGTACTCCTACTGGGGATGCTGCCTACCGGGTGGTGATCCCAATATCGAAGCTGTTCGATTCCCCGGAGATCTTGTTGGAATTAGATCCACGCCTCACTACTCGATGGGTTGGGCCCCATGGCCACATCATGGCTTATCCCATTCGAGGGAACACTCTATACAACGTAGTCATGATACATCCCAGCAAACTAGAGTCCGACGATGAGACGAACCTGTGGACGCGTAAGGGAAAGATGTCCGAGCTCCTTTCGTTCTACGCGAGCTGGAGTCGCACCGTTCAGCGTCTCATTGAATGTGTCGATGCCGAGAAACTTATGGAATGGCCGCTCAATGCGCGCCCTCAACTCCCTTCTTGGACTGTCAACCGTACCTGTCTCCTGGGAGATGCGTGCCACCCGATGCTGCCGTATGTAGCTCAAGGAGCTGCTCAAGCCATGGAGGATGCAGCTGCTCTTGCAATATGCCTTTCATCAACAACTGATGTGTCTCGTGCTTTTTCAGTCTACGAATCCTTGCGAAAAGAACGAGCAGAATTTATCCAGAGTTCTGCGACTGCTGTGCGTAAGTTCTTGCATCTAGTTGATGGTCCTGCGCAGGAGTTACGCGACGCAACAATGTGTGCTCCGAGACTGCCGGGATGGAAGCATCCTGACCTTTGGGCAGACCCAAGCTTTCAACAGCTGATCTGGGGCCACGATGTCATGGCCGAGGCAGAGTTGCGTTTCTGCTGACTCTCTTTGGGATGGGAATATAGAACATTAAGAACTTTAGGTTGAGAGCTGACTATGTATGTATTGCTGTAATGTGTGGTATGTTAGATGCATGGAGAAAGTAAATGTTTAGAAGTAGAATTTGAACTATTAAAGCTTTACCGATGTGTCTATAATTTGTCTAAATTTACAAATCTATACTCACTTTTCTACATAACTAGAGATATAGATTAACGTGGACTAGATGCTTATAATTATTTTCTTTGACTTGTAAACTCTTACTATTTTGATACATTTTGACATATAATTTCATTATTAGAAATATTCTAAATATACTTTAAATAGTATATCTCTTATAAGTTTATATTTCTTTCTAATAAATTTATATATTAAACAATTGATAAGTGTGTTAGTATAGAGCAAATATTTAGAGAGTAATTTAATAATTCCCTTAATATGTAATATACCTTCTCTTAGATCTAACACTTCTAAAATGCTCTAATACTATAATAACCACCGATAGATCATATGTTGTTCCTATTCATTGCCACTAGCTTCCTTCTGCAGTACCATCAATGTATCGGCACTGCCAGGCGGCTGTCTAAATCCCACAATCTTAAGCGAGGGATCCGCCAGGTTGAACAATACCTGCCAATCTTCAAAAGTCCTCTCCTTACTACCAAATTGCACCAACATTTGCATGTCCAAAGCTCTCATAACCCTCTCGGTTTGTGCATTGACTGTACCAGGCTTGCCCATAATCTGCTCTGCTACTATGATACGTGCTCCGGGTTTCATGCACTCCAACAAGTGTCGAAGAATTAAAAGGCAAGTATTATCTTCCCAGTCGTGTAAGATATGTCGTAACAGGAAAACGTCTGCTTGCTGACTTTCCGCAGGTTGGGGTTCGAGAAAGGACTGTGGTGCAAAGGAGACGCGATTTCTCAACGAGGTTGGAATTTTTGTTTCCGCACTATCCTTGAGCTTTGCGCTGTCCTGGATGATAATTGCGAGATTGGGGCATGCCTGGGCGAGGGTAATACCAACAAAACCATCTGCACCTCCGACCTGCAGTTCCACTTAGCGAAATGACTGAGAAAATCAACATGATCGAACTCACATCAATAACGGTAGCGCACCCCAGCTCTTCCCAGTCGAAGCCGCTGACTACATGGTTTACGTCATGAGGACCACCATTCGTAATTAGGGCCATATACTTTCCATAATTCTGGATAAGGCTTGGTCTTTTCTCGGCGTATGCCCACCATGTGTCGGTTGTAGAATAAGCGATTTGGAACGCCGACTTGTGCTCCTTCTTGCCTTCTTCCTTCAACCAGTCCAGAAGACAGAGGCTAGAGGGCAAACAGACTTCAAGTTGGTAGGAAAGGAGTGGTGCGAGCTGAGGAATCTCACGGGATGCGGCTGTGTGGGCAACAAAACCGACCTCAGGCTCACAGAATACCTGGTAAGACATTGCCTGGCGCAAGACACGTGCTAAATACTCTGCAGGAAGTCCACATTTAGTAGCTATTTCTGAGATAGACACCTGACCGAAAGAGGGAATGAGCGTGGCAATTTGGTAGTGGTTGATGACTTGTAGTGAAACAAGGTTATGTTTATCCTAAAGCTTTTTCTTAGTTGTTTTTCCAAGAAAGGAAAGGAAGTTGCTGACAATAAGTGCCATGTTCTTTAACCTCTCCTTCGGATCGGTCACAGCATTGAGCAATGTTCTGCAAGCTTCCAAAAGGCTGATACGGGCATCATCGGCTTCCATTTTGCCTCCGGAGCCATTGATTCCATTGATCGAATGGCCATTAGCAGTTTTTTCCGAAGGAAGTGTGCCCCCAAACGTATGCGCGGAAGTACTAATGACATCTACTAACCGATTAACGTATCCTGAGGTTAATGCAAAGTCGTAAGACATAGTTGAACTTGTCTTTCGAGAGATAAGAACAATTACAATTCTTCGATGTTGTCTTTCTATTGAACCTGTGCTGAAAAGCTGAAACTTGATAAAATGTCAGCTGGATTTGATACAGGATTAGAAGATAAATCTTCCTATAATTTAGCCAAGGATCATTCCGGCAGAAAGAAACGACGCTGGACCCGATGAGATCTGTGAAGATTCAGCGGAGGTTGCCTTGATGATCCTATTGCCTAGTTTGGCTGTGTGTTGAGATGTAAGCGACGAATCCCTATTTGAACCGATTGCCTTACCGAAAGGACCTATTCCGTTGATTTCCTTGTTTAGCGGCCCGGTTTGTCCCCAACAGGAACCTCACTCCTTGTAATCAGTGCAAGTTTTCGAGTTTAGCCAATGTTCCCGTAACGGCCTTGAGTTCCTGACAACACACAGGTCATTTTTTACTCATAGTTTTCAAAGTTGAGGACATCTTCGCTCCAGAAATCTCTCTCGAAAATGTTTGGCATCATATTGGCAGCTTTTGCTGCGGCCACTGTGGTATGGCCCGTGGCTGTATATTTTGTAGACGCCAAGAAGTTGAGAAGATTTCCAAACCTTCATCCACTGTCAGGTATCTCGAATATTCCATTCATGCTGGAATCCATGAGAGGTTTTAGATCTGAGAAGCTTGCTGAGCTGCATCATGTGAGAGGTCTTCCGGTGATTCGGATTGGGCCAAACTCACTGTCTTATGGCAGCGTTGATGCTATCAAGGTATGTGCATATATGCCTCTAAATAAAAAGCGAGAGTAGAAACTCTAATACGAGCATAGGCCATCTACGGACACAACACACCAACAACCAAGGATAATCAATATGTCGCTGCAGCCGGCACACATTTCCATTTGGCCGATGTAGTAGATAAGAAAGAACACGCAAGGAAAAGACGAGTCCTGGCATCAGCTTTTGCGGCCAAGAATCTGGAAGATTGGGAATACAAAGTTAGCGAGAAGGTGAAAAGGCTGATTGATCAGTTTGATAACCACCTGCGGGAAAAGCCAGAGCAGGCAATTAATTATCGTTCTTGGACGAACTTGTACACGATTGATGCTCTTGTTGATATATGCTTGAGTGAGCAGCTCAACTGCATCGATAGGGGCTCTGATATCGTGGTTGCAGAAGATCTGGCTGGCAACAAGGAAGATGTGTCATTCCGCGACTGCCTGTATGCCACCTTCCACTCCGTAGGAGACCTTGTTTGGTCGTACGACTGGTTTCCAATAATCCTCAAGGTTACAAATGTGACGAGTTCATTTTACTCTCGCATATTCAAGCTGGGCGCTGGGTGGAGTAACTTGGTCCACCACTTGACCAAGAACCGCTGGTCTCGTTACGTCAAGGGGGAGAAAATCAACGATATTTTTTCGGCGCTGATGGATGACACTTCCGGCAATCCACATAACCTCGAATGGGGAGAAGTGGTCGCAGAGGTATCACTCGCAATCAGTGGCTCATCATCGACATCAAACAGCATTGCAAGCACAATGCAGCTGTTGATCGAAAATCCGCAGACATTCGAGAAGCTACAGCAGGAGATTGATACTGTATTGGATCCAGAAGAAGTAGTGGCATCCTACGACAAGGTCAAATACTTACCGTACCTCCGGGCCGTGATCGATGAGAGTCTGCGATTATATCCATCCATTTCTCATGGATTGCCTCGCGAGACGCCTCCAGAAGGCATGCAAATTCTCGAAGATTGGATCGCTGGCAACACTACGGTCTCTATTCCAGCATATGTGGCTCATCGGGATCCGAAGGCTTTCCCAAAGCCAAACGTTTTCCAGCCTGAACGATGGCTTGGTGAGGAAGGTAAACAACTACAGACGAACTTCATCGCGTTCTCAGCTGGGGCTCGTGGGTGCATTGGTAGACCTATATCTTATTTGTTGGCGACGGTATTATTAGCGAGCTTGGTACACCGGTATGACTTCAGCAAGTTCGATCTAAATTGGAAGGTTGGTCGACGAGAAACAATGAACTTGATTGTGGGACCGGTACCTGTAAGCCTTCGTAAAAGAGATATAGACTCTCATAAACTTGTGTAGATAGTATTCGAGCATCAACTGCTCTAGCTAAAAATTTAGTATAAATATAGTCTCTTAGAATCTAATGACTATAATTCTAGAGTTTTAGTATTAAGTAACCCAAATCGGTCAACATCTCACTAGCGACGTCCATTTCAAAACATTCTCTCGATGGCAAAGCCAAACCATATCTGTCGCCTATCAGAAGGGTTTAAGTTCATAGTTTAACAATTAAGAGTAGCTATATTAGTTTAAGTTCTGTGAATGCAATGCCACCAGATGCAACATATCAAATCTCAACATAGCTCAATTTAGCTCCATTAATGTCCCCCCCCCTTCCTCCCAAAAAAGGATGGTAGAACATTTGATTAATTAACTGCTGTATCATGAATTAACTTAGACAGATGTCTAGGCCTATAATCTATATAATAGTAACTGTGCTTAGGAGATAGTAAGATACAAGTAGTAATATAGTGTTTTACTTCTATATTAAACTTGGGCAAGTGGCACGTAGTAGAAACAGGTTTATTTGTTGCAAGAGAACAGCTACACAAATATTGCTGCAATTAAATATTTTACCCAACCTATATAATTGTAACCTCAGAAATCGTTTGAGAAGAATCTAAAACTATAAGACGGCTATCTCGCGATTGTAAGCCAAAAGCCTCTAGACCATCCTGACTCTCTAAGACGAAATGTCCAATTCGACGGTGTCTTCGTAGATGCGAGCCCTGATCTGACTCTAGTACTAAGAACACAACTTCGGAAGAATTGCCGGATTCAGACTCAAATAGGGAGGAACATAGGGGAATGAGTTCGATAATTTGATCTTCGCTAAGCTTGGTGTTTAGCCTGTCCAAGTACAGTCGAACTCTCGCTTGGTGTGAGCCAATACTTATAATGCAATCGTCTTCGTCCTCGAGAGAACTCCATCTAGCCTGTATAAGTGCACCTTTAATTGTTAAATGCCCTCCGAGAACGGCACCAGTCGGATCTGAAGCCCGACATTGTATCTTCACCTCAACCAAGTCCACTAAATCTTCAAAAATGGCACTTCGAAGCTCTGGTCTCAGAGGTCCATCGACGGAAGCCCACGACCATGATGGTGCACGATATTCGCACGATGTCTCGTACCTAGGTTCGTAAACTCGCCAGTCAAGGCCCTCTAGAAATCGTGATCTCCATAGCCCGGCAAGATATTCATCACCAGTAACTTCCTGAAATAGCTTCGCAATCCCGGAGAATGCTAAGAGTTTGTCGTTGATTTTTGTAAAGGCGCACTGGGAGTATGACTTCACCAGGTCGCGCCATAGGAGGTAGACAGGGCGTGGCATAGAAAGAGAGCCTGCGGAATCTCTTGCTGCAGTTCCACTTTCTCCAATATAATCCCACAAGGCATCCAAATTTTTGTTCGACATATAATATGGAATACCGCAAGGAAAGCCCTCACAGTTAGCTTCCTTGAAACACTCCCAGAGAATTTGTTTATTTGCAAAGTATAGAACCCGAGGAGACAAATGACGCTCTTGAAATACCCACCCACGTCTATGCAAGGGTCCGGCAAGAATATTTTTTATCCCAATAATTTCTCTCGAAGATGACGAACTTTCGTGGCTCGCACGGTAATCTAGACAGAGTAGCTATACCAGGTAGGATGGAGTTGGGGTTCCTCGATCGGAAGAGCCCACCATCTTCATCTACCGCCGCAGAAGCTGCAATGGTGCACGCCGAGTTTGCATATACCCGTCGCATGGATAGGGCCTCGATTTCCCAGTCTTCCTTTGAATCTTGTATGATACAAAGAGCATCGATCCGGATATATCGAATGGATAGCAGCCTTGCAACAGCAACTAGATCTCTGAAAGTCCTGGGAAGGTCTTCAATTGATTGTCCCTTACGGAACTGTTCAATGGTGGAAGAAAGCAGTAATAGTCTGGGCTGTGAGCCCCATCTGTAGCTAAGCGTCAAGTACGGTGCTAGAGGGGGCGAGACTCCATTTTCAGCGGTGATGCAGAGATTCCAAAGCAGGGAACTCTCGAGACCGGTATCAATAAGTCTTGTGGGATGCCATATTTCTGACTGAAGTGATGACTTGACGCATTTCGTGTGGTTACTACGACAGGATTGAAACCTGTTTAAAGCTGTCTTCATTGAAGATGAAGACGATGTATCGCCATGCACTGCATCGGCAGACATGCCTGTTTTCTCGCTATTTCCTATGGACCTAGATCAGTTTTCTGACAACCATAATCATAATCGTGCAACTAATGGGCCACCCAGTGACTTACTTTGTAGAGGCACAAGCCGAAATTCTGCAAAATCGATACTTGTGTTCTGTAACGGAACATCGGTATAAGCTACAGTGAGCTTATAGAAAGAACGACCAACATTGTCTTTCAGGAGCCAATATCGCATCGGCTTCCAAACTGATGATCTTTCTGGAGAGTCTTCAAGTCGATGCCATATTGACGTGCAAACAAAACATTCTTGTTCGACCGCCACAGAGAAGTCTTCGAATGATTGATGATGAAGGTGTGGGTCGCAACTTACGGACGGTCCTGAAATCTTACTAGTGCTTGAGTATAACTCCTAATACTCTAGATTCGAACTGAGATAAACCACACCTTAGTGTAAAATGCTCACTTACTGTAAACTCCCCGCACTTAGAGCACAGCCTTCTTGCCTTGTCCATGTTTGGAGCCTTCTTTCACAGAATACACAGCCTTCTCGATATGCAAGTGCCCTTTTAAATAGGCTGACAATTGCTGTAGATAAGATTTACTATTAAGGTGATTCTATGACCATCGAACAATCGGAGGTGAGTAGAAAGTTGAAGAATAAAAATTTAATTTGTGGTCAGCACGAAAAGTTCTGCGATTTGTTGTTAATTCTTAGTTTCTCTGAGTTGATTACCCCCAAGTCGCGGCGTAAGGACTTTGCTATGTGCATTAGGCGTATTTCTGACTTTAATCTGGATGTAGTTACGGTGAGATGGCTCATACAGCTACGTCACAACCGCCCCTATGGGGGCCTGACCACTTCGTGTGACAGGTCACAAAACAGGCTCCTGTAGCCATACACCTTTTATATTGAGTCACATATTTTATTCAGCTGAACATTGGGTAAATACGTGTCAAGTAATTGTATAGGCGTCGGTTTCCAACTGGCCATGCATGCATAATTGTACTGCCACTAGCTGGCCATCAACTCAGACTCGGGCGCTTCTTGGCAATAGTTCCAGCCGACCAAACTGCATTTGCTGCATATCTACTTGGCCTAGAATTGACATACTTGACTATATATCATCAATAGGACTGCGCTCAGCAAAGTATTTGAATTGTTTAGTGATTTCGGCCTCTACGACCTATCTACTTAGCATAATCCCCAGCCTCTTTCTTGGAACCGTGTCCATTTCGATAGCTCCTGACACTCTTGTACTATTCCAATCAAGTATACTACTATGTAAGAAGCCCTTTATTCATAGACTAGTTTCATACAAATGCTAATTCTAACAGCAAAGTATCACTTTAGCCAACATGTGTCAAGCTTTCGTGACGCGGCAGAGATATTCAGAATGTAGCCATCAGTTTACGTCCGTATATTATCCTCTAGAAAAGTGGTGTAGCAAAGGCAAAAAACTCCATAAGTTCTGTGGGAGAGAGACCAACACAAGGACAAATAAACACGACTCGTCGAAAATTCCAGGTTTATGCCCCAATTGCCGACAAGATGAGGCTACAAATAAACAGGCAAAACACAAACAGAAAAAGGACTGAAGGGACCAGTTCCAGAAGGACGTTCTTGTTGGGACGTATCATGCGTCTCCTCTGCCTTATCAAGGAGATGATGTTCTAGCGACACGGTCAAGAATCAATCTCAATCAACCTAGTATTACAACCCAGTCTCCGATAAACGGCGTGAGTTTTTATGGGCAAAGTGGGATTCGAGCGGCCTTAATGGAGAGAGGAATGATATTGTAATCGGGTAGTTACCAGGGCAACAAATGTGGAAAATTAATAAGGTGGATGATACCTTGATTTGAGCAGAAGGGAGAGGAAACTTGTAAGCCGTTATTCGATTTGTGTTTGTGAATTGATATTATTACAAAAGCTGTTGTTGTGGCTCCCATTCCCATCGATAAGCATCTATGGCATTCAGTCTCCAATTTATACATAAGCCATCGATATAAGTCCATCCCGAGCTCTACCATGTTATAATCGTACAAAGTATCGAGAAGGCACCTAGACCAAGTAAAACATTTGCACTCAAAGATCTCCCATCACTACTAATTCCCTTACTACCATTCTTCGTGCCAGTTGCCTTCCCCGTCGTGGTCGTGGTCGAAGTAGCTGCTAATGATCCAGAGGTAATAGACATGCCAACAAGTAGACTCCCACACATGTAGTCCGAAGAACAAGTAGTAGGGCTACCGGAGGCTAAATTAGAAGTAGTCCTCGTCACAGTCGCCGCAGCGGTTTCTGTGGTGGTCTGGAAAGGTGTCGAAATTGCAGTACCAGTGGTAGTAGGTATTGTTACTGAACCTCCACCAGCACCTGTCGTCGTCGTTGCTGCTGCTGCCGCTCCCCCCGTAAAGAAATGTTGAAAATCAGATAACGTAGAACTCTCGACACTTAAGATTGGACTCGTCGAAACATCTCCTCTATATTGCAATTGAAGAGTTGAAACAGGATCAAAAAGACTCCAAGTTTGACCACTTCCTCCAACTGTCCCATTCAGCTCTTGTATATTACAATATCCATACTCGGCAGCGATTTGGATAACAAAATTGTAGGAGCACCGCTCGACGTTCTTCGTACTGGATGAATTGGTCGGGTCGGCGAAGAAGTCGGTGAAGTTTCGTGATTGCGCAGTGCAGGTGTTTATACTCAATTGACAGTTTTTGTTGGGTGGGTTGACGGTACTGCCTACGCAATAGGTTATAAGGCAAGGGCCTGTGAGATTGGCCGGTGGAAGATCGGTATATGCTCCTGCGACGGACATGGTATGGTATGGTTGTGACTTTTGAGGAAACTTGAGTCGTGAAATTCCGTTCGTGAGGTTTAAAGACACGCGTCGATCTTATGGATTTGATTTTATTGCGGTGGCGTAGGATGTGGAGTGAGGGAGGGGGTTGCTCTGATATAGGTCGATGGCTGGCTTGCTCGCTACCGTAGTTGTGGTAATGGAGATGTAATGATTGCCGTTAGATGCGAGGATCGTCGGGAGATCAGGTTTTGGGAGATGTGTAGGTTTATTAATGGCGGGGAAATGTAGGATTGTAAGTGGCCACACCCTTTTTATCCTGTTGCGTTGTCGGTATATTATCGTCTGCAATATCGCACTTAGTCGCTTCGCATCAATCTCGAACAACAAATCATACAACTTGGTCGTCAAAGTCTATAACTTTCTTGGAGAGATGTTTGTTTATACTGTCTTGTACTGCACATTTCATACTTTTACAACAACGCAATCCATCTCTACAAGATAGATGGATGGGTGATGTCAGGCTTGTGATGTTTCAGCCTTCAGCACAGGAGAAACATCCGCCAAACAAAACCAAACTTGGAATCCATGTCACGACGCATTTCGAGCCTCGAGTCTTGGCACAGCGCCTGTGCTGACGGAGTAGCCGGATGTGATTCGATGAGTTTGTACTCGAAGTGTTCGATGGATGTTTGTGGGGATTTGAAACGAGCTCAGGTTGGTTGATTTTATTTATTTTATTTATTCTTCGAGTTTTGGCTGGTTTTGTGCTGATCCTTGTGTATTGATTGAGACTGATGATACTCGGTACGGACGATGGACGATGGACGATGGACGACGGGAACTGGACGGGAACCTCCAAACGGACGATATGCATCACGTGGCAAGAAGGGAACCCATCAGACTTACGTATTCTAGTTTCATCGATATATTCATCTTTCTGATGACCGTACTCTCTGGACAAAAAAAACTTGGTGTAGCTACAAAAGATCCTTTGTAGATAGAGCCCACAACGATCTCACATGTCACGTTGACATCGGAGATGAAATTCGGCGTTTAGCCGACGAAGCTCACCACCACTCTCTTCTCCGCTCGATTTGATAAGCTACCAGCATCACAACATTCTGCGAGCATGTGGCATCATATTGAGGGGTTCTGATTCATATTCAAGAATCCTTCCCATACTCAATTCAATGAGACCAAGTCTTGTTTTCACCACACTTTTAACATCGCTTTGTCAAAATCAAAATGGGTAAATTTGCAGATAAGCTTGTCGGAAAGAAAATCATCGTCGTTGGCGGCAGTTCTGGGCAAGTCCAGTCCTATATATTGACCACATAAATCAATTAAGGCAATTCTGACTTGTTACAAGTATTGGATTTGGCGCTGCTCAGGCCTTCATCGAGAATGGCGCTCACGTGACCGTCATATATCCTCCTCTCTAGCTCGTGTAGACGAGGCAGTTTCGAGGCTTAGAGGATCATACCGTTCTCTTCCTGAAGGAAATATCACAGGGAAGGTTGGTGACGTGAGGGATGAAGCTGGTTTTGTTGAGCTTCTCAAATCTTTGGTAAGTCTCTTTCTATTCGAATAATATGCAGGAGTCTCATTACCTGGACACTGCAAAATTATATGATAGTTTGTCTTCTCGTACTTAGACTCATTATTATTTGTAGGCCCCAGTGAATCATATTGTCTTCTCTAGTGTAGACAAGATAATTCGAGGCAAGTTAGAAGACTTAGACCTAGATGACGCTAAGCATCTCTTCGGCGTCAAATTCTGGGGATCCGTTGTCATTGGGAAAGCTGCCCTAAAACACGATATCATTCGTCCCGGTGGCTCGCTTACTCTTACCTCGGGTATGGCTGCTATCAAGCCGGGAAAAGGTGCTTCAGTTGGTGGAGCATTGAATGGCGGGGTGCTGTCCCTCACTACAGGACTCGCTGGCGATCTTGCAGACAAGAAAATTAGGGTCAATACTGTTGTTCCGGGATTGGTCAAGACTGAGTTGTGGGATAAGTTGGGAAAGAGTCCTGAGCAACAGAAGAAGGAATTTGAAGCAGCGTCTGCGGTATTGCCCGTTGGTTTCGTGGCTACACCTGAGGATATTGCTGAGGCTTATGTCTATCTTGCGAGGGCAGATTATGCCACGGGTACTCTGGTAAAGATTGGTAAGCGGTATTCAAATCATGTAGGTCCTAGATACTAATTGTGATCATAGATGGAGGGATCCTTTTGTAGGTAGAGCGAAGCAAATCCGCATATTCGAAGATTAAAGATCTTTTCATGAACAGGAAATACGAGGAGGATATCTATGAATTATGAAGAAGAAAAAGAACTTCTCTCGCGGATGCAAGAATAGATAATTTGCTTCTGAGGCTATGTCGCAGCAACGATGTGTCGCTAAATATGCTCACCGAAGGAAGATCCGAAAAGCTAGGATAGATAATTCCTAGCAAGTTCTCAGCCTCGCAAAATTAATCCATACGTATGTAGCGTGATATTTCCCCAGTCTTTGGCAGCTTTTACTGGTTGCACAATGCTGATTTGTGGCCAAGTTATTCGTCTTACGCCCCACCGATTTGGGGGCTGATATGCACGTAAATGCCTTTAGCGAGGGCTCATGATGGGCACAGCCTTACAATACCATAGGTACGAGAGCTGAAAAACATAAGCAGTCACAACATTTTCTATCTGTCAGCCGCTCGGTGAGGTACTTGAATTTGCCACCTTTCAAAACACCTTATTCATCTTAGAAGAAATTGCTCTTTCGTGTACAATACTCTCTGCGATCATTAATTAATCTTGGTCCATACACTCTCGTTTAGCTTCAACAGACCATTAGCCTATCACTATCGTGATGGGCAACTTCCTCGCTTCTTCTGCATGGCTTTTATCTGGCAGCGGAGTCACCGTACCACCTATTGGCTACTATACACATCCTTTTGACCATACCAGCATCATACCGTCCACCGTGTCAACGGATCCCAGTATCGCCAACTTTATTTCAACTTCTTCTGGACTTGATGGACCTATGCTATCATCGATAAATAAGACGGCCTTCGACTGGTGGTACTTCGACTGCATTTCTAATGATTTACAAACATCCCTTAGTATTGTCTTTTACACATCTCTTTCTTCTGCATTCCCATTCCTCCAACGTAATGATCATACCACCGTCCTCGGAGTATACGCGACTTTTCCAAATGGAACTCAAACTAGCTTCAATCTCGATGCAACAGAAGCTGTCATCACAGCTATACAGGACGGCTCCTCAGGATACTATTCTGGAATAGACGCATCATGGGTTGGCTCGCCAGACTTATCTTCATACCTCGTCTCGATCAATTCACCAGAAAATGGTCTCGTCGGTAATCTGACCTTGGAATCTACAGCTCCAGCACATTATCCCTGTGGACCTGTCAAATCCGGTATTAATATGGAAGTTGCACCCAATATCGGTTGGTCGAATGCAATGCCCGATGCGAACGGAGTGGTAGATTTTTCAATTCATGGATCTCCACTCCAATTCAATGGCATCGCTTACCACGACAAGGTATTTTCACTCCTCCATATCTATCACTTATTTTGTAGAATTTATCATTTGCTAATACAAGTTCCAGAATTGGGGTGACCAACCCTTCCAAGACAACGTCGCAAGTTGGTTCTGGGGCCACGCGCGTCTCGGCAACTACTCCATTGTTTGGTTCGATGCATTGGATCTTAACGGCACAGAGCACGTCAGTGCCTACGTCTCACAGAATAATAATATCCTCACAGCATCTTGCACATCTCATTCAATCGAAGTTCGTCCTATAGGAATGAACAGCCAATACCCACCTCATGTATCTTCTGGTAATCCAGATGGCTACAACATTATAATCGATTTAAATGCGGAGGGTCTAGGGAGGTTGGAGTTGAATGTAACTATTATTTCGATTCTTGCTGAAGCTCCGAGACTTTATATTAGAGGTTCTGGGAGTGTGGTTGGTAGGTTTGTGGATTCTAATGATGAGGAGGAGGTTTTAACAGAGGGTGGTGTGGCGGTTTTTGATCAGTTTACGCTTGTTGATGAGAATGGTTTGTCGATTTTTGGTCAGGGAAAGAAGAAGATGGTTGTTTGATAGTGATTAGGTATGATATTATTACATTAAGCATTATATAATAATGGTAGTTATTTAAATGTTAACATAAGGTAGTAAGAAAAGGATTACAAGTTTTCTTCTGAAAAGAGGTATGTATTAGAGTAAAGCTCCACGACTTCATGGAGGTAACTGATGAAATAGTCTTTTCTACACACGATTATATATACCACGGTATGAAATGATATGTATACTGGCTAGAGGAATGTAATCCAAAAATACTTGTGCACACGTAATTCAGTTCCCAAGGAGGTGATAATATCGGGTCAATATTTTAGCCAAAGCGGACCCGTCTTGAATATATCGAGAAAACCCTGGGGTAACTTTTTCTTTAGGGCAGCATCGCAGGATTGGATCCGCAGAAATCTTTGAAGTGAGATTAGCGATCTATTTAGGAAATGAGATCAGCTATTAGATGTGCTTGCACGCTTCTACAGTATCGGCGTTTCGTAAATTAGACGAGCTCCGCAGCACAAACTAATACGGACCAAGAGCGCTTACTTCATCAAAAAAGTATTACTGGTAATAATATAATAATATCTTTCAAGAGATGCAAGAACTTCAAACATTGAGTATTATTTCGAGTGATAGATGTTAATAATACGCGTTGGGTGATACGAAGTAGTAGCTGACGAGCGCCAGCTTAATTCTAGCGAGGCGGCACAGGCAACAATTTATGGGCTATACTGTACAGTACAAGTACCACCGTCAGCTCCCAGCTTCCTGTCGATTAAAGAATACTTGTACTTTCCTAGTGCAGCAACCACCTGGCAGAATAATTCAGGCCACGTTTACCTCCAAACACACCATCATTCAATCAACCTTCATATCTCCAAGACCAAGATGTCCAAATCGTGCCTCATAGTAGGCGGTGGAATCGCAGGTATCACAGCAGCTTTATCGTTATCCAAAATCGGTATATCATGCACCATTCATGAGCTCCGTGCGACACCAGCTACCATCGGTGGAGCAGTAAACTTGACTCCGAATGCGCTGAGGCTGCTGGATTATTTGGATGTGGAAGTATATGGATGTCGTGTTGATTCCATCGAGATCTACTCCTTGCATACAGGTGTACTTCTTGGCGAGATGCCCTTTCGGAAATTTGGGCCGTCGATGAGGATTCTGAGGGAGGAATTACTGCAAGCGTTGTTGCGAGCTGCAGATAAAAAGGGGATTTCTGTGGTTTATGATTCCAAGTTGATGTCTATTAAGGATGAAAATGGAGATTCGAAAGTGACGGCTATTTTTACAAATGGGAGTGAGGTCCTGGCTGATTTCATTCTTGGTTGTGATGGAGTTCACTCGGCCGTGCGTACTCAGTATGTTGATCCTAGTCGACTAATTACCTATACCAATGTCGCTGCTGCATATTCCATTATCGATGGAAAGGGAATGAAAGTTCATTTCCACCAGACGTCCATGAACACGGGTCAATTTGGGTCATTACTTGCATCTTATGTTGATTCGGATCGAACGAAGATTTATTTTGGTGCTGTTATGGAAACGCCAGAACAAAAAGACAAGCAGGGATGGAAAATTCGGGGGAATGATCGCCAGAAGACGCTGGATGAAATCGATAGGAGGTACAAGGAGTCGGCTATCCCGTGCGTTGATGAGCTTGTCAGGAGGGTAAACGACTTTGTTTTTTATCCGATTTATACCCTTGGGCCAGGGGGTCAATGGTCTCGAGGAAGAGTGTTACTATTAGGTGACGCTGCTCATGGAGTACGTTGCTATCTTCATTAACCCATCCTGTGAACGATGTCCGCTGATGAGTTCTTAGATGCCTCCACAAGGAGAAAGCACAGGTCTAGCGATTGAAGATGGCGTCCTCCTCGCTCGGGTTCTCTCTTCCTCTTCCGAAATATCTATTCAAGAAGCCTTCCGAGTGTACGAGAAGACGAGGCGACCACGGATCCATACCGCATATAAGGAGGCAGTGATGAGATGGGAGAATGTCAAAGATAGAAGCTGGTTTATGCAGAAAGTCATTGAGTGGTTGATGTGGGTAATCTTATGGTATAAAATGGATTCTTTCGAGGCGAGCGTTTCTTACGATGTCCGCAAAGAGGAGATTGTTCCATGAATTGTATACTGGGACACTCTGGGAACATGTGAAAACTGCATATTTACTCAATTAACTGGAGAATTCTTGTTGCATGCTTTAGATCAGCTGGCCGCTTGTTCAGTGTTCAGATGTAAGATGAAAATGGATTTTCATAAAGCTACCTTTCGTAACAGACTCATGTGATGATTGTGGTCCGATCGAATCCCTAGCTATATACAATGAAACGTAGTAATCCAATCGCGTATATCTTCGGTTGTTCAAACAAGGAGGCTCATTCGATCTTCCAAGTCAGCCAACAAATTGAAATGCTCCCCTTCCATTCTCCTAAAGTCCAGGAACGAAGAGAATAAATGCAAAAGAGAGGTGTGATTCACCAAGATCCCTAAGTTTACTCTACCAATAAAAATGAAGTGTCTAGCTGACAGCAAGCATCAGCATCAGCACCAACAAAATACACTAGAGGAAGCGGCCGTCTTTTGCTAGCCAATTGGCCATGTAGTCATAGGCAGTCTTGGTTGTATCCCCATACTCGCCAGGATATGTCTCGCATTCCGTGCATGTATCGATGGTATGCTGAGCACCTTCAACGAAGCAAATGGTCGTATCGTTGCTGCCCGAATTGAGGTAGATCTTCTCAGCATTCAGATATTCCCAGTGCCCAGTCATGCCCATTGTGAGAAGCGGCACCTTGATTCCAGGGACAGCTTGAATGGGCACCATGTGGCTTGAATTCCACTGAATACCCGTGAAACTGTCCTCGTTGTAGGAGAAATCATCACTAACACGAAGTGCATAGGCGCCCAAAAACCGTGTGATAGATGTCTTGACGGCGCCATGTGAGTACGAATCGGCATCTGATGGACCGAAGTTGGTCGGCACACGGACGGTATGGACGATCTCAGTAGTGGTTGATGCATTCTTGTGCAGAAGCGGCCAAGGGTAAACAGTGTGCGAGAGAAAAGTTGGATCCTGAGAGAACAACTTATTGTTTTCGACTCCATATGCTGCATCGGGGATGTACATCATTTCGTCATCAGAAAATGATCCGTTTCCGGCGATTATGGCCGCATAACGGTCCTCGGCATGTGCAAGAATACGTTGCATGCGGCTTGCCACGCCCGATTGGAAGGCCTTGACGAATTCAGGAGTGAAATTGCTTGCACCTGTGGCATTGAAGCCATTAGCAGGATTATAAACGCTGAGACTATCATTGACCAGCAAGCCGGAATTTTCGTCAATGATCTCTGGACCCAAACTTAGAAGCATCATGCTTGCCATCCCGTAATTGGCATCAATCAGCATGACTCCATCAGCCGCTGGGAGGTCTTCCAACTCGGAACCGCACGGGTAGATCTTCTCTGAATCATTGCAAGCCGAAATGCCATTCTCGGCAATATTTTGGTAAGCCGACATCATAGCACCTCCTCCACTGTGGCCGAATAAGATAACTTTATCGATGATATCCGTTTGATTGCGCAAGTACTCAACACCTTCGCCAACGGACTCCATCATGCCTTCAAAATAAACGTCCGTATCATCTGCGTATTTACTGCCTGCGCCATCAGCGCAAAACACCGTGTATCCTCGCTCCGCCAGTTGTGTACAAGCGGAAAACGAGATATAATCACTTTCCGAATGCATCACAAAGACAGCAATGCCTACTTTTAGTTAGTAACTACAGGTATCTACCGACAAGTATAAGAGGGACAGTAATACTGGCATTTGGCCCAATCGTGGCTGGCCGATAAAGTCCCCCAACAACAGAATCCAAATTGACTAGCTCGGGAGCCGGCAGGGTTTCATTCTGAGCATAAGATAGACTGCCAAGCGCAGAAATTGCAGCAAACACGACTATCTTGAGGTTGTACATAGTTGATTTCTTTTTGCTAAAGCTGGTCAAGCGGAGATAGATTTTGATAGAGTAACAGAAAAATTTCAATGAAGCGACAGAGAGTTGGTGAAACGAGAGAATGATGTTTTGATGAAGTGAAAGAAATTTAGCTGACCAAGAGCAGAGTTGTTACTATATTATATATTGTATTTAAGTCTTGGGAGAAGTCACTACCAAGGAACATATTGAAGATTTGAAGATTGTCATTGAGAATACCACATTTGCAATTATTAGCTGAGAACGCGTCCTCGTATGAGGCGTAACTTACGCAAGAAAAACACATTGCAGATGAAGTACCTCCATACAGAGTATGTAAATGGTCGATGTTCTCCTCAATCAATTAAACGTAGCATCATCTCCTGATTTAATTGATCGGCTTGTCGGTCAACTAACAGTCCGACATAACGTAGTTCCCTAACCTTATACAGAGGCATCCCCAGTAATAATTAGCGACCATCGAATCCTATCATCAGATCACTGTTAATTAATGTACTTTCTTACCTTAATTCAACCTTTTGTCTGTGCGCTATATCTGCTAGTTAACAGGATTATTAAATGCGTGCTATCCCCGCACTTCACCAGTCTTCGCGCGTCACCAAGAACTTGTTTCTGCAGTGCTAACGCATGTATGTCTTGTTTTCTCATGGAAGTAGCTTGTAGATTTCGGACGAAAGATCTATTGAAGCAGTGATGTGATAGTAGAATGTTGGTTGATATCCGGATGTAAAATACCGACACCGATATGAAAGGAACACTTTCGAGAATCTTAGGCTGATGATAGATGGTTTTGCTAGAGTTGTGCCAAGTACTTTGTATTTCAATATCTTCTGTTAAACCAACTGGGTGTTATGCTGGCCCGTCAAATGCTCGTGGGCTTCCTTTGCGAGTTTTTCAAAAACAGAATCTGCTAAGCGACGGGCTCCCTCTGGTGGGTTTTACCTATTAACCTAGCCATCAGTTGTTTCTAATTAAATTAAAATTTCCCAATCAATCTACTTTATAATAAACAGTCAATTGGAACTAATTGGTCTTCGACTTTATCTATTGTTTCCAGGAGGAATCGTGCTTCTATAATACAGGCTGCCTTTCTTGCTTTTGCTCTCAAGGACTCGAATCGAAGCATCCTAGACGCCGCGAAGACAGATTTGATAGCTTGAGAAATATTGAGCGAGCACTTTATTTTACAAATTTAGCTGTATGAAGTTTAAACTATTCATTCGCTATGACTGAAAACCATGCCTATCATAATATTTTGCATAATTGCATAGTATAGACCTAACTTGACTTTTATTTAGCATCTCGTAGACAATACTGGAGACGCGCCGGACGCCACACGGATGTGATAACTCAATTCGAAATGTCAAAAATAGGAGTATACGGTGGAAATTGCATCTGAAAAGCCTCATTCACTGATTTGTTTGATCTAAGGACTGCCCATTCCTCGGTGCAATACAATTACCATTCGGAGGATTCTGGCCAATGAATTATATAAGCAATTAGAGAACATGGTACTATCTATTATATTCAAGTATACCTGTGGGGGTACGAGTACTAAACAAATAAGATTTTGTAGGCCTTACTTAGTTCTCTTGAGATCTTTACTTGAAACAAACTAAAGTTATTGCTATCGAATATTAATATTAAAAGTAGTACCTCGTGCTACTAAACTAAAAATAAAAATAATTTTGGTGGCAAAAATGCTACGCTAGAACTTAGAATGCATACTTATGCAAGTCTACGAAGAATATGAAGGCGTAATAGGGGTACCAATAAATAGCATCGAGTTTTTAAGTGAGTATATGAAAATATGATACAAGAGTGCGTAGCTGATTGTTCAATTCCAATCCTAGTTATTCTGTAACATTTATTTTCTTTAAGACGAAAGTGGGTTTCAAAATGGTCTGTCTCTTGCTCGTGCTAGGAAATATATTGTACGAATGCCTTCCAATGACTCGAGCATAGAGGACAGCGAATTACGTTTGCCCAATGGCCCAATTTTATATATTTAACGAATCAACTTTAAGCATCTTGATCTACACCGATACAAATTGTAATTTCAACGCCATCTGGTTCGCCAGTGGGTTCAAAACTGTTTACCAACTGGGTATCGTACATCAAACGCGGATTCCCTTTCACTTCAGTACTCAGCTGCTCAGCTGCTCAACCTGATTGTATTGGGTGGCAGCTCTTCCAGGGAAGTCATCAGTATCCGTCTTCGTACCTTGAGTCAGAGTGTGCATCTTCTGCTTGACAGTGCTCCGCACGTATTCTAAGTAGGGAGGATTTCCCGGCTTGATAACATTATCTGCTACCAATACCGTTCCTTCCTTGACAAGGCCTAATTCCTCGCACAACTTCAAGTCAGTTGTATATGCTGGTTTATAATGGTCAAGAAACATCATATCCACAGTATCCAGCCCTCGTGCAAATAACCTTTTTATACCTTGATTGCTGGGTCCAACCACAACTTGTATGATATCCTGTAAGCCTGCGACTTCAACTACTGTTGTAATAACCTTTGCGAATTTTGGGCTTCGTTCCAGAGAATAGTATCGTTTCCCTCCAGCTTCCCGAACTGCTGAGCCGAACAATATCGTTGAATACCCACAGTATCCTCCAAGCTCAATCATAGTCTGCGGCATTGTCTTCTCAATTACATCTGTGACGATCTTCCCTTTGTGCTCGCCTATGTTCATCAAGTATTTTTGTGTCCTTCCAAACTCGTCGATAGCTTGCAGAACCCTTGATGGGTTACCTTGGATCTCGGATTTTCGTGTGAGGATGAATTCGACAAGTTCTTCTTCGCGGCCGTCATCAAACTATCGAGTTGACTGTGAGTCAGTAACCTATTATTCGAATCGAACTGCTTACAAAGGTTTCCTCTTGAACAGCATAAGCCTTAGAGGCTTCGAACTGCCCCATCGTCTGCAAACTAGGTTGCTGTGTTAAAATGCTAGCCATTTCCTGAAGATGACTTCTGCAATCTGTATTCAACCTTAAAACCAACGAGCTATAAATACATAAAAGAGTTATTGATAGAAGAGAAGAGAATCTTTTTGACTATGAAACTATTGATGAGTGAAAATTTGATAGCAAAATGTGGGAATGTTTGCAAATTCGGAGGCAGATACGCGGGTCTACACTATTCAATGCGGTCTCATGAGGTCCGGTGATACGATATACCAGCAGTATGGTGCAATATAGTGGCAATAGGAAGCGGGATTTAAAAATTGACTGCCGTCATTAGATATGTGAACAGCCGCAAATCTACTGCGCCACTGATCGATATTTACCAGACGTCGACTCGTTTTCGTGTTCGGAAGCATCTAGATGATGCTCCTCATCCGTCGAATGTAACGGTAATGCTAATTCACGGTGTCACTTGTAACGATGTTGCTCTAGAACAACGGAAAGAATGCATAGCTCATACGAGAACAGCAACCAATGTTGTCACACCTAAATCTTCATTTCCCAAATATGCACTTGTTCCTGCTTCAACTGCATATTTCTCGGGATTTCTGAGATGTTGCGGTCATAGATTAACGCTTCTCCGCATTAATGGTACCTGTCGAACAGATCTGCTGAACTTTAATTACCCGAGTAGCAACGGAACGATAAGCGACGTTCCACTAACTAGTCTTAATGCATACTGCCGGCGCCCTCGGCAGTACCTGGCTAGTATGTAACCAGACCTGAGAATGGAAACTCCAATATATCATGTACTTAACCGTATGTTCTCTACCTCTACTCCTAGCCAATCAACTCTCTCTGCATGTTGCTCGCTTAAAATACAAAGTCAGTCATGGATTGTGCTGTACACATTCAGCCTTGAGGTGAGTGACGGTCGCTTTGTTCCGGATATGCTCATACGTGACGCAAGGAACATCTGGACTACTTATTGAGATGATATCATGATATACGAACAACATAGTTTACAAAGACCAGAAAATCCCAAAGGCTGGGGATTTGTGTCATATAAAGGCCAATAACCAAATCAATGTTCTCGACATCACACATCACATCTCTTTACTTCACCTCACTCTTCCTTAGCCACTCCCACTACAATTAAAATGTCAGACCTCAAGGCAACTGTTTCGGAGACCACCACATCTACCGGTCACGCTGGTTTCCATGTCGAAGGGTATGAGAAGATCGAGTATGATTTCACAATGATTGATGGCGTCTTTAACATCGAGAACCCAAATCTTGCCGACTGCTACAAGCGTTGGAAGCGGTGCCTGGCCGTAACAGATTTGAACATCTACAATGTGTACGGCAAGCAGATGGAGAAGTACTTTGAGCATTATGGACTCGAGTTGAAGATACACAAGACAAAAATTGGCGAGAAGGCCAAAACAATGCCAACCAACTCTCCTGAGCATTGTGGATTCAATGAACGAATTTGGAATTTATCGGAAGGAGCCTGTTTTGGTAGTGGGTGGCGGGCTCGTCACTGATGTCGCCGGGTAATACCTCACTCTTGTTGTCAATTATCTTGGTAAAACCTACAGTATCAGTAACACTGGCTAACATTTCTATGTCCGGCAGCTTTGCCTGTGCGGCATATCGCCGCAACACCAATTTTATACGCGTGCCAACCACCGTGATAGGATTAATCGACGCATCAGTCAGTATCAAAGTAGCTGTTAACTACGGAAACTACAAAAATCGACTTGGTGCCTATCATGCTCCTATCCACACATTTCTTGATTTCACATTTCTTCGAACACTACCAAAAGCTCAAATTCGAAATGGCTTTGCGGAACTCATTAAGATCTCGACATGCTCCCACCTGGATACCTTCAATCTTCTTGACAAGTATTGCGAGCAATTAATCGACACGGGATTTGGTCGTGCCGACGGTTCCTCACAGGAGCTTATAAACGCAGCCGATAAAATCAATCGCGAAGGCATTCACGAAATGCTAAAGCTAGAGACGCCGAACCTTCATGAGATTGGGTTGGATCGTGTTATCGCATACGGACATACGTAAGTATCTCGATGGTGTTAGTATCTAGAGTATGTGACTGACTTGATATTCCTTCGAAGCTGGTCTCCATTGCACGAGCTTGTTCCAGAGACGCCTCTCCGCCACGGCCACGCGATTTCAATTGATATGGCTTATTCTGCAACCCTAGCAAACCAACGGAAGCTTATTAGTGATGAAGAGCATCGGCGACTCCTGAATTTATTTTCTCGTGCCGGACTTTCTATGGATCATCATCAATTCGACGAAGAAATATTGGCAAAAGCAACAACGGCAATTCTGAAGACTCGTGATGGGCTGTTGCGCGCTGCAGGTCAGTAGTTGGCTTCTTCTTTTCGAATTTTTTTCTCTCCTTTTTACATCCAATTCCTCCAATGTTGGCATATCCGGGAAGTTCACTCCAAAAGAAAAAGGACTGACCAACTTTTTATGACAGTGCCTAATCCAATCGGCTCTTGCACATTTCTCAACGACGTTTCTGCGGAAGAGATGAATTCTGCTCTGAGAAGGCATAAGAAGCTGATGGAAGAATATCCACGAAATGGTGAGGGCCTCGAAGCATATGTTGACGCGAGTGACACCGGATATACAGAGAATGCAAAGATGGACGAGGAGAGCAGCTTGGAAGGATCTGCAAAACGAGCTGGGGAATTGAATGGACGAAATGGCCATGTTGAATCTCCAAGAAATGATGTTGGTCAAACGAAGAGCAAGCATAGTGGCTCAGCAAAAGGCAAGGCGCTTTACAATCATCATGCTAATGGTACTACTAAGGCTGTTGCATCTATCCTCTCTTAAACAGAGAGATCGTTTATTATAAGCCATTGTGGGAGTAGGGAAAAGCTAGCTCATTCGAGTGTAATAGAATTTGTTTTTTAGTCAATGGAAACTTTTGCAGTCATTATGAGGTGTAGTTGGGCCTGTAATGGCAGCTTGGCTCTAAGTGAAGTCACAAACAAAGTCCAAAACTTGATTACATTAAATTTGTAATAGTAAAGAAACGTGAACGAATTAAAGCTCAGAAGGTATATATTTATGAAGTAGTTCAAGTTTATGATATCTTCTTCTACTAATCTGTTAAATAGGAAAAAATTAAATGTCAGGAATCTCAATTGTTTGATATACAAAAAAAAAAGGCAAAAAAAAGACTAACCCTTTTCCTATTCGAAGTTACCATAACAAGGTCACATCTATACCCTGAAATCGTAGTCGAGCTAACTTTAACTACTACTCTTCTTTAGCCTTGGAATCATTTTATTGTAAGATTAATAATAATATCTAGGTGCCAAAAGCTCGCTTGTTTCTATTCTTTTCTACCACACCATCCATCTATCTCCAGTGTTCATTCCATCCACTCGGCTTCGATTAGCCACAGTCGAGACCCAAGCGGTAATGTTGCCCCGAGAAATTTATAACGTGGATCTGCCGCCTTGAATAGCGCTTCCCAATCACCTTGACTTCGTTCACGTCCATTCATAACACCTAACATCTACAATGTATTAGTTATATCATCAAGTTAAGGCTGAATCTGTCTTACTAAAACATCTAAACCCCTATAAATATTTGTTAGCACGTGGTTTATCACGTTTCTAGAAAACGAACCTTGCAGCCCTCTCGTCGAACCACCGTACTTCTCCAGGGTCAGGCAAATTGGTGTCGTTAATCAAAATTTTCGCACCAGGTTTCAATGCCGGAACTGCTGCTTTGAGAATGTCGACCGCCTTCTCGTCAGTATAATTGTGGAAGACGAAACGGTAGAAATATACATCTGCCACAACAGTCTGGGGCGTGAAGAAATCGTAAGCCATCCACTCTAAATTGGCTTCCGCATTGTCAACCTTCATTCCTTCCTTCGCTCATCTCGATATCTTGAACAATTAGCCGCAATGAAGGAAATGACTTCTTGATTGCTGCGCTTGCAAATCCATTCGCTCCCCCAACCTATGTGTCTGTTAACTAGGCAAGAGATTCTAGTGTAGCCGACACTTACGTCCACCACAGTACCACTGCCCAGCTTTTCCCATGGATAACTCTCAACTAAGCTTGTTACGCCATATCCTTCTCCGGTGCTGAACAGTTCCATAGCACGGCCAAAAATGACCCTCCGATCAGGATCCTTTTGGACATCTTCAAATAATGAAATCTCACCCGGGCAACCCATGGCTATCGAGTAGCCAGCTTCTCTCGCATTTCGAGACTCTGGCCATCGCTGGAGAGCATCCATCATATGGGGGTAAAATTTCCAGGCAGTTTCAGTGTGAAGGTTCACGAAGGCCGCGAGCCTTACATCCTCAACTAGCAATTTTGATGCCGGTGAATGGGATACTTTCCCATCATGTTCAGAAAACAACCTGCTGGTCATGGCGTGGCGTAACATCCGTCGAAGTATGGATTGTGGAATTCCGCATTTCTGAGAAAGTTCGTCATAAGATATGGTTGAATCGAGTGGAACTAGGTTGGCCAATCCCCAGCGGCTGATCGCATGTAGAGGGGCAAGATTGACATTCTAGAATGATGATGATTCAGACCCATGTTCTGACATAAAAGGGCAATGAAAGACAACGAACCGACCACGCTAACTCGCGAATCATGTTGGCATTGCCTATAAGAGCAGCGTTAAATTCTGGAATCATGTCAATCAAGTCTAGTCGCGCGCTTCTCTCTCCTCCTTTGAATCAGCGATAAGGCTCTCGGGTGCAGCGAGCGCTTCTCGCAGAGCAGCTGCTAGAGCGACTAGATTGTTTGGAGCCATCATTACAAACAACTTCGGCCGAGGTGCAAAGTATCCTGCAAGTAGGTGGTACTGTAGACGTAGTTGGAGGAAACATCTACTTTCTCCGCAAGAGCATTATCAACCCTCCAGACTCGCGAGGTAGTTCTCTGCTGCACTACTCCCAACACATGACTAGCTCTTTGAAGTGGTTATGTACGGCAGGAGATGGACCAGGTTTGGGAAATATCACCGTATCCCCGTCCTTCGGGCTTCGGGAGTCCGACAGAGAGTAAGTAGTATATCCGAAGATTAATCTATTATCGGCTGACTTGGTAGTTAAAACTTCGTAAACGCACCTGCATATATATACCGGGACCATGGTATGCACGCCGAAGCACACCAATCACATCTATTGCGCAGGGCCAAAGGTGGCGAGCTTGAACTCTTTTATAGATTTGGTTTGATAACATCTTCTCGCTTACTTACGACGATGGCTTCAAGCGCCGCAGACATACATCTGAAGCTATCCCAAACAGATCATCTGTTCGGCTTGACGGAGTAAGCTGAGGCGGGCTCTTGGCAGCGACAAAGCTCAACCACATAACCATAAAGATGCCAGTATTAAGCAGCATTCAAGTCTCTCCCGTTTCCGGGTTATCATTTAGTGGATTGCGCACAAAATCGACGCATCTGAAAATTAGAGATCCTTTGCCTCATTAATATGGTAGTAACGCCATGTCACAGCCAAACTCACCGCCGCATGCTCTGAATTCTCCAGAGCCAGGATCAAGTCAAGTTCAGCATCAGCGTTTATCCAAGTCGCCCACCCCACCACGTGCCTCGCAATCTCCGCCAGGTGATGTTCTGCGTTCAGGACCGCCATCCGCAGTAGCTGGCTCACCTACTGCAATTGCTGAAGAGCCAAGCAACGAACCCATCGAAGTCGGTAATGGATTAGAACCAACAGAAGAAGACTTTGCCGCGGATAGTGACGCCGATACTGGTTATGGCGACGACGACACAAGCAGCCTTAGCGCCTCCATAACATCTAGTATAAGGGACCACACGTTCGAGAATGGCTTAAGATATCATTCCTTTCGTCGAGACAGAACTTATTATCCCTTCCCAAATGATGAAAATGAGCAAAATCGTGACGATATGAAGCATGCCATGACTGTATTGATGTGTGGGGGCAAGCTACACTTTGCGCCTATTGGAAACAACCCTCAGGAGATACTTGACTTGGGTACGTAAGCTTGAACATTATATCATCACAGAATTCAAAAGCTAACTATTGAATTTCAGGCACCGGAAGTGGGATTTGGGCAATTGAGAGTAATCAGTCGTTGTGAGCTTCCAAATGTTCCTAGAGCTAACAATTCGAAAAGTAGGAGATATGTACCCCAGCGCAAGAGTTCAGGGTATCGATCTTAGCCCTATCCAACCACTCTTTGTTCCTCCTAATGTAAAGTTCATAATCGACGATATCGAGGATGAATGGCTGTATCCATTAAATTCTTTTGACTATATCCATTGTCGACATGTAACTCAGACAATCAAAAACAGACCTCTACTCATGACTCGCGCTTTAAGGCGAGTAACTATCAAGAAAACATGATATTGGTTCAAGGAACTAATGAGAAGCTTCAGGCACCTGAAGCCCGGGGGCTACTTAGAGTTCCAAGAGATGGTTTACTATCCACATTGTGATGACGGCAGCATGACTGATCCATACCCCTTTCGCGAGTTTGTCGACAACCTCAATCGAGGAATGGCAATCCTAGGAGGCGACAATCTTAATGCAAACAATTTAGCTGCCCAGATGCGCGATGCTGGGTTCGAGGACGTCCAGGACGTGGTTTTAAGACTACCTGTAGGTGTCTGGCCAAAAGATCGAAATCTTAAACTTGCTGGACTTTATTTACGTGAAGCCATGGTAGATGGCTTGAAAAATATTGCTAGTAGGGTTTATACAGCGGGACTAGGATGGTCTTTAGAGGCTCTAGAGGTTTACCTCGTTGATGTCAGGAAATCGCTGTATGATTCATCTAAGCATTCGTATTTCCCCCTTCATATCATTGTTGGGAGGAAGCCTCTCGAGCCATGAGGGTGAAGGAGTGTTCTTTGTATCTGACAGCATTAGCATTTACAAAGTTGCTTAGACTTGTATTAAAGCTAAACTTTTGCCTACTAATAGATAGGGTTGCTGAACAAAGCGCTTTTCAAAATGATCTGGCATAAAGAACAAAACTTGTGGAAGCGGCAAAGGAGGAACGTCCAGAGCAAGATATTTCTTCTTCTAGGAACTTGTTATCTGAAAACTAGAAAGCGTTCTTGGTTATATGTAATAATGTGGCTTGTGTCAAATGTAGCCCCCTCTGTAGATTTGATAAATGTAGGTACTTAAGGTATAGTATGTGCAGGTACGAGGTAAAGATGAAGATAAAAGTTTATGAATCTATAAGTGTAGAATATATGAAGTAGAGTAGAATAGAAGACAGGTACAAAGTATTAGGGTATCAAGTCCGGGAAATCTTCCTTCCACGCTTTGAAGAATGAATCCCTAACTACAAACATTAATAGATATTTCAAGATGTGACGTACCAGACATATCTTCAAATTGTAGCTCAAATCGTTCTAGTTTACTTGTCTCGCCATCTTTAAATCAGTTAGGATTTAGAGGAATCCTAGGAGTCGCATGTAAATCATCTAGGTCCTCCCATATACCAGCCAAAAAACGATTGTTTTTGTGGATGGGCACTAGGCTGACGCTTAACTTGCGATCTGTTTTATCAATATATCATCATATCTTGGGTGATCCGATATTTGAAAATGGCCCGTGATCCTTTCTCTATACTTTTCTACCCGAGATAAGATATGGAAAGGTTGTCTGTCCGTCGAAGCAAATTCCCGGCACACACTGGGCTCTGACTACCCACTACATCCAGATCTATCGCGTCTGTTGTGACTCACGACGTGTGCCTCGTATTTTACTTTACTTTCTAACACAACCCGAGAGGAAACTCAACGAACTACTTACACCACTAAAGTTTCTTCTTCTTCTTAGCATCCTCCTCGCCTTTGCTAGATACCATAGAATCTAGACGAACGAAGGACGCCACATCACGCAACCAAGTTGGACTAATAAGCAACTAAGCTCGACAGAAAAGGAATATTCTACATCGGACCCTGCGATCGCTTTATAACATTCGATCTTTGGTTTGTAGGGCCGAGAAAATGCCACTTTTGTACAGTACGTCACCTATCCTGGGTTTGCCCGCTGGGTGTTGCTGATTTTTTTACCAGCTCGCAGGTGAAATTCCTAATTTCAGGATTTTGAGGTTTCTCGGAGCTGGGTTTATTGTTGGTGTCCACGATGTCTTGGTGAACGGCGTTTATGTAAGATCCGATTACTTTCAAAGCAAATCATAAACAAATCATAACACACTCTTATAAATAAGATTGGAGAAAGACTAATACTACTCCCCAAGTTAGCGCGAGTAATTAGCTATTATCTAAACTGTAAATCGCTAAAAATTGCATACTGAGTTTCTTGGTATTGATTTAATCAATGTCTTTGAGTTATGCTGTTTATTAGGACTCCATCTCTAGCATTGTGCGTCTCAGGCTCTTTAACTCTTGCCCTCGCTCTTTCCCTTCAATTCTCGCGCCAAAGCTGCGTGAGCTTTGTACATTTCAAAATAAACCTCAGTGTAGCCTTTCGTAACCGCAGCCTCCAAGTAGAAAAGAGAAATCTGGGCTCGTTCAGCTATAATTTAGTCAGCGAATGGGCAACTGTGAGGTTGAATATCACTCACCATCGTTATTGGGATCCAACCATGTGACGCCTTCGCGATCGAGTTTCTCAACAGGAAAGTCCGTCAATTTCCACAAAATCACGGCGCCTACGACAAAGAATTTGACTCCAGACCATTCACTGCCTTCCATCAATGACTTAAAGTCTTCGGTTGTAATTTTTCCGGGTGTCGGTAGGATCGTCGCACTTTTCAGGTTGACTTCTTTTGCGCGTTGGATAAGTTTGAATGCTTCTTTGAGTATATCAGAGCTTTGAGAGCAAATTTCATGATCATCATCACTTGGAACATCTGGGCTACCTTCCCGGGAACTTTCCTCATTGATGAGATTCTCTAGAGTCTGCGCAACTTCAATCGAAGAAGGACGAAGCTGAGGTTTAGTTTGCCAGCATTTTCCAACGAGGCTTGCGATCCGAGGAGGAATATTTTCAACTGTTCCTGGTGACTCTTTTTGGACGAGCTTGTTCTGGAGCTCGGAGTATTCAATCTGCTCTTGATCGTTCACGGGAACCTTAATTCCATACGGAAATTCAGAGCACACGATCTGCCATATGATAGTCCCAAGACTGTTGGAATCAGCTGATTATATTATGCATAACGATTCAAGTCATTATCATACCTGTATACATCGGTATACTTGGAATGCTCCTGCAGTTTGTCGTATTCAAACGCTTCATACCTTAAGTCGTAAGATATTCCACTGGTTTGCTCGAGAAACTAACAAAATTTAGACCAAATCCCAACGGAAGTTCCATTAAGATAAATAACTATAAACTCACATGCCGTGCTCCTTCAAGTCGAGTCATGACTGCATGCCGTCTTTTGCTGTTGGTGGAGTACGATTTGAGGACAATAGTATCGTCAGAATGCGACTTTAGCTTCATCTCAGCACGATGAAACCATGCCATGGATTTCGCGACATCATAAGCAAGTTGCAATCGATCTAGAATATTGGGTGGTAAAGTGTTCCTCGCTATCGCATCAGCAAGAGTTTCGTCTCCGAACACGGGGTCCATCACAGCATAGATATCTCCGTCTGCACGTGCAACACCATGAAGATTTTGCACAAAAGCTCCACGTTGGGTTTCCTGGTACAACTTCAATGCTGCTTGAGTGAAGTTGGTAGACTCAATCTTGTAAACACACAACCTCTTCTCCTTCTAGGCTTGCCTTGCCAGTTCTATTTGCGTCATCTTCAAATACAATTTGAAGATTGTCAGTCAGACGAAGTGATGCATCTAGGTTATGCCATTGCACGGCCTCTCCTGAAGATGGGGCGCGCGAGGTGGCTGTAAAATTCCTCTGAAGTGCTTTCACTTCGGAGAGGATGCTTAGGTTGACATTCATCGCTTGGCCGGCAGCTTGGGTGACCGTCTGGTCATGCGAGTTAAGAGCTACCTGCGGGAAAATTTAGGTGAGAGGCTTCATAATCGAGCTTCATTGGGGTGCTACCTTAATTTGATTAAGAGTGTAACCCTGAGTTCGTTGTTCTAAAGCTACGGCAAGAACCCCACGACTAATGTCAGTAACGCCTTGAGAAATCGCTTCCTCGCGGGCTAGAATTTCTGCCTACACCATTGTCAACATTTATATTCATTTGGGACCTTCGACTTGAAATTACCACTCCCTCGAATAAAAAGGCATCCCTCAGTGTTGAAATTCTCTTCAACAGGGCTGGGTAGTCCTTTTTCCAGACAACCTGCCAAGTAACATGGAAAAAGTCGAGATTCTTGCACTGGTCGACAAACGTCTTAGTATTTTTGAAACATTGAAGGAGATTTTTGACTGTTTCAAGGTCTTTAATAGCACTGGATCGTGTGTCTAGAAGATTCTTAAGATTGTAAACTTCTCTTCCCAGCTTCTCGCAGTTCTTCTTGTATTGAACAACCTCCTTGATCGTCTTATAAATGCTGGCGAGGATCGATGTCGATTCCTCCACGCAACTTGTGATGGCAAGAGCAAGCTCTGGACCCATTTTATATCGATCGTCAAGTACTGGGACTGACTGCTTCAAAAAGATAATAGTGAATATCCGGGCACTAAGTTGGGCGAGCCTGCCGTTGATATAATACAGCCCGGTGAGCCAGCAAGAATCCGACTACCCCTAGCTTCCCAAGGCTTGCAGGTAGTCTAAGGCTGTGCCACCACAGAGTTTCAACGCGCATTCCGCTAGGGTTCGCCCATCTGGCTTCGGGCACTACTGTATCACAAATAACGCCACGCAGATGTTTCCGGTACACAGCACCTTCAGCTTCTGCTCTTCATTCCTTTTTCTAAGCCGCGCCACCACCCATGCGTGCGCTACTTTTATGACGCCACGAAAAGTTCCTTTTTTCTTGAGCAAGCTGAGCGATCTGACTAGTGATATTCAATACTCTAGCCCATGCTAAATTCCGCCGTGCTTGGAGAAAGTTCTACTCTTCACATCATACAGATCCCCTATGTATTGACTGAGCACCTCGAAATCTTATTTCTCTTATCGTTCACGTCTGCCAACGAAAGTCGACGGGTTAGATCGAAGCCTGGTTGGGGTCTGAATAGAATCTCACAATGGGGATTGTCTATCTGACTGTACCTTTCATGGATTACGAAAAGAGACTCATGGAAGATTTCAAGCAGGTATTTCCCGAAGATGCTTCTTGGCGTGGTGTTCGCGAGGCCGGGGCTGTGAAGGCCTCATTCGACCTAGACGAACATATTCTGCTTTTCACAAGCTCACGATACAAATGGTCCAGTATCTTTCGCAAGGCGATGCAGGATGTGTTGAACAGGAAAGAATGGTATTCATATCACAATGGCCAATGGGATGTGATATGGGAATGTCTAGAGCGAGTCATGATGAGGCACAATGCCAACAAGCTGCAAGTTCAAAAAGTGATAGCTGCGAATCGGCATCTATCACTACTTGAATTAAAACCTGGTGAAACTGTCGGTATTGCTAAAGTCTCTGACGATGATGCATACTGGGAAATCCTTTTTAATTTGATAGGTTTCTACGAAAATTCCTATCCAGCTCTGGATGAGGAGGCCACGGAACTGGAGGAGAATACTGCTACAATGAGTCTGCAAGAGGATGGGCATGAAGTGGATAATCGAGTGAGCGAGACTAAATGAGGTTTTAGCTGAATTATCAGAGGGTTTCAATATTCAGATGAGCTCTACACAGCTGAGTCAATTCATTTGGGAGGAAAATGTCTCGAGTAGAGTCTACGAAATTTGGAGCTTATTACGGTCGTGCGCATTGATTATTCGCAGAGATCAGACATCCACTCAAGCAATCCAGGGAGCCTTAGACTGTGCCGGATTCTACAAATATCATACTGGCTTTAGAAACCTCTTCATACGAAATCAGACTTTGCGATCAGGAGAAGACTTCACGAGGGGCATCACTCTGACGAGTCTAGGACGCCATCTGGCTAGAGCGCATGACCATCCACTGAAGTGCGTGGAATATATCCCCTGGGAGCAGCTCGAAATACTGTGCTCTAAAGACTCGGAAATTTCAGAGGGGAGGCCATTGATGCTATGGAACCCGACTTCACGCTTGGTCTGCGAGAAACACTTATACACGGAAGACAGCGTTTTTAGCACTTGTGTTATGTCCGGAATTCAATTTCCTGAGTACATGATAGACGACAAGGTTGTCTTTGCAGTCAGCCCGATATCAAACTTTCTATTGGACTCAGGGTCATCGAAGTTCTGGGATATGTGGGTTAGTATCCATCTTCGAGATTAATAGGACTGGTTCTGACTTATTTCTATAGAATGATTGCTGTGTAACGCATGACTCCAGTAACAAAACCTTCCATCTTTTGGAGACGCTCCCAGGATTGAAATTCCGAGCCATGACAGAGCGGATTGATAGGTCAGCTGCTATGCAATATTATCATGGTTACGTTGCAAATATTGTCCAAGGTCGAACAGAATCCGTCGCCGGCATCTTAGGTTCGCAGTTTAAGGCTCAATATGAGAATCTACTTCATCTCATCCCGCACTCACAGATCTCAGATATCAATCCAGTGCCTCTAGGCGAAGGGACTCGCGGGGTCGTGTACAAAGCAAAGTGGTCGCATCCTGTCGTCTTTGGTGACCACTCTTCTGCTGTGAAACAAATTGTTCTGAAGTCCATAAAGATTCAGGATCCTTTAAGTTTGGTGAAATTCATGAAAGAGGTATTTGTTCTCTCCAATCTTCGGTATCAACAAGCAGCTCCAAAATCAATTAACACTAAACACAGCTTGATCATATGTTCGCAGCAGTCACTGGAGATTGTCATGGGCTTTTGAAACTTCATGGCATCATGAAAACGCCTGAATCTAGTGACCTGTATGCGCCTTCACCAGATTATCCATTGCCATGGAACACTTTGTTCCTAGTTCTAGACTTTGTAGAACATGGCGGTCTCAAAGGGCATCTGTCAAAGATACTCAAAGGTACTAGAGGCGATTGGTATCATCTCATGCGTTTTGTGACAGATATCACCTATGGTCTCTGCAGAATACATGAGCGTAAGCTCATTCATAGGTCCGTCATATGGTACTGTCTCGGCCCACTTGATTTCTAACCATTTTATCAGGGATATTCATTGGGAAAATGTACTGGTCTTTACTAAACGCTATGCCGGTGGGAGTGGTCCTGTAATAGAAGACTACGAGGTACTCATCTCAGACTTCGGAGAAGCTCAACATATCAGCACTGCCATCAATGGACGTACATACTACGGCAACAAGACTTTCTGGGCACCAGAAGTACACAAATATCACAAGTACAGTCCTGCTTCTGATGTGTACGCACTTGGATGCCTCTTTCTTGGAATGGTACAATTGCATTGGGATCTCGTGGAACCGAAGACTCCAGGCTCATCTACACGAGAGATCCCAGAAGAACTTGTCTTTCTCATTACTGATTGTTTACAACCAGATCCTGCAAAACGATCGACAGCTCACGATGTGATGAATATCTTAGACCCGATATGTACTCCAACTTTTGAGGAACTCGAAGACGGATTAGAAGAGGATCTCAAATTCCGAAGTATCGATAGAGAGAAATTCCGAAGAATATTAGAGGAGCATGCCAATTCAGAAGACATAGAACTGGGAGAGAATGAAGATGAGGATGATATTGTTATATAGGCGAAAGCTTCGCGTTCACTCACCCGCTCATAGCTCAGAATGCGGGAGGAGTCTGAACTAATCGATTTCTACTATTCTTCTACTACATTAGCTAGCTTTATTGTGTTGGGTAACTCGTTGACATGTTAATAGAGTATTACAATTTCTATAATATTTATAAATGTGAGTAGTGCAAGGCCTCGGTAGACCGGTGCCAATTAGAAGAGCACGTCGCACACCACAGGACGATCGACCGTAAGCCAACTGATTGATAACGAGGCGGATTGGGGGTTCATTTTATATTTTTAGCATGATACCTCATTGGTTCAGGAATTATCCCAGACGTTTTGGCGTTTTCATACTACCTACAATCACACAGCAAAGCAGGGCGATGATGTGAGAGGAGAGTGATTCTCGACTTGTCGACATCTGCGCTTCTATCTTCAAAGTGAGATAGATTATCACGAAGAGACATCGCACTGAGCACAGTTCAGAAAAAAGACTTCATGGCTCATGACAAGAAATGGAAGGGAAAGGAAGTGGGGATGATTCATTCCAGCAAGGCTGCAACGTTAACAGATGCAGCCTGCAGCGAATTTGAGGCTGAAGGACCTTCGCTCTCAAGAAACATAGAGCCGACATCTCGCACGCGCGTTCCATTCCTGTACGATGATCTGGCACCAGAGCTCGAAGAATTTCAGCTCGTGCGTATCAGGGCTATATCAAATTCATCAGCAAACATTAAATGTCATTTAAAGAATATACCCATCCATAAGACGTCGCCTTATCCTACTCTATCTTATTGTTGGGGACCAAGAGACAACGACGACGCAGATGTTATCTCTTTAAATAACCATAAATTTTAAATAAGTTATATCTCACTGTTTTACACTAGCCGGATATCAAGCCGGACTGAACACTAGATGTGGTATGTGGTTGTAGAGATTTGAGCCAGAGGCTAAATTATAAGCCGCTATTTGGTCACAACGTGACGTTATCATCTATTTCTTTCTGATCCTTTTACGAACCGGGTTCCTTGTTTCTGTGGATTCACAATCTAATTGTGTTCCTAGGTAACTGTAAATCTTGCTACATACAGCCCTGTGGAAGCACCAATCTGAACCGGGTTACCACAGCGTTGACGCAATACGCATCTGTTCTGATCGACTTGGAACGGAATGGCGCAGAAAATTGAAGATTGTATCTCTACTTTTCCATGGGGGTTTTTCTTTTTGCGCCAGTCGGACCAGGAAATATACTGTTCCTTGCTTCCAGGTAACACTTACCGTCAGCCTCACTTATGCAGACTTGCACATTCTGTACAATGTGAGAGGCGCAGCGCTAACACCCACCAATGTAAGGCAGGATGGCTTATCCAGGGCCTTGTTTTGCTGAGGAACTACTAATTTTACCGGACAATGAGAACAAGTGTAGCATACAAATTCGCCTTATACGGCCGTACTGGGTAGGTCGGGTTGGTTTAGGTTTGGTTACACAATCCAACCCATAGCGCAGCCCAGAGCGAGCTATATAGCCTTGCCTGGCCCTTTGGCCGGAGGAAGGAAAGGCAAGTCTCGTCAGTAATTCGAGTCAGCTGCACAATGGTAGGCAAGCATGAGGGGCAGCACAAGTCCGATACAACAGAGATTCTTCTGGAGCCTATGATTCGCCACGAATCACCTAACCCACCTCTTCTTGGCCAAACTGTACACCTGCCCCAAGGCTGGCCAACGTCGCCGAAGTTAATCAAGTCTTCCGTTGCCTCTATCGTGTTAGACTTTGTTGTCGATGTTTTGCTACTCGTATTGACGCTCACCTTCTTCGCCTTTGGCCTAGTCGTTAAGCACTATGACCAAGCTCCAATAGTATCACACCAACGCACAACTGATACGCTATTAAGTGCTACCAAATATGTTTGTAGACCAAATCCAATCCTTTCCGAAGTTCTCGAACTTAGATCTCGATAGGGCCCAACCGTATTTCCAATCCTTTTCGCATGTGTACTCGGTCGAGCAGCACATGCCATATTAGTTTGGCGTTTAGAAAAGGGTGAATATGTAGGAATTCTGGACTTGCTAGCCGGCAGCACCTCTCTTACTAGTACGGTCACTTCACAGCTCAAACTGCGCATGATCAGCATCGTAGGACTAGCTCTAATAGCTATTTGGTCGCTGTCACCGATCGGTGGCCAGGCCTCGTTTCGGCAGATGAGCATTGGTAGCAATATTTCCGTTGAGCTATCACCTTTTACTTATATGGTAAATAGTGGCTCTATGGATCAGTTTGATAACTCTGATCGGATGGTGTATTGGGGGATTGTGAATACGCTCTTTGTAGCCTCAATTATCACACCAGCGGTAACCAAGTCATCTCCGCGCGATTTGTGGGGAAATGTCAAGATACCTATGATTGAGAATTACGAGAATACTTCCAATGCGGATCGCAATGGGTGGTTTGTCACGGCTGGTGGAGATGAAAGCGCTTATTCCTCTGTCGTTGGACTTCCGATATCTGGCACTAACTCGTCCGAATTTATCGACTATGCCATGAACTTTGAAGCGGCATACCTCTTCCTTGAGTGCCCGGTCGTCAGCTCCTCCTCATGGTCCTCCATCCCTACAGATGCCGTTAATGTGACTGGTGATGGAGCATATATTTGGTGGTTCGACAACACCACACAGAGAGCTCTAACAGCTCAAACCGACGTAAACGATTTGGCACCGTTTAATTTCAGGATCATTGACTGGGGAACGGGTGGTGAATCTCAATGCAGCATCACAACGACATATATCGAAGTGGAGATCTCATGTCCTACATCGTCGTCGACCTGCGCGGCGTCCAGAATCCGCCGCTCTCAATTGAAGCATCCATCACCCTCATATACACAGCTAGACTTGCCATCTTATGGCGATTATGGGAACTGGTATTTGTTTGCCAGCAATTTCGTTTCATCAGTTTCAGGTCATCCCAATACGCCAACGATAGTGCAAACCTATCTCGTTGACCCCGACAACCCTGCAGGATTACTCACTGGTGTATTGGAAGATTCTGCGTTGCTAACATCTAAGGAGCTCTACGTGATACGACTTAACCAGCTGTTGAACGCTTACTGGACTTGCATAAATGGCTTATTCGTAATTGCTGGAGGCATGACCCAGGAGAAAGCTTACATAGGAAACAATTTTTCTGCCGAAGTTGGTATATTACCAAAGGCATCAACTACCAACGGTACCAGGAGCACTCAAACATTGATCATCGAATGCCACGAAGGCTGGGTCACTGTCCTGTGCATTGCTTCTATAGTGATGGTCATTGCTAGCCTAGTTCGTCCCGTTATCTGGTATTTTTTCATGCAAGCCCCGGACCTGATGCTAAATATTTCAAATTTAGCGACAAGAAACAACCCCTACATGTCGCTACCTACTACCGGGACTTTCATGACTGGGTCCGATCGCGCCAGGCTCTTGAAAAACCTGAAGGTACAGTTTGGGGATGTAGACGCCAACGCCGATATTGGTAACCTTGCGATCCGCTCTGTTAATACATCTGGCGCGCAAAAAAATGCAAACGTTCTCAAAGGGCGTCTCTATGTGTAATCTACCCATACTGGCTAGCACAATCGAGAAGTACTAGGAGCGGAGATTTATATAGATGTTGGAGTATGAGACTTGTGAATACACTATTTGTTTATTAATAGTCTCTTCAAGAGATTTGTGTATGATTCTCGCTGCATCATATAAAACAAGTAAAAAAGAATAGACAATTCAGATGAGCGAAGGAAAAAATATTGGAGAGCCCAATAATTATGTTTATATTCTCTCGAGATTTACCAAGCGAAGTGGTCTTGAAGCGATTAGTCAATCCTCCTAAAGTGAATGACTTCGGCTCAGTTTGCTGTGGTTTGAAATGGATTCCGGAGTCCCAGTCCGGGAAGTAATTTCTAGTTTTCCAGCAGATTTCGTCATCCAAAAGAGAACAATTTTACCATAAAGCTCAGAGGTAATAAGGAATTCCAAGTACATGGGAAGCCATTATACTATTGGGTCCATGAACCCAAGATCCGTCGATCTTTCCGATCATTAGGGACAGCAGCATTTTGGTCTCTGTTTTGATACCTTGCGTTTCTATTTGCCTTGCTTTTGTAATAATGCCACAGATGGCCATCGATGAGAGAATAAAGAAATGGCGGATGCTTGTCCTTCAAGATAGCATAGGGTCAGTGATGGAAGCAGGTTCTAGGTTGTTTGTGACTGAAAGAGGTTATATTGTCATAGCAGTTCGCGAAGCCGAAAAGGGAGATTCAATTGTATCTATCAATGGTTGTAGAGATCGGAATGGGGCCCCTAACCCACGCCCCAAGGGGCCCCAACCCGCCCCATGGGTGGGTTACGGCAGCCCTAACCCAACCCACGGGTGGGTTGGTACCCTAAAATGGGGCCCCATGGGGCCCCATTCCGACCTCTAAATGGTTGCGAGAAGCCGTTGGTGTTGAGAAGAGATAGGGATGGGTACCGGATTATTGGGGAAGGGTATATATATCTTGGCGAAGGAGTTACAGCGCCCAGTGCTGAACAACATGATATACGGATATATTAAGAGAAACAATAAACTTGTTGGCCGAATATTAGTCACTTACGGGGGGATTTGGCATAGCGTTCGTCCAAAGTCGCTTAATACATACAAATTGCTCTCAAACAATCTTGCCATTCAATAGGTTATAAGCCTCGAAAATTCTTGAAGTCAATGAATCGTGAGAATTCAGTATATCTGCACCTTACAGTATAATGACTAGCTTGGCCTCACCTCATCATAGAACACTACCTTCGCTAAACCTAATTAAGCCTCACTTCAGAACGCCAACCTTGAGCAACCTTGGCAACAAGATTACTAAATAAGAGTCTAATACCATCAGCTCGAACCAAAGGCTTAGGATACAGAGTACTCAAGCCTCAAAAAGGGAGCAAACATAAAACCTTGGATAACAGAGATTTACTTACTAGCGTGAAGATGCAGAAACCCCTTAAATACAGAAATACACAAATATATTTCTAAGTGAGTTTTAGTTCTAATAAAAGTTATAATAGATATTCATCTATCATACTAGAAGAATACTTATTAGTTATAAGGAGCTCTTGATGATTCCAGACCAGTCTAGTTCCTTCAAAGAAGCCTCAACACTCTTCAACCCCTTCTTTTCGTCTTCAGACAATAAGGACAAACCCTCTACCATAGTTGAACCAGGGAGATTATCCTCAATTAAGCCCTGCTGCTTCATTTTCCCCAAAACCTCAAAAAATACCCACTGGCTGGATTGTTCTTCGCCCATGTCACCCCAAAGCGCGATATAGTCGTCCACTGAGAGCTGCACGACTTTTGTGGAGTTTGGTGCAGGTGAAATGCCACTTGCTTTTCCCCACAAAGCGAGATATGATTCGAGAGTCAAATCTTCAACATTGCATCGGACGTATGTGCCAGCATCAGTAGGGGGCCTCTCAACAATGGCTCGTACAAAGATCCCAGAATTGATTGCGTGGTTCCCCATGCATGGATATGGAGAGTCAGGTGAAGTTGGGTAGAATTGCACCCACTTTTGAGCACTCTCCTAATATACGATCAGTACGTAGTTTGGACAAGGTCATACGTTTCAAGACAGGTAAACTTACCAAGTATATAGGCCGAAAGATTGGGTATTGGTGCATGTTGACAGCAAAGATTGTGAAGATTGCGAAAGTTGTTTTAGCATATAATCCTGGCAAGTTTTCTTTGATAAATGTGCTTGCACGACCCTTCCCTTCGAAGTGAGGAACGATTCCCTTGCCGCCTGTGATCTTGCTAGTGTGTGGAAGTGTACTAAAGACGAATCTCTTCAAAGTTGGCACCATCGATGCAGCTTTTGCCATATTCATGCCCTGGATGAACTCGAGCTCCATGGATGCGTCTTTGCCCTTGGTGAAGAAGTAATCGTAATAGTCGGTAACCCCGAATATAGCATAAGACCCTTCGAAAGCTCTGTCAAGACTCTTCTCATCGTTCAAGTCTGCAGCAATAACCTCGACCCCTTTGGTGGCAAGAGCCTTCGCTTTCATGCTGTTGGGATTTCTAGTGATCCCCCGGACTCGATACTCGGGGCTTTTAAGGAAGGCATTTACAACGCCACCTCCTTGTCCGCCAGTCGTCGCTCCGATTACGGTAACTAATTTTGTCATGTTTGTAGGAATAGGAATTCCCAGGCTAATCGATCACACTTTCTTGTTTTGTGAGAATACAGTATGATAGTGTGGAAAGGCTTGTTGTTAGAAGCTTAGTTGAGGAGCTATGCCTTCATAAATATATGCACAGTCGTCCCAATTACGAGTATTCCCCGCGAAACGCCAGCTGAAGCTCAGCATGCCCATTACAATCTCCGATACCATATTGATCAAGTTCATACAGTATTCGGCACTCAGCAGTAACGTCATTTCAGCACCATACAAGTTGGCAGTCGGCAGTCGGCAGTCGCAGTTTTGGAGAAACTACTTGAGATATTTTGAATTTCTATCTGGTTAGCGACTCTTCTCAACTGCCGACGGCTCTGTACGTTTGGATATGCGCTCGGCCGATATTTGCATACGAAGAAGTCAATCAAGCACAGCAATAGGCCGCACAGTACTTTTTAAATGGCAACATAGTATCAATGTGACAAGGCTTTTTAACCTCAATTGGATAAGGTTTGTCAAAACAAGGAAGGACGCTCTATAAAACCAGAGGAGTAGATAAAGAACATTGAGATTAGTGTAAACTTTGCTGCTGCCCACAAGTAAGTTCTACTTAATGAATTAGAAACATTATCTAACTTCATGTATTAGACCGAAATTGAAAACTATCTCTTTAGATTTTACAGTGATTATTCTCTAGCAGTACAAACAAATGCAAATGTAGATCTTCTAAACAATATTACGTTCACAAATACGACAGACCAAGGAAGGAAGGCCTAATGCTAAGAAATCGTATTGAAAGAATGAATCTCGGGTGACATCTTTGGATGATCCTGCCTGAATATCCGACCAAAGAACTTAGTGATGTGACATGATCAGAGCACCAGTAATAGAGATCTAGTTGAGAATATTTCATTCTTATGTTTATCAAATCAAAGTTTTCCTATATTTAGAAGGAACTCACGGATAGCTCATGCCCCTATAGATTGTTGCTCACTCATTATCTCATACAGACCTATCTTAGAAAACAGGATCAAGCCACACACATGATAAATTTAATCAATCCCTCTTTGCTTCTCGGTCCATTCTTTCATTTTCTACGTTGGTCTGTACACTTCTTCTCTCGCTTTTAACCTCCGTACGGACTCGTACTCGTGCGATGGTAACACAACCACATCGTGACTTCTGCAGAACTCTTTAATTTTCCTCTGCGATTCTAAAGCGACGAATGGCTCAGTGTTGATACCATCTACTAACTCCTTGTCCAACAGATCCAGACTGTATGCAGCGTCGCCTACCAGAAGATAAGTAATGTCTTCATCAAAGATGACCACAGATATGTGACCAGGAACGTGACCGGGTGTATCAACTGCGACAATCCTCCCATCAGACGTAATTGGATAGCTCTTTGTCCACGGCCCTATCGCGGGGCCATCTGGCTTTAGAAATTGAGGCTGGAAGCCCTTTGGCCAAGCTCTGGGGTTCGCTCCCTCCATTGTTGCATGGAAAGGGTTCTTGAAAGCATCCCAGTGAGCCTGGCTGGTATATATTTCTGGCTTTCCATAAACGTCTGGGAGTCCTCCAACATGGTCACCATGCAAATGTGAAAGTATGACTGCTTGAATGTCGTTCTGTGGATCAATTCCTATGGCTTTCAGCTGATCTCCCAGTCCTTGGTCAGGCTTGATGTTCATAGAAACACAATGATGTCCGATTTGCCACCAGTCATAGTATCCAGGTTGCACACAGCGTGGTGTTTCACACCCAGATCGAACATGAAGTTCCCTTCAGGATGCTCAATCAGGAATGCAAATATTGGGATTGGTTCTGTGAATTGGCGATCTGTGAGAAAGCGGATACGGCGCAGAAATACATTTCCTGGTGGTTGAGTAACCTGAGTTGGACGAATGCGGATGTTACCCGTCTCAAATATACGAATTTTGATGGCCATGAGAATCAGCGTGTTAGGGTTAGCAGAAAAGGGATGTTGGAGAAAGATCTGTGTCAATGGAAGGGTAGATATGAAAATTAATTTCAGGGGAAACCCCGAAGAGAATGATGCCGAGTGCCGAATATTTGTCTCCTGATGCGGTGCAATTCAGTGCTAGATGTAGCAGAAACGGAGGGTTATTGTGCCGAATGGCCTGTTCATGGAGATGTCCCATAGAAAGGTAAAGAGGGTTGTAGTAATATCCCCAATGTCTTAACATTCATGTTATTTCAAAGTATCAAACCTTTAGTGACCAGAAATGTGTGGGTTTACCGACTGCCGCTCGGCAGTCTTGTTGAGTCTTCTCACGATTCTGTGAACGTGCATCTTTGCGTATATAAAAGGAAAGGTTAAGAAGAACGGTAATTTCTTCGGATGTCTCGATGGCGTTATTTGAAAAGGCTCTTAAAGGTCACCGCCGTGTTTATCATCGACTTTAATCAAGAATCAGATCCAAACATACCTTCCCCACCTTAACAAGCTACAGAAAGTATTCAGCAAATTATAAACATGTCGACAACACCACAGACATCAGAGAAAGTAATGCTGGGCGCTAAGATATCAAGGGAGTTCTTTGGAGATGCCCACATTGCGAAGCTACGTGAAAACCTCGTATATCCACCTTGGCTGTTCTTCTATCGGAGAATAATCCTACAGTCTCATTACTGACCCATCTCAGCGAGACGATATCTTCACGAGAGTCACTCAAGAATACCTGGCAGAGACATGCTTTTCCAGCTACGCGCGACCAGGATTGGAGTTTGCTGAGCGCTCACTTATGAATATCTCCATGCTCATTGCGCTGAACCGCGCACCGGAATTGAGAATCCACGTCCGTGCCGCCTTGCATAATGGTTTTACGGTTGAGAAGGTGTGCGAGGTATGTCGGCATGCTATGGTGTACTGCGGTGTACCTGCCGGTAGAGATGCTATGCTCATTGCTAGCGAAGTTGTCAATGAATTGAAGGAGGTAAGAGAATTGCCGGAACACGCAAACGCGTAGAATCACACTAGTACGCTGGAGGTCAATGTTGAGAAGATGTTCAGTCCGCGTCTTTAGTATAGATATGTTGCCAGTGTGTATCATGAAGAAAACTTCTATCCCATTCCCCGAAAAACAATTCTTCCCAGATTGTGACTACTTACTATCAATATATTAACATCTACCCCCTCCTTTGAAACGATGTAGTTAGCGTGAGTGATAGAATATGGTTGTAATCGGAGCCACCCAAGGCTTGACATATTGATTTTAATGTAGAACGAGGTGTAGCTACTGATTAAAACGCATTATCTGGAATACCATTCGGGAGTAAAGGTAATAAAAAGAATAGAGCTAGCATATATTTGCATGATAGTATCAAAGCTACTTCGCAAATAACATCTTATATATGCTTAAGATTTCACTAGCCTCACATCTAGTACATTGCCTCATATGCTATGGGCACTTAACAGACCATCAGGTGTTACGTAACTGTGGACCTGGTGCCTAGTCTTGTTACCTTTCGAATTCATGGAGCTTAAACATCTTCGTCTTAGTCACAGGACCAACTTGAAGAGAGCTTCTTGAATGTATCTCACACTCTCAAATGCTATATCCTGACTCCCGAGCGAGGCCAAGTCTTTACTTGCCAAAACTACGATAGTTCCGCCAATATACTCGGGAGTCTGATAGATCGTTCAAAGGTGGGTAATACATAAGATAGATCCTGAGAATTACCTAGGTATTCTCCCAAGTCTTGACTTATACGAGCAAGACCAATGCTTGCCTGGATCGAAGTCATTACCTGCTGCTTACCTGGCATCGCTATGATTCCACACCTCTACAATACTAGGCAGTCCTTTTAAGAACAAGATATAAGGGTTTCTCATTCGTATACTCATAATCCCCAGACAGAATACTATAAGTACTCCATAATTCTAATGTAGATGATACTTTATTGTAGATATTGCCAGTCATATAAAGTACAATGACATAAATACACAGAAAAACATCTCTCGCGTTTACTTCCTCATATAAAATGCTAGATCAGCTTCATCACTTGACTCATATGTCATATATCCATCACCCATAAAGCGAAACCTATTCGGACTCCTATACCTCATTTCGAAGTCCTCACCTCTTATATCTTTTATCATTTCATAGTACAGTAGACCACTCCCAGGCCAATTGGCTGTCACCCTAGCGTCCGGCCCATTTTTCTTAAACCAGCTCGTACAGTTCCCTGTCCAAACGAGACTCTGATGAATAGCGTCTCCGTATTGGTTGAATTCATCGGTAGCTTCCTGTTTTGGAGCCACTGACGCAATGTCTTCTCTTGCCATCTTCCGGATGAACTTGATCATATATTCTGCACTCCAGTCGAGTGATGGTAATAATGACCCATGGCCCACAGTTGCGTTGGGACCAGTGAAAATGAAATAGTTAGGCATCTCTGGACACATAATACTGAGATAACTTTCTGGCTCAAAATTCCACTTCTCAGCTAAGTCAACGCCATTACGGCCGATAACTGGAAAAGGAGGTACTTGTGCAATGTTGAAACCGGTCGCGCAGATAATGACATCAAAATCGTAATAAGTTCCATCCTCAGTAGAAATGCCTGTTGCGTCGACGTTGGTGATTTTGCTTGAAGTAAGGGCGACATTGGGTTTTAGAAAAGCTTCGAGGAAAGGTTCGCCGGGTGTGATACGTCTACAACCTACTTCCCACTCTGGAATGAGTTCCTTGCACAGGTCCCCGACGATGATTGAGTTTTGCCATCATGGAAGCTTTCGCAACTTGGGTGACCATTTTTTGTTGGATGGAATCCTTTTTGTACTTGTCAAACATATTAATTAGTTAACAAACAAGATATTTTCTAGAAAGAACTGTACCATGTGGAATTGTCGAGAATAAGAGTTTTGAATTGTTTTTCTATATTTCAAAAACTCCTGAGGGTCTCTTCGAAACCTTTCTATCTCCTCTTCGCTATATGGTGGATTGAAACTGAAATCCTTGCCGCCTAGAAATGCCGCTGGAGGTAGGCCGGAAAAGACCCAAGCTGGACCCTGTGTGAAGTTCACAACAGTTGTACCTCCTACGTTGGCCATCTCAGGGAGAATTTGAACTCCGGAAGATCCATTCCCAATAACGGCGATCTTTTTATTGGTGTAATCAAATGTATGGTCCCATGCTGCTGAGTGTACTAACTTTCCTTGAAATGTATGAAGATTTGGAATGGATGGCCATTGCCAGTCGTGCAGAAATCCTCTGGCTGAAATCACCACATCTGCCCAGTCAATGAACTCTGACCCGCTCGCTGGTAAGACGGTCATTTTCCATTGACTTTGTTCCTCAACCCAGACAGCACTAGTGACCTTGTGGTTGAATTTGATGTCTCTATCGAGATGCCATCGCTTAGTTTTGGCTTGCATATCTTCTAAGATTTCTGGGCCGGAGGAGTAGTAGTGACTCCATTCCGGAGTTGGATCAAACGGTAATTGCTGGATAAACATTAGCTATACCATGCAAAATTCCTGCGACGTGGAAGCGACGTACATAGATGACACTAGGGACATCACATTGAACTCCTGGATATGTGTTGTTAACCCAAGTTCCTCCCACCACATCCTTTGCTTCATAGATAACATGATCAACGAGGTCTTGCATCTCGTCGACATGCTCATGCTGAATTTTATGAGCGAGAATCAGCCCTGAAAATCCAGCTCCAATCGTAACAACTCGCAATTTCTTCGTTGGCGTAAATGCTGGTTTGTTATAGATAGGGATAGACATTTCGGATAGCGGCGACAGACAGAAAAAAATCTCGATGATTGTACGAAAGCAAATACAAGAAAGTATTCATAAGTAAAATAGACGTAAGACGTTGTCATTCTGCCGTAGGCCCACGAGCTACGAGCATTTGTCTCGGTACTCGGTAGACTCTTGTCGGTACACTGGTAAAGTAATATAAAACCGACTACCGAGCAGCGATACCTGGCTGAAGGAGTTAGAAAGAGGGCCGACCATCGAGCATATTTGTTGAAGAGATATGAACCCAAAAGCCTGAGACATCTGGTGTGAGATATCTTTTCAGCATTACCGCCACCGATTTTAAAGTCCTATAAATCACCAGGAAAGAAGTCTTGAACTATACACAATTTCACTTAGTCTATCAACACTTCCCAGTATCAGTCGATCAAGATGGTAAACATGCAAAAGGCCCAAGCTGAACTTCTCGGGTGTTGGAAACTCACCAAATTTCAAGTCTTTCTCGGCGATGGACCAGATGCAGTTCCAATAACTCAACCCCATGGGACTGAAACATTCGGACGCATAATGTTCTCCAAAGAAGGTTGGATGAGTGCTTCTCTCACTCCTCCAGAGCGTGCAAAGCCCCTCGATGCAGCAGACTGGTCATTGGCAACAGATGAGGATGTGCTTTGGGTGGCAAGGGCCTATACAACTTACATGGGATCCTTCAAAATTTATGAACGGGATCAGGAGCTGCTTTTAGAATGTAATGTTGAGATTGCGTTGGATCCAAGTTGGATCGGTACGCTGCAGAAGAGAAGAGTGACGCTCTCGGAAAAGGATGGCCGGAAGTATATGACCTTGAAGCCAACACAGTTTCTTGTGTTGCCGGTCAGTAATCTCCAAAGGTGAAAAGGTATTAATACTGATTTTCAACCTAGGGCGGCACAAAAACCCTCGGTGTCTTGAACTGGGAGAAAATTCAAGATCCATATCTAGGCAAAGAGTGTTGGAGAATCTGAAATAATACGTAATTATTTTCTACAGCTTTCGCCCACAAGAATCTTGACGGATTCATGTAATTGGCATTACAATTTTAAAACATGGACGATCTCTCTCTACGGTTTGTGGCTTGCAACGAAAATAAGTTTACAACAGATTGTCAAGATTGACTATGAATATATCTTTGACTTCACCAAAGAAGAATCTGTACACGTTGTTGCGTGTATTCATGCTTCATAAAAATATAACTGACTTTAAACATATTGTGTAATGGCTTTAACAATTGTCTTTGGACAACTTGAAGTTAGAGCCCGTTTGGCTGCCATATAAAAGTGAATATAAAGAATCTTATATGTAAGCCTACAAATAATCATATAATATATAATTATTTACCTCTTCTTTATTTGACCACCAAGGTGTTTAGCTGCTATATAAGAACTGTATATAACAGTTGCATAAGTAGTATAATAATAATATATTTAGTCTATACGTCTATAGTTGTAGTATAGCCTTAATCTTTTATAACTACAGGTGTAGTAAATAGTACATAAAGCACTATTTACAATTTTCGACATCTTTTCGGAAATTACACACAAATCGCAAATAATTTATATATCCTTTTTTTGTATATTATCTAATTATTTATATGCCAAATGCCTTGGTATTTGTATATAAAAGCTTTTCTATCATTTAAAACTTGTTATATAGAGTTATTTGCGCTTTTATATAGCAGCCAAACGGTCTCTTAATGTGGGCAACGCACCATAGATAACAGATTCTACGAGAAGTTTGTAGTTTCGTCAAATGTCCCACGGAGAATACCTTATAGTATTAATTTGACCCCGGTCGTATTTTGCTACCGTCATTCACAGTGTTTACTCAAAATACCCAAACCAAGATAATGATAATTTGCATGCATGGGAAAGCACTCGGCAGTCAGGCAGGCGGCATTCGGATCGGTAGTCTGCCCGCGAGTATCGAATTCCACCATCGGACACCAGCTATCGGAGGAAAAGAAAGACCCAGAGACCGAGAGCGGCCTGATTCATTAATCCGTCACCCCAAGAATACGATCTATGACCATCTGGCGAAAAGACATCAAGCCGACGGCTCAATTCGTGATCTCGGTACTCACTAGGTTGGGTCGTAACTACCGTCAGTATCACACCTACCCTCTGCTCAAGTCACTTTCTGCTACAATAAGCTTACATGTGTTATGAGAGCAACTTATTGGCCTGTTTGGTTTAGTCACATAGTAATTAAACCGGAGTGATCATTACCAAAGCGGGAAAATCCAAATCGCCCGCTACACAGGCAGTTGTTCGTGTTATTCTATATCGTCGACTATTCTCCACTCGATTATATCATCATAGACTTAATTTTCAACATTGTTCGAGGCATACAAATCAACTTCGTGGGGTGTTGTCCAGCCAGATACCAAATCGAACGTGTTAATATCCATGCCAAATATTTCCGTGAAGAAATTAGGATTCTCAGAAAAGTGCGGCACCATATCCACACTCGAATGTTCAGAACCCTGCGGTCTTCCGCCTGCATGAAGATCTAATAATTCCATATCTGCACACAAGGTTGGTGGGAAGTCGAATAGCCTTCGCAGGTCGTTATGTTCCAGTTCTGAATACCAAGATGGATCCGGATCTTCAGCTGCATTTGGCTCCGAGCTGTCTTGGGAATCCTCCTTGGTTTCATTCCGTAGCCATGAAATCTTGTGGAGCACCATGTTCGCTCCGCCGTACTTGACGCTCATCTTTTCCAGCACAGCACACAGCAGGTCAAGTTTCTGTTGCCGTATTTCAACCCTTTGAAATTTGTAGTAGATCTGCGAGATCGAAGCCACCATTATAAAGAAGCCGTGGATGTGGAGTAGAAAATCAGCCTGTTGCCGGCAGTAGATCTCTTCGTAGAGGCTGATGATACATGAAGATGCAACCACAGATGTGACAGAAGTTCGCTGATGGAGGGAATTATACGTGGGCTGCGTAAGAATGATTGCAACGAAGTATGTGATGTGCAACTCGCATGTCGGTCGATAATATGGACGTCGAGTACCACAGGAATCAAATAATCGAAGGTCTGATGGAAGATTCTGAAGCCAATTTTGTAACATAATCTTGAGACTGTGCAGGTCGTCTGACAATAGGATGCGTCTTTTTGAGCCCGCTTGGGTAATCTTGCTGAGAATGATATGGAGGTCTGTATTTGCGACAGCGAATCGTGCCTGGAGGTTATTTTCTTGGAAGTCCTCAATACTCAGCGGCGGGACATCAAAGTCTTCATTCCGGAATGCTACAGGTCGACCCCAACATACGGCTTGAATTTGGTCACTCACCTGCGAAATGTTAGTAATGTTTGGGTCTGAGGCATATGAACCTGCGTATAGTTGCCACCAAATCCGTCGTCGACAGCCAGCATCAAGCTTGTTCGCATATGTTGTATCTCTGTGCAGGCCTATTTGCAATGCGAGTCGGGTTGCTACTCCAGTCCAGTGCCATGGCCCATCAAGACTCACATGACTTGGTGGGTTCGGACTCCAGACTGGTAGAATACAAATTGCTTTCAGTAAAGTGAATGGATCCTGCTCATAGTTGAGGCTAATCAACACTTTAGCTTTATCATAAATTCCATGTGATAGTGCGTAACCACGAGAAGATTGGCTTTGGCGCATGAGGCTGCCACTTAAGCAGATTGCCTGGAGTAATAGCGTTGACGCACGAGGCCCTGAAAGATCTTGGAGATCAACAACAGGATAGTAGTGGTAGATGTTTTCGAGGTAAGAATCAATCAGTGCCTGCAGGAGCGGTTGCTTTGGGAGTATGGGTGCTTCAGCTAGTAATTCATGAGGAATTGGGAGGTTTGGCGAAGAGCTGGCGCCGGTCCCAATGCCCTCGCCGGTCCGGGATAACGACCTGTAAGAGAGTTCGCTGTGATCTGCAATAAAACCAGCATCTAGCTTGTGTACGGATGATGACTTCAAAGGCGTTTCAGAGGATGATCCTGCTGGCGAGATGAGATTCGCATCAATTTCCGGAGCTGTTTGGGCCTTTCTTGCTACGGCTACGGCTCCCCTTTTGGCACGTAGACCTTTGCGACGACTGTATCAAAGTTAGCCTTGAAATATAAAAATCGCCAGCTATGCCCAAATATTTCGTGCCCTCAACCACTTGTCAGTGGTGGATGGATCTTGCCTGCAGTCAACTGAGGAAAATGAGGCAATGCTAACACGCATCGTATACCGCTTCGGCGACAATTGCCACAAGTCTCATTAGGACTAGATTGTAGATCACATTTCACCTGATTTTTGTAAGAACCTCCCTGAAATATTCAAGCGGCATTAATTCAGACATACCTTTCGATTGTGACATGTTACGCAGATGACACGAGCACGCTCTACGAATGGAGGCATCGAGTCCTCAACTCGCCTTTTCAGGGACTGTTTCGACTACGGATTAAATGTCTAACGCAGTATTATTTGTTCTCGTCAGAGTAGAATATATGAGTGAAGTTGGTTAATGGAAGACATAGGTCAAGATGAGATATATTTCAATGTCGCTGTGCACGGTTGGGTTATATATATAGGTAAGTACCTAAAAGTTCGCCTAGAGTAGCCGAGGTCTGCGCTTACTTCTTGTATAGAGCGAGCAAGGATTAGAATTGCCTCCGCCTTATATACGTTGCTGTAGAAAGGAAATATTGCGTTAATCATACAACGAAGTATGAACCTTTTAGCTAAATTAATTAGCAGCAGCCTTAATAAATAAAGTAGCGATTGTTATAAGTGCGGATTATTAGGTATAGTCTTTAGCTAAGGTTAATTAAATATATATTAGTAAGGTTAGCTAGTCCTTTGGAGATGCATCTTCCATGATTTTGATTATTATAATGTACCTATAATAGATAAAACAGATAACTATAGATATCCAGAGAATAATACAAGCAGATCAGACATAATTTGTACTACTAAACAGGCAAGCAACGGGTACACGCTCGCTTATTCGGCCATGGCAGGAGAGAGAGCATAATCTTCTACCCTGCATCCAATATAGCAATTGTAGCGCGCCCGAATCTTACAGTAGTTGGGCTGTAATTCCAATATCGATTGGCGGTTCAGGAACATCCAACATTCATTGGCTGTAAATTTCTCGGCCAATTATATTTATCTACAGCTTCTGGCAACTTAACCTCCTTAAAGCCTCTGCAAATAAGCGAAATGAAAAGCTGAAAAGCTGTGTATATATATACTACAAAAATAGAGCGCTTACCTTTAGCCGACTTAGAACTGTTCGGAGATATACTACCTAAGTTAAGCTTATTTAAAGCAATATAGAGTTAGTTGTTTAATCTACCTTTTATATTCGCTACTCACAGTAACCGACCAGCTATACTAAGGATTTCTAAGGCTTTTAGCATAGTATAACCCTTTTTGAACTCCTTACCGCTTATTATACTATTAATTAGGGTCTTAAGGTTAACAAGAAATATTAAAATCTTAAAAGATATAGATCGTCTCTATTTACTAAATCTAGTTTTAAGCCTTTAAACTTAACCGATTATTAAAAGCAGGAAGTTATCTACACCGCACAAACTAACAATTATATATAGTATTTGCGAACTATAGTAAAAAGAAAGAAGAAGAAAGACTTGTAAACTTGCTTCATATATAATCTAAAACTAATCTATTATACATAAAACTAACTTACTTAATCTTTTTCAACCCAAGCTCTCCAGTTACCAAATTCGTCGAGTATCCATCCAGCACATCAAACCCGGAGGCTCCATCTAGATTCAACACGTCGAATTTAACGAGATCATTGTCGTGTTTCCGGATATTGTTGAGGTAATCCAGCTGCTCCTTTGACAAGATTGATTCGGCCTTTTCGATCGCAAGTTTGTATTCTGCCGAGGTCACCTCGCCTTTCTCGCCGGCAGCAAGAGCACGCATGTTTTCCATAAGCTCTTCCTTTCCTGTGGTGTTGCCGCTGTGAGCAAGTGCTCCCATGCAGAAGTTTAGTGTGCGCAAAACTTCGGACTGGTGAAACTTGGTGTTGACGTCTACTGCTCCTTGGATGACTAGACGGTAAAATTATATCAGCATACTACTTACTACCTTTGAAAAACGATTGGAAGCTTAACTTACCCGGCTTGAAATGCTGGAATGCTCGATCGAAGTCTCCTTCGTTGAAATCCGAGATCACAGGCTCGTCACCCTGAAGTATCTGCTTCAAAGCACTCGTGACGACGATCAGGAATCGCGAGTACGAGGCGTCTACTCTCCTAGAATGCCACTTCGCCGCTGTCAGCTCTGACGTCTGTCCTTTCAACGACGAGCATATCGTCGCTGCCGCTGACAGACCTGCATTCAGCGCCAGGTGCACACCTGACGAAAAGAATGGGTCGATGAAGCAGGCTGCGTCGCCTGCCATGCGCACGTACGGACTCGCGTACGCACTCGCGCTGTATGACCAGTCTGACGCAGTCTTGATGTCACTAACGAGCGTTCCATCTTTTAGAAGCTTGCTTATCTCAGGATTGGTCTTCACGTGGTCCAGATAGATCCCTTTGCTGTCCAGCCCCGTTGCCTTCTTTTTGGCCATTAGTGCCGTCGAGTGCTTCACAACGCCAACTGATACCTGGCCGTTGTGTAGCGGGATGTACCAGATCCAACCCGTCTGGTCAGACAGAGCCTCAAAGTATGGATATCCTTCCTGCGGCGTGCCCGTCCCGTACTCGCCGCCGTGAGTCCAGTATCCCCAGTTCGCGATGCTCTGCAGCTGCTCGCCTGGGTTCATCATCCGGTTCTTCAAGTACTTAGTGCTCATCAACCCATTTTTCCCCGACGCATCAACCAGATACTCAAACTCCACAGTTCCCGACGAACCAGACTTAGTTGACCAAGTGACTGAGGTTGGGCGACCTGGATCAGGGAGTCCACTCTCAGTGTCGGTGCTGGGTGTTAGGCCCGAGGGCTTGAACTCAATACCGGTCACCTTGACGCCGTCGAAGATCTTGGCGCCAACAGAGCCGGCATGGCGGAAGATGATGTCGTCGGCTTCGGAGCGGACAACATTGTAGGCGTAGTTCTGGGGCCCGCCGGCAGCGATGAAGTCGGTTGCTTGTGTGTTGTCATTACGGGGATATTCTTGTTTTTTGGGGCAGGAGCGACTTACAGCCGGGTGCTTTAGAGTTGAGCTTGAATGTTGCTCCTCTCTTTTAATTCAGAAGTCATTTAGTCAGTATTACCTCTTAGTAGAACTATAGCTTGTGGGAACTGGATTCGTGAGATGCGCGTACCTTGACATAGAAGCCGTGTGCGTCGAACTTCTTGTCGCAGTCGATGAAGCGCAACAATGGTCTAATGGAAGGAAGCATACTCTCGCCTACATGATAGCTGTGCACGAAAGTCAATACCACCGTTCACATCATATGACTGCCAAAGAGGGGCTGAGGAGCTTGCCGTGGAAATTTATCCGCCTCAAGGAGAACAGTATCAACTCCCTCACGTGCCAGCGCAGATGCGGCATATGAGCCTGCTGGGCCGCCTCCAATAACGAGAACAGTGCATTTCTTGGGAGGCTGGGATTCCATTTTCACGACTGTCATGATGATTATGAAAGCTCTATCAGGGCACCGCAATTGCAAATGTCAAATAGTGTTTTGAAAGAGAGAGAGCACTGTAGGAATTATGAGATCTGGACATTGTGTTTTTATCACAGCTAGCTAGCTACCTTTACTATTCCTGCTCCGACTGAATCGAAGCTCTTGAGGCTACAGCCGATTGATTGCCTTTCTCCTCCGGATATCTCACTCACTCTGTCGCTTGTACGTATGCAACAATGTAGTCAGTAAAGGGGGAGGGGGTGGATTCGGCTAGTCGGCCATCCTCAGATTTGATGACCTCACCTGACTGATAAACGGAGTTTGAATGCTGGTAGGTAGTACAGAACAGTACAGTACATACAGTAAGGTAGATTACGAGCCAACTCTCTGTCGCTCGGGTTCGCTCAAGCAAGCATCCGGAAGGGATAAACCCTAACCCAGACATCCGGTACTGAGAGGAGAAGATCTTGGAGAGTCTCCCGATTACCGAACCCTCCGAATTAGTACTGTAGATATCCGGCAGGCAGAAGTTTTGTGTGATTGGCTATCGGCTCTTCATGATCGTCGAGTATTTTGGATTTAATGTGGGGTTGTGGCTGACTGAACTTGCCAGATTCAAATCCTTTTAATTCGCGCTTTAGCGCCTGGCGGAGTACTGTACCACTCGTGCCACTCTACTTACTGTGTGCCAGTTATCCATGCTCTTTACAGATCTTGAATACCAGTCATCCACGAACTGCATACTATATTTTGAATGCCAGTCGTATAGTAAATCCAATCAATGAATTCGGCATTTTTGCCGAACGATATCGATCGCTCCCGTCCATGCACGCACGCCTGCCACGCTGCCATGTACCTTTCCCCCATTGCCTGTACAGTACAGTACAGTAAAATGTAGGTGGGGTATTATGTATTATTATTATTATCATTATGTACCAGGTATGTGCAAAGAATATCTTTGGTGTATGTCTATCTGGACTTGGTCATTATTTGCCATTTTTCAGATTCAATAAATAATCCGAGGTGTGCGGTGTGTGGTGTGCGGGAAAAGAAAGCCGTCGCAGAAGTATAGTAGAATTGTGATGTTCCAGCGTCCACTCCCAGAAGTCATGATTTGGGGGAGAAGTGGAAAGTAGAGCCAGTGAGATTATGATTTTGCAATCAATGATGGGCGAAATTGTTTACTTACCAAGAAATCCGGAGGATAGACAGATACAGACGAAGCGGAGAGAAGAAGAGGCTCTATTTTGTGTAACTTTGACCTTGTATAGCTTGATCTTGTGTACTGTACTTTGTAAGTACTCCCTTAAAGAAACTCAGTAGTAGAAAGATCTATATTAAATGTATTTACTATTCATTTTTCTTTTTCAACTAATAATGATAAAATAAAATATAGATCAATTAATACTTTCTTTTTATATTTAGATCTATAGTACTGTTATGAACCCTTGGTTACATTGTGAAAGTGGCACATGTCGGAGGTGAATTGTGTGGTGAAAATCATGAAATGAATAAATGGTTGATTCTGCCTATTAAGTAGGAGAACCGTCTAGTTTGAACATTAAGTAGGAGGCACCCAAAATGGACCCAAATCTATACAAATTGAGAGATTTCAGGTAAAAATGCCTTCTCGTATAATGGTGCCATATAGGCCTAGAATAGTCGAAAGCAATGAGCAATTTCGATGGGATCGTTGGACGCTAGGACTACTATGAAGATATACTTTTTATGAAAACACGTGATTACAGGCTGACAACTAAGGTATCTCTAAGAATATCCTTTAATCTATCTATTATTACTATAGAGCTTACAAAATACTAGTTTAATCTTTTACTCTTTACAGCTACAGTCATTAAACTTTTCTACTCTACAACTACTCTAGATTAAGAGCAAGATTTAAATACAACAGTAGGCAGTAATAAACTATCTGTTAGTATACTTGTAGCGAAACTATACTTTTGTAAATTCAACCCTACTAATAGAATAATAATCTCTAAGTCCCCTAGCCAAGAAGCCTATACCTAAGCTATAGTAGGTTTTAATACAACTAACTATATAATAAGCTTATTTGGTAACTACACGAACTTAAGTACATATACATTACTTTCTGTGAAGGAAGAAATCTATCTAGAGAATTCTCTTGCCGTGTTGGCATTTTGTGTTCGGTACAATTCTGACGATGAGAAGTACAGGACCTAGGTACTTGTCGCTTAATTGGAAGAAAATTTCGGGTTACCCTACTTAACTATAGTTATATAGGAAGGAAAGAATACTTTAGACTATTCTTTCACTTACGCACTCTCTACTCTTCGGCGGTCGGTCTTCACAAAAGTTAAGATGGATTAGATAGAGCTAAGTAAGGTTCTGTCTTAGAAGACTTTTAAGCGGTAGGGAGGTTGCAGCGAGGACGGATAAGAGACTTCTTTCGATTTGTACTTATTTACTTTGCTCCTGCTAACTTTTCTAAGATATTAGAGTTCTTACATATATATATTGCATTTTTAAAAACCTAAGACCTTTTGTTTGAAATGAAAACTATGTACAACAAGTTGTAGCCGGAGATAGGCTGGTGAGCGAAGATCACGTGATCCGTAGATATAGATTAATTTCTCCGACTATTTATTCCTCTACCTGTATCATTATCGATAACAACGCCTAATTGAGCCACCGACCGAGCGGGAGCCCAACCCTACTGTACCTCCAGTCACAAGTCAAACTAAGCTTATACCTAGCAAGGGTGAACCGCCGCTAGTACTATATCAACGTCTTCTAGCGAAGAACCCACCTCCTGGCTCAAGTAACTAACTAACTCTGCTACAGTACAGTAAGAACCCACTGGAATCAACGAACGTGCTCTAGGAAACACTTACCTTTCGAGTTACGGTACAGTAACAAGCTCTATTCAACCAACCCCACCAGAATCAACAAATTCTCTTAAGATACCCACAACCACAAACTCTGGGGCACCAGCACCAGCACCTCCTCCTCCACCTATGTCAACCTCTTCGCCTCCTTCCTAACTGTTGACGAAAGTAGTTCTAAAAAACCGTTACCCCCCTAGCTCTACAGTTAAATCTACTTCCGCGTGTACCGCGGTATAAATCAAGAGCTTCATGTACTGGGGGTTAGTTATGATTGTTTCAAAATTAAGATCAAAGAAAATGGCAAGCGTACTGCACATAATGGGCTGGACAACAACAAAATGTTCTAGGTACCTTTGTAGGGGTAAGTAAGCTTGCAGTCTTACATGCAGCTACAAGCCTCCCGACCCGGAGCGGAGCGGGAGCCACTTTAAGCGACCACGCCAGTGCATGTCAGATATAAGGTATGTACGTAACGTACACTACTACCTAGTGCCGTGCTGTGCTTCAGAGGCACAGTACATATAGTACCGTAAGTACGAAGTAAACATTCCTTCGTTCACCTGCATTCGTCGAGCTTTTCGTGCCGTACCGTGCCGTGCCCTCTCGTCTCTCGTCTCTCGTAAAACAGAATGGATCCCGCAAGGGGCCGCAGGGGAGGGGGGCGACGAGCGAGCCTGCGGGTTTCCAAATAGGAGAGCTCGTCGTTTAACGAGTCTTATCACCGGTCAATAAACTGTGGTGGCATCCCTTTTTGTACCCCGAAGTCCGTCTTGTATGACATGGATCGCATACAAGTTCTGTCGCTAGCTGTCCACCCACCCAATAGATTCTTAGGCAGAGAATACTGTACAGTCTGTATTTACAATTATTTATCTCCCTTTGATCTCTGCTGCGCGATTCGCGTCAGCTCTAATACATCCGAGAGTGGCATCTCGCTCTCTAGATTGAGGCGACCGAATATCCCGCACCCGATGCTCAAGTACGCTATGCTTTTCTGTGTCCCGCTGCTACTACTCGCCACGTCTAAGAATGTCATGCATATAGACACGGATATCAAGTCGAGAAATTTACTGCCCATATGTCAGCCCATTTTGCCTAGTCCGGAGACGGGTAGTCATACCTGTCGAGTATCTCCAAGGATGAAACTTGATTTACTGTGGTCAGTACCACATGGGCAGAGTTGACACACAATTCCATGCCTTTCCTGCGCGCCTCTTCCGAAATCTTCCCCTTTGATTGCGTCCCTGTCCAGGGAAAATAGATAAGGAAGATGGCTTCGTGGTATTGACGAAACATGGAAAGTGCCATGTGGCGGATGTAATGGTCCCCTATAATCCCCTGAATGTCTGCTTTGTGGATCTCTTTCAACGTAGGAGGCAAGTGACTCCTCCAATCTTCCAAAAGCTTGAAGGATAGATCCAATTTGTGCTCTCGCTCCGCAGCCGATTGCCGAAGGCCTCTCTGACTGTACAGCAAAGATGCTGCGGAGCCTATAACCAGGGCATAGAGACACTGGATAGGAAACCAGTCCGTCTCGTTGGCCGCTTGGGGTAGGGCGAGGTCAATCCAGTCGCGATCGAGTGACTGTCATTTTCTGTTAGAGGCAACTATGGAGTTTGGATAGCAGATTGGTCCCTACTGAGGAGATCCCCCTTCGTAGAGAATAGGGGACTTCGATGGAGTACAAGAACCACAATGCTCGTTTCGCAAGATCGCGCTCCTCGCTAGTTCTGTAGTTACTATGGATCATATCACTGTTTTCGAGTTTGAGCGCTCTGGTACAATTTATCGCGCCTACTAGTATTTCAGAGTGTGCGGCTTCGTTGATTCGTTCAGATATGATTGTCTAGAGCGTTAGTCAGTAAAAGCCATAAATGAGTCAATGGAGCTTAAGATTACCATTGCTAGAAGCGTCTAGCGAGTTAGCCTTGGATTTATACGCAGGACAAGGGGAATCTCCTTACTTGCAGTTTAAAAAGAGTGTCAGGCGAGCGTAGCACGCTGGCGTAGGAGCTTAAAGCTATCCTAGAATAATAATCGGCTTCCTTTTTCTCATTAGGGGACACAAAATGCCGACTGCTTTTCAAGAAGGCGTGAAATCCGAAGGCCATAACGGAATCGATCAAAGATATTAAAACTGAATTACCTTGAGGTCGCCCTCTAGCCTCTTTCATATACTTGTCAAAATATGATTTGGTCAAAAAATTTGGAACCCTGGTGATCATCAATTAGTCTACACCGGAATGAGATGAGAGAAGTTGCCTACCCTAAAGGTTGCTCGAAGCAAGCTTTCCGAATTACACTGTCAGAGGATATCTAAAACAACATTGAGCTATCCGGGATAATGCACTTACCATTTCTACAACTTTCCATAAGCGCCGCATCGTTCCAGTACCAAGAAGCATAAGTGTGTTGTTGCTCGTCACTAGTGTTCACCGGGGTTTGCTGCTTGTGTACAGGGCTGATACTCGAAAAAATCCTTTGTATATCTTCTTGTTCTGAGTTGTTCAACACCTGGTTCGAATGGTCCTGCCACGAGAAAATTGCTTTCAGAGAAAAATTAAGACTTGGTACCGGATCTATGGCACAGGTCAGTCTGTCACCCACTTCTTGTCGTGAACAATTTCACTCACCAAGAAAACTCTTTGTTGTATCCTTCGAATCCATGTCAGTACATAAAACGACTGCAACAATCACTTCATCTCAGCCAAAGAGACGCACCTTGTCATTGAGATCCAGCATTTTGACCAAATCCCCCGGAGGTTCAGTCAAATCGATGGGTTGGGATAACTGATTTGGATATGAGGGGCAGTCATTCTCGAGCGTTGAAACTGGATTTTCATCATTCGCTGTGTCTAAGCCATCTCCCGTGAAGGAGATGTCAAAATCAAAGTTGCAGTCGTCATTTGCAGCAGGCACCGGCCACGAAAATTTGCTAAAATCAAGCACATTCCTGAAATCCCCAGCAGGTAGCAATATCCCTTCTGGGTCCAAGTCAAAATTCCAGGTGGCGTCATTGGAATACTCGTCCATGAGGCTCTGCGCATTTATCGGCGGTTCTAACTCCAGAGACTTCTTCGAAGCCTGTTGTTTCTTTGCGAGAGTGTATTCGCATTCTTGGTTATGTCTCTGTCTCAATACATCAGTTATAAACTAAACGACCAACTTGGGAGGCTACATACACGACAATTCGTGCAGGGCGTTCCTCCATCGCCTGGACACACTCCATGGTTATCATCTGCTCGAACCAGTGCAGGTGAGGCTACTTACAGCGCAATTTCTTCAATTTGCACATTCCACAAGCCCCTCTTCTTCGCAGTGCCCATCTCCTATTGATCACTGGAGGGGCTTTATTCTCGCTTGTCTTCGGATTTTTCTCTATAGGCGCAGACGGGGGTACGGTCTCGAGCTGCATCATCCTGCAATGTCTCAATAGAAGCTCTACTCAGGAATGCCAAAGCTTTTGGTGAACTACTTTCGTTCAAGGTGGCCGATCATTTTGCCTCCTGGAAGTGTCTATCCAAATATTGTAGGAATCAATACCTCATTGCCGTAGTTAGTAGGTAGTCGGAGTTTACTCGACCTCGGCCGCCTTGGCCCCGGAATGCAAGCAAGTGGCGTACGAGGGGTCGAAATAGTCGATTAGGCTCGCGGCGGTCATGGTTCCCCTTTGAGGTTTAACCTTTCTGCAGAATGCTCGTCCAATCGCCTTAGTGAAGCAATTCGAATGTTCAAACAACGGTACTCTGGTTGGAACAAACCATCACGGCATCGCGGCATTACGGCCTCCCGGTCACTCCTTGCTACTCGCAGAGCAGAAATTCTAGAGGGGCTCGCTTGCTTGCTGACGGTGGGTCATTTTTGTGCGTAATCGATCAAAGCTTGGGAAGCAGAGTGCCTGCAGAAAAGCAGGTCCTAATTGACAACCCCTTTCTCTCATTTCTTCATATACGATTAGATTAGCAAAGGGTGTACTTTCGAAGTAGCACGATCCACTACCGGGATCTGGATTTTGAGGACGGCTGTGGCGTATAAGGGAAAAATGCGCGAGAAGGCCCCTGCAGTAAGCAGCCACGCACTACAGTAGGTAGTACCTTCGTACAGTAAAACCTGGCTTCCGCCCATGCGTCTCCATGCCATGTAGAGCTAAGGGCGCGATAGTACGAACTGCCATGCGAAGTGCCATGCGGGCTGCCATGAGGACTGCAGTGCCATGAAGACTGCCGACGGGCGAGACGCGAGACGGGAGACACTGGAGAATCCTATTCGACGCTGATCATAACCGAGCAGGAGGCTGGGGGGCGGGGGATATAGGGGATATACGAAGAAGATGCTATGCTCCGTTGCGCTTTTCCGGGCTGGGCTGGGCCTGGTTGCCTTCGTAAGGTGGGAGTAACAACTTCCTACGGCATTCCCGTAGGCGTAGGGAGTGGGAGTGGGAGTGGGGAGTGGTAGTGGGAGTGGCAGTGGGAGTACTGTAGGAGACCTGAGAACTGGGAATGGAACCTGATGTGATGCGAAGTAGTCAGGTGATATCAGCTGCCATGCTTTTCATCAGTGGGGCAGATCTTCGTACGACGTAAACACGGTATCCACACATCATTTCACTTCACTCTACGAATTATTCCCCAGTCCAAGTTCAAGGCATCACTTTCTAAGCTCGAAACCATCCCCCGCAGCCATTGTACTTACTGCTGTACACTGTACACTGCCCACCGTACACCGTACACTCTACACTGCAAAAGAAAAAAAAGAAAAAAAGAAGAGAAATGTCGCAAACGGTGGACCGAGGCCCCAAGAAAGGAGAGCCCTCAGTAGCCCTCATCACCAGAGTCTGTAAACTTGAACTCGTCCTAAAGGGTGCCATGAACTGACTGAATTGGTTCAGGCATGTGATATGTGCAGGAAGAAGAAGATTCGCTGTGACATAGTTGCTGATACTTGCGCACAATGTATAAAATACAAAACTCCCTGCCATTTCACACCTATCAGCATCAAACGGACGCCGAGGCGATCACCCAGGTGAGATTTAGCCATTCGACAAACTCATATACTATGACAAACTGCTAACACAGTATATCTAGGGACAAACATATCCAGGATTTGGAACTGAGATTGAAACGGATGGAAGATCAACTGCAGCGTGCCGTGGCTCAACAGCCTAGACCCGAATATCAGGTGGAAAATGCATTTGAACTCCCAGAGACACCCAACTCAGATCAGTTCCAACCTGAAATGTATCACAATCAGCAAATAGAAGTAGATAACTCTTTAGGTGAAGCTGCTGCCCCAGCCGAGATTTCTCTCCAACCCGTGGAATTTGGCCAGCCCCTCCACAAGAGTACGTAAAACCTGGGCTTATTCTATCTCCAACTAACAACACTCCATAGTAGCATCCACAGAATTCTCTGGGAATCAGATAGCATCATTTTCTCTGTGGAATAATACACGCGGAGGTAACATATCTTTCAACCCCCTTCCGCCAATGGACAAGGGGCTTGCCCTCATAGAGAAGTCTTTTCAGGGCTTTAATTGCGCCTTTCCAATATTTGACCGAGAAACTTTTCTTCTCAAGTATCAGAGCCCCGAGTCTAATCTTAGTGATACCTGTTGGTGGGCTTGCTTGAACGTGGTCCTGGCGCTCAGTCACCGATTCACAGGCACGACGATCACTGAAAAGGAGCAGGATCAGGAAGCCTGGGGATATTTCAAAAATGCTCTGGCAGTCAGCAATCAGCTGATAACTATCGCGCCGTCAATTCAATCTGTGCAAGCGCTGATAGGAATGGCTCTTCTGTTCCTTGGAACACCGAACCAAGGCCCCGTTTCCCCCTTGATCTCTTCTGCTATCAAATCGGCTCAAACAATGGGCTTGCACAGGAGTTATGAACAGTCTACACTCCCAACTCCTGAAATTGAACAACGGAAACGGATCTTCTGGAGTGCTTACACGATCGACAAAGACCTCAGTCTCACGACGGGTCAGCCGCCAACTCAGGACGACGATGATATGGATGTAGAGTTACCTTCGGAGAGCAATTCAGAAAACTTAGATGTTTTCTATTTCCGGATCAGATTGGCGATGATACAGGGACAGATATATAAACACCTCTGCTCTGTAAGAGCGCGCCGGCAACCTCCTGCTGAACGGATCATGGTGGCGCGAAAGCTAGAAACTATGCTCCAGTCATGGAAAGCAAACATTCCGGCCGAGGTCCTTCAAGAACATTACGGACCTGGACATGGCGGCGTGTACTTCATCATTCTCCAGCTCTCGTACTTCAACTCTCTCTCCACTGTTTATAGCTCCCTGCCCGTGTTCCCCATGTACCACGAGCTTCAAGTTCCGCAACATCCAGACATTACGTACGAAGCAAGAAAGGCCATCAAACTGCTGGAGGTTACGCCTCGGAGAAGTTACGCTTGCCTATGGTAAGGTTTAGCCCATCACGTGTCAGGTACAAGTATCATATTTGTCTAACGCTGTCAGGGCCGTCTTCCCAATCTACGTAACAGCCAGCACAACACTCCTAACCTACACGCTCTCTAGACCCTCTAACAAATCCGCCACCATCGACCTCCAGCTCAGCGAACCGCTCCTACGCCTCCTCGACAACCTAGCCCGCATCAGCGAGGGCCAGCGCGAGGAAGTGGCGAACATGTACCGTTCCTCAGTTGAGCTCTTCCAGAAAGCTAAGATGGCAATCGAGAGCTCGAATGTGGCTCTGTGTCAGAGTAGTCAGAGTCAGGGCCAGTTTCAGCGCGCACCGGAGGGCCAGAAGGAGTCGGTGGAGGATTTCCTAAGGCGGATGGAGAGTCTTAGTTCCGGGTATGATCATTTTGACTTGGATTTGCTTTCGCCGAGCACGTTATCGTGGGTCGAGAGTCACAATAACCGCAGTTGAGATGGCTTACGGCTCAAAGATGAGACGGAAATACGAGCGGATGGAGAAAGTATGACATGTGGGAGAAGGAGAAATTTATAGTTGTACTTGTACGTGGCGTCACTGATTCCTGTGGTTGAGTGATAATCTACCCAAGCCCCGTGCCTTGTGCCCCAAGCAACAGAGCACATAGGTTCACCAGGTTCTGAACGCAGGCACTTAAGGTCGTACTGGGAGAATCAGGTGGGCGCGACACAGGGCTCACAGTAAACAATATACTGGCTCACTTGGTCTGAAGATAGGAGACTATAACATAACGGGCTGTTCTAACATCCGACTTCTTTCTAGTGACGACTATTCTGATCGGTCGACAAGACTCATGCGATCATGCCCTTGGGCCTACACAGTCTACCTACAGATCTCTTGAATTGTTTCAATATCTTCTAGTCTAGGATAGGAAAGAAAACTCGCTACAACCAATGAACCCTGCTTTCTTCTAACAGCATCACATGGGAGTTGGACGCTCGACGGGACCTTGCGGCATAATCGATCATCTTACAAAGCAACATTTCTAACGTACCGCTCCTCAGAATTTCAGACATGAAGATAAATCAGTCTTTGAACACTGAGAGACGCGCGGGATAGGACGGCCTGGAGAGGGTCTCAGTTTGAGGCATTTCCAAGAGCGTCATCGAGAAGATTCTTCTTCACCTCCTCGACGGTCGGCGCCTCAGGCGGAACAAACTGATGCGCTTCCAACATCCTCACATCCTTCTTCCACGCGGGCCTGCAACTGGAAGCCGTAATAGGCTTCGTAGTCGTGATGCCCAGTGCAAAGTGGCTTTTCTTATCCCCAGGACGAGAATGCGTGATGGATATTGCTAGGGCGTCAATGAGGTCCGGTTCAGATAGGAAGTAGTAGCCGCTCTTTTTGAGGTTCGTGACTAGCGCGGCGTTCTCTGTCGCCATACCGACGCCGCCCATGAAGCCAATGTCGATGACGGATGCGGCGAGGCCCTGCCCGTGCCGGTATTTCACGAAGGCGTCAAGGAAAGAGTTGGCGGAGTTGTAGTTCGCTTGACCCCACTGGCCTGTGATTCCACATATTGAGGAGAAGAGCAGGAAGAAGTCTGGCGACGAAGCGGAGAGAGCGTGGTGTAGGTTCCAGGTCCCTTTGACTTTAGGCTGTACACATGTTTCCCAGTCACTGAACATCATCTGCGACATGAAGTTGTCCTATGATAAATTAGCAAAATCCTCTTACAAGGAAGTAATAAATACATACTCTCATAACGGCTGACATCTGCATGACGCCTGCAATTGGCTTCGTCACTTGCTTCACAGCAGCTTCCACGTCCTCCAAATTGTTAACACTCCCCGCGAATGTCGAGATCGAACAGCCGTGACTTCTCAACTCGTTGAAGAACGGCGTCGTGTCAGGACCTTCTTTTGCAGAGCGGGATAGATAGAGAATGTTACGCGCACCATTCTCTACCATCCAGCGTGAGATCTCCCGGCCAAGACCGCCCAGGCCTCCAACTAGAAAGTAGCAAGCGTCAGAACGGAAGCTGATGGGAACTGTTGAAGTTTCATCGCCATTGACATTTGCTGTCAATTTATCATTGTAGCACGCAAGTTCCTCTTCTGTTGTTGTCCAGTGTAGTCGAGGAATCTTAACCTCACCATCAAAAATTGCGTATTCGTAATCGGGATCTAGATCTTTGCTCTTCGGCCGATTGTCGAGACCTTGATATATCTGCAAGATTCCCTTGGCAGCGCCGAGGTCCTCATTATCGACCTCAACGGTGGTAATATCCTTCCTCAACTCCACTCTCAGTGTTCTCGCCAAACCGATGATCATTGATGTATTTGGATCCTTGCACGTTATCTGCGCGCTGGGAGTCACCCAGATCATAAAACCCTTGAAAGCAGATATCTTCTTCGTAAAATTTTGGAAGCGGGCTTCTGTAAAGTTGTAGACGTATGGTTCTCCAAAGTCCAAAAGGGAGATGACATCTTGACCTGGAGGGAAGCTATCTTCAAGGCTGCATGTGTCACACTCAATCTCGTTCTCTTGAAAGTACGTTTTGACGGCGATGGCGAGGGGGAGGTTGCCGTTTGGAACGAGGAGCGTTACTTTACTTTCTTCGCACGGCCGGTAGTAGCTTTCAATCTTGCGGAGCTCCATTCTGTTGTGGAGAAAAGCTTGCTCTCTACCTTTTGTGTATTGCTGGAAACAAAAGACATTCTGCAGCCCTGGATTGTTAGAACTGGCTGGCTCTCATTTGAGATCATTGAAACATCGCCCGTCCAACCGTTTGGTCTAGTTTCGGTGACTTTCCCTCCCAGTCTCAATTTCCCTGATGCACCAGTTATAACAAGAGTCTCAATGTAGCTTGGGATTGACAATTTCCGTAGCTTTCGGCCTTGTCCCTGATATTTCGCGACCATCAAGATTTGGAAGCTTTGTTCTATTGTCACAGGATGGAGAATGTACTTTGCTGCGCCTTCAAATGCCGAACTGGAAGCAACTGCTCTGAGGTCCGTTACACTCGTGCTTATTTCGTCCAGGTTCCGCAATTTCGAACCATATCGGAGCCCAGAATCTGCTGTGATATCGTACCAGTAATTTTGCGAGACATGCCTCGCCAATGAATCTTTTGGATGCGGAGCCGGTGTAGAATCTAAGTTTTTCCCTCCAACAAGGCAGGATATTCTCCCAACACATCGCTCTATCCAATTGCTACCATCATCAGAAGATGATGTGATCTGAAAGTTGTACCAACGTTCCTTTTCCTTTTTCCTTTTCTGCAGCATTATTCTCAATTGGTCGAAGCTTAGTCCGAAGTTGTAATTTTAAGTCTGGATTCAGTAACAGAGCTGAGGCAATAGATACATCTCTCAGCGTGTATGAAAGTGATGATTTTCCGTCCTCGGAGGAGGAGATTTCATTTGCTGCTGCCTCAACTACCATTGAGATGTAGCCGCCGACTGGAAACAATATTTGGTCGAGGAAGACATGTTCTATAAGCCACGGTACGTTCTTCGTCTCGAAAGTAGTATTTAGCCATGATATCTCTGTGTCATCATGATCATGGCCTTGGGGGGCGACTACTCGTGAGCCCAAGAGCTCGTGCACCGGGCGTACTTGTACATCTATATCACAGAGTTGGTTGACGCGAAACAAAACAAATGGCGAGGCTATGAATAATAATGGATACGCATGGAGGCTGAAATTTATTTATCGTACCTGTCAACTTAATAGAGTTCTTCACACCAGCGTTGTTCGCCCCATTTTCCTTCACGCTCTGATTCTGAAACTCGTTCCCTATTCTTAGGGACTTCTTAGGTGATGTTGGAGTATCTCTGAGCTGTGCCTGCTCTTGCTTTACCGGAACTGGAACTGGCCTTGGCCTGTCCCAAGTCAGGAATTGGTCGTCATCATTATTCCTTATCTTCTTGATGATCGTAGACGTAGACCGCACGATTGGCTCATCCCAGCTCAGGAATTGGGAATCCATAATTTCGAAGAAGAAGAAGATCCCGAAGACGTTGGTAAATTTGTGAGCAGAACTTCCTAAGTATACTTACTTACTTACTTACTTGCTTACTTGCTTACTTACTTACTCTTACTGTATGTATGTGTGTATGTATGTATGTATGTATCCTGGAGTTAGCAGCTAATCTTTCGTCTATGGATTGGATATGATTGAAACGATAGGCTGACTGTACGATGACAGAGAGGATAGGATCGATCGGTTCTTCGGACTTTGAACGTACGGAGTAGTAGTCCAGTCCAGTTTCATGCCATGTTGGCAGGGAATAGAGAGAGAGAGAGAGAGCCATAGGATCTCCATCTCGGAACTTGGGATTATTGGATGGATGGATGGATGGATGGATCCATAGGTAGGCGACACCATTCATCATGTGACTTGCGGGCTTGAGGTATTGTAATTCGAAGATTGCCGGTTACCAACGACGACCGGCTCTGCTCTGACATTGTGCATAGATGCGTGATAAATCCTTCTCCATTTGCCATTTGGTCGGGTATAGCGATATAGCGAACCTTGGCGTAAGGCGTAACCTGGGCATAAGACGTAAGGAGTACAAGGTAGCGTAGCATCAGAGCGGATAAAGTCACGTGCTCACAAACCGGAGCGCACCTCAGCAGCAGACTAGCCTAACATTGCCCCTTGCCCTCTCCTTCCCCTTCCCCTTCCCCCTTCAACCTTCCAATCTCCATCCCGATCCAGACCCCACCTAAGCAAGTAGGGTACTAGTATCTTTGCTACTATGTCTTCACCGGCCGCCATTCGGATAGCTACACCATGGTGCCGGATATCAGTTCTGAATGCTGATGCAACCTCCAAGAACCCCAGTTTTTACCGACTCGAGCCTGATAATAATCTGTCAACATGACTTCCAGTCATCAAGACCGCAGCAAGAGACGGAGGAACCCCGAGGCCGACAGCTTGATTCTTCCTAAGCCGTGTCACATACATATGCCAGAGATAGCTTGCTTGATTCTAGATTCTGGCATCAATGAATAGAAAACCATATTCTATGCCCATTCTATACGCCATCCTATGATTCTATACCGGGGTATCTTCTTGGCATCCACCAGAATTCTGCATTATTAGATCAGAAATATGGCTGGCGCGTTTGAGGTCCTTCTCTTTGGAGATGAGACGGGCGATTTCCGTGAGCCTCTCGACAAGCTCTGTGAGCGCCGGAAAGGTGTCGTCTTTCTACATTTCATCCAAAGGCTACATGAGACTCTTCGCGATGAGATCCAAAAGCAGCCCCGTCATGTGCAGAAGCAGATCCCTCCATTTACAGACATTCCAGATCTGGTGAAGAGGTACACGGAGTCAGGGTCACGGAACCAGATCCTCGAATCCACTCTCACATGCATATGTCAATTAGCCAGTGTCATGAGGTACGCTTTCTGTTTAATATGACGAAACCAAATAATGGCATAATACTGACAACTATAGTTATTTTGATGACCATCCTTCTCAATACATCGTGCCATCCGATACCGTATTAGCGGGTCTATGCACCGGTTTACTAGCTGCTACAGCTGTATCAGCAAGCCAAAGTCTCGTGGATCTAGTACCTATTGCATTGACGGCAGTTCAAGTAGCATTTCGGATTGGCGCGAAAGTTTATAGCGCTGCACAGAGGTTATCGACAAGTAAAGATGAGAATGCTAAGCGGAGCTGGTCGACGCTCGTGATAGGAATGCAGAAGGAATCTGCAATTGCCGAGCTAGAATTTTTCAATAAGTCCAAAGTAATGAGTCTTTCTACTCAATATATTTCGTGGCTGACACAATTATCAGGGCCTTCCAAGGGCTAGCTATGCATATCTAAGCTCCAGCAGTAACGATGCCGTCACTGTAAGTGGACCGCCAGAAACATTAAAAACCTTGTTTGAGGAGTCTTCGAACTTCAAAAAGCGAAAGTTGGTCAAACTTGACATATTTGGACCATTCCACGCCCCACACGTGTACAATACCACGGATATCGATGAAGTACTGCAACCCGTTGCCGATGCCAACATCAAATCTGCCCGATCCCTGGTTGCAGTCGTGTCAGGAGCTTCTAGAGATTCTCTTTCTGAAGCCACTTTTCACCAGTCCATGAGCAAAATTGTGCATGAAATTTTGATCGAGCCACTCTCTTTCGATGGCTTACTCACCGAGCTCGTTGCTAAGGGGGAGAACTCAGACAAGAAAGCATGTCGAGTGGCTTCAGTTGGCCCATCAAATGCTACGAACAGCGTAATTTCAGCGCTGAAAACAATTGAAAGCTTTGAGGTAAAGGCTGGAAACCAGTTTAAGTCATTCGAAGCTTCTTCGAACATACCGGGAAACACGACAAAAATCGCCATTGTGGGAATGTCAGGCCGTTTCCCCAGCGCTGATACTCTTGAAAACTTTTGGAGTGTGTTGGAACAAGGATTAGATCTACATCGACCAATCCCTCCAGATCGGTGGGATGTCGACGCGCACACCGACCCGACGGGCAAGAAAAAGAACACTGGGCATACTCCCTATGGCTGTTTCATCATCGAGGAGCCTGGCTTATTTGATCCAAAGTTCTTCAATATGTCGCCCCGTGAAGCCTATCAAACGGACCCGATGCAGAGACTGGGCATAACTACAGCTTACGAAGCACTTGAAATGTCGGGATTCGTTCCCAACAGGACCCCTTCATCGATGTTAGCACGTGTTGGGACTTTCTATGGCCAAACTAGCGACGATTGGCGTCAGGTAAATGCGGCGGAGAATATTGATACATACTACATCCCTGGTACTATCAGGGCGTTCGCTTCGGGGCGCATCAATTACCATTTCAAATTTGGCGGACCAAGTACGCAAATTCTCTCAAAATTTTCTTCATTGTGCGTCCAAAATTAGCTGGCATTGAGACGGTGGATACTTGAGATTGTCAGGTTTTCCATTTTGTCGGAAGTGCTGGCAGATTTGGTGGCTCTTACATACTTTGAAATATGTCTTGATGATGTCATGCTAATTGTGACAAATACAGGTTACTCCGTGGACACCGCTTGCTCCTCAAGCTTTGCAGCCATTCAGCTTGCATGCTCAGCCCTTCGCGCGAAAGAATGTGATACCGCAATCGCCGGTGGCCTCAATGTTATGACCGCCCCTGATCTGTACGCCGGGCTCAGCCGAGCACAGTTCTTGTCGAAAACAGGATCGTGTAAAACTTTCGACGATGGAGCAGATGGATTTTGCCGTGGAGATGGAGTTGGGGCAGTTGTTTTGAAGAGACTAGAGGATGCCGAAGCAGACAATGACCCTATTCTAGCTGTTGTCTTAGGAACGGCGACGAACCATTCGGCAGATGCTGTATCAATGACCCAACCGTATGCCCCAGCTCAGGAGTTCTTATACAAGAAAATCTTGAATGAGGCAGGAGTGGATGCTCGTCATGTCAGCTATGTCGAAATGCACGGTACGCATATTTCATAGATATTCATTGCTTCGTTTGGAGAAGTTCGGGAGCACCGCGAGCTCATTGGCTTTCGGCTGGAGCATTTGATTGTCTCGAATTTTCTGAGATATTGAAAAGCTCCACCTTGCTCCCGAATAACTCTGCGGACTTCTTGATCAATTTATACTGACATCGTGAACTCGCAGGTACTGGCACAGTTTGTCTCACTTTTTCTATCCCGTCAAGTTTTCCCACTAACTTCAATATAGCAAATCGGCGATGGTACCGAGATGAAATCCATCTCAAATGTCTTTGCTCCACGGCATCAAGGACGAGCTGCAGGACAACTACTTCACCTTGGAGCTTTGAAAGCGAACATTGGTCATGGAGAGGCATCAGCTGGTGTCGCTTCTTTGATAAAGGTCTTACTTATGTTACAGAGAAATGCCATTCCTCCTCACGTAGGCATCAAAGGTGTTATCAACCATACTTTCCCCGATGACATAGAAGAAAGAGGCATTCGGATTGCATTCAAAGAGACCCCTTGGCTTCGCCCAGCAGAAGGCAAAAGACTGGCGTACTTGAACAACTTTGGAGCATCAGGTGGAAATACTGGCATGCTTATCGAAGATGCACCCAGACATGTTTCAGGGGAGCCTGACCCTAGAGGATCTTTCGTCATCCCTGTGACAGCAAAGTCAGCGTCGTCGCTAAGAAATAACATTCAAAACCTCATCGCTTATCTCGACCAAACACCAAACACACCATTAGCGAGTCTTTCATATACTTTGGCTGCGAGAAGGTTACATCACCAATTTCGCATCTCTTTTGCAGCATCCAGTATCGCTGAAGTTAAGAAAGCCTTGACCTTAGCTCAAGATCAAACTGTCAAGGCTGTTTCGACGAAACCTCCAAAATTGTTCTTTCTCTTCACAGGTCAAGGTTCTCACTATCCGTCGCTCGGCAAGGCATTGTTTGAAGATTCAGAACAGTTTCGCACTGATATCTTGGACTTTGATCGGATCGGTCGGAATCAAGGCTTCCCATCTTTCCTTCCTCTCATTGATGGAACTATCTCGGACATGGAATCTCTTCCACCGGTCATCGTGCAGCTTGGGCTATCCTGCATTCAAATGGCGTTGGCACGACTATGGAAATCTTGGGGAATTGTGCCAAGTGCTGTTCTTGGTCACAGTCTCGGCCAGTACGCGGCCCTGAACGTCGCAGGCGTTCTATCTGTGAGCGATACCATATTCCTCGTCGGCCGAAGAGCAGAGCTGCTTGAGGAGAAATGTACCGTAGGAACTCACGCTATGTTGGCCGTCGGAGCATCTGTGGATTCTGTCCACAAGCTTTTGGAAGGTGAAAATTTGGAAATCGCTTGTGTTAACGGCCCTCGCGAGACAGTGATCAGTGGCCCTACGAAGCAAATGATGTCGTACTCCAAGATCCTCAAAGAGGCCGGCGTCAAGTGTATTGTGTTGCCAACAGCTTACGCTTTCCACTCCAGTCAAGTGTCTACCATCATGGACTCGCTACGAAGCGTCGCGGAATCAATTACTTTCCACGATCCAGAGATTCCAGTCATTTCCCCTCTACTTCGAGCTGTTGTAACGCGTGGAAATGTTTTTGGCCCTGATTTCTTAGCTCGCCACGCAAGAGAGCCAGTCAATTTTGCAGGGGCTCTCGCAGCTGCTAAGAAGGATGGTTTGATCACTCCAAACACAGTCTTTCTGGAGCTTGGACCCACGCCCGTTTGCTCCGCGTTTGTCAAGTCGAACGTCGGTAGCGAGGCAGTAACAGTATCATCTCTCTCCGCAAGAATGAAGATGCCTGGAAGTCAATTGCCAACGCGCTCAGTGTTCTGCACCTCAGTGGAGCGCCAATTGCCTGGAACGAAGTTTACCGTGGTTACGGATCGTCGCATAGAGTTCTTTCGCTTCCTCGCTATTCATTTGATCTCAAGAACTACTGGATCAACTACACTAACAACTGGCAGCTGACCAAGGGAGAGTTAATGGAAGCTCCAGCCAAGCCAAAGAAGCCTAAGAATAGGCAGACAACTGCATCGATTCAAAAGATAACGAAAGAAGACCTTGGCAAAAAGACTGTCACGCTGGTCGCCGAATCTGACTTGATGGAACCTGACCTTCACGAAGCCATTTTCGGACATCTAATAAACGGATCAGCCCTCACTCCATCAGTATGTATTTACCAGAAATTGATGACAAGTATTAACAGTTCTTTAGGCAGTGTACTCTGATATGGCACTAACACTTGCTGGCCAACTTTATCGAAAGACAGCCGAGAAGCCTGCAGAGAATATCGGTATGGACGTCCGCCATCTCGAAATCATCAAACCTTTGATCGCAAGGTCTCGCGATTCCAAGAAGCCACAAATTGTGAGGATAACGGCCACAGCAGAAAGACCTATCAAAGCTGCCAACGTCAATTTCACTAGCCTGGCTGCGGATGGGAAGACATGGGACTTACATGCTTCGTGTACTATCCAATATGGCGATACGAATACATGGCTGGGCGACTGGGCACGCGTCGCCTATCTGATCCGCTCACGCGTGAACTTGCTGGTCCAAGGTCTTGACAGTAGAGCTACCAAAAAGGTCGACCGCAAGCAGACATATGAACTGTTTTCAACCTTGGTCCATTACAATAGGAAATATCATGGGATGAAGGACGTCCTTATCGACAGCAAGAACTTCGAAGCTGCTTCATTGATCGAGTTTACTGCCAAGGAAGACGACGGCGATTTCGAATACAACCCCTATTGGATCGACAACATCACCCATCTCTCTGGATATGTCCTCAATGGATCCGATGCTGTCGATCATGACAAGACTGTTTACATCTCCCACGGCTGGGAATCTTGCCGGGTCGCCCGCCCAATATCCGGCGACAAGACCTACCGAAATTATGTCAAGATGCAGCCTGGACCCAAGAATACCATGGCTGGTGATGTGTATGTTTTTGATAACAACGAAATAGTTGCTGTCATCGGTGGTGTGAAGTTCCAGGCCATCCCACGCACTCTTCTTAACAAACTCCTCCCGCCCACCAATGGCTTCGTCGTACCGTCAGCGCCGAAGAAAGAGTCGCGAAAGCTGGAAGCGAAGCCTCAAAGGGCACCTACAGCTATCCAAAAGCCCGCGCCTCCTAAACCTCGTCAAGTAGCCCAAAGCAAAGCTAGTTCTGCGGTCGATACTTTCATGAGCATCATTGCTGATGAATTGGGCATGGAAACTTCCGAATTGCTTGACGAGTCTGAGTTTGCCGACATTGGGGTGGACTCGCTCATGTCACTCTCTGTTACTGGAAGGATACGTGAAGAGCTCGATATGGATGTTCCCACATCGCTATTTACAGACAATCCAACCATTGGTGAAGCGAAAGCTGCGCTGCTGGCTCTAAGAGGTGATGAAGCGGCGGTTGATGAAGCGGCGGTTTGATGAAGCGGCGGTTGATGAAGCGGCGGTTGATGATGCTTCTGATGACGCTCCTTCAGACGATGACGACGATGGCGATATCTCCGACGGAAAAGTGGCAGAACAGCCAAATGGTAGTGGAAATCTGAACGGAGGCAATGTTGCATCTAGTGTAGCTATTGACAAAATCCTCGAGATCATATCGGATGAACTAGGCACAGAGCCATCCGAGCTTGACGATGTCGCCGAATTCGCCGACATGGGTGTTGACTCCCTCATGTCCCTTTCTATCACGGGGCGAATCCGCGAGGAACTAGACATGGACATCCCCTCATCATTCTTCACAGACAACCCCACCGTCAGCGACGCCAAAGCCACCATTGTTGCATTGAGTGGTGAAAGCATAATTGGAACTGTTACCCCCAACAGCTCAGTGGAGGACAGCCCATTCGAGGATAGCATGACGACATTCATGAAATCAGAAGATGATGAGAGCCAGAAGCTAAAGACCGCAGCGACATCGATACTTCTAAGAGGCAATCCGAAAACGGCTTCGAAGACTCTATTTCTGTTCCCCGACGGCTCCGGATCCGCGACCTCCTACTCCTTCTTCCCGCCCGTCTCTCCCTCCGTCTGTATCTACGGCCTCAACTGCCCATTCATGAAGACGCCCGCAGACTACACCAACGGCATCAAGGGTGTCGCCCTTCAATACCTGTCCGAAATCAAGCGACGCCAAAGTACAGGGCCATACAGCCTTGGCGGCTGGTCCGCCGGCGGCGTCATCGCGTACCAAGTCGCTTGCGAGCTCCAGAAACAAGGCGAGGTTGTCGAAAATTTGGTCCTGATTGACTCTCCCTGCCCTATTGATATCGAGCCCCTCCCCTCCGAGCTCCTGCACTTCATTGAGAGTAAGGGCTTGCTTGCTCGTTAGCCAGAGCAACTCTGCGACGCCGCCGTCGTGGCTGATTCCACATTTCGAGGCGAGTGTTAGGAATCTTGCAAGTTATGAGCCGGTGGCTATGGATCCAAGGAAGGCGCCGAAGACGTTGATTGTTTGGGCACGTGAGAGCTTATACCAGAACCCCCATGATGATGGTAGGCGGTTCCCGCGATCTGACGACGAGCCCTCGAGCATCACGTTCTTGCTTGATGATCGTAAGGATTTTGGGAGTAATGGGTGGGGAGAGCTGTTGGGCGAGGAAAATATTACGTGTGTGAGTACGGAGGGGAATCATTTTACGATGATTAGAGAACCAGCTGTAAGTTCACATTTCACGTTCTGGTATCAGAGATGTTTGCTAACTTGGTGTGGCAGGTAAAGAAGATGTCCACTTTGCTAAGGCGTGGGCTTGGGGTGGAGGAATAAACGAAGCATTGATGAAGAATGGATTATAGACGCAGAATGTACTTTCAGTTTTTTTAGATTTGAATAGATTGAACGATTAGATATTAGAGCAATTGATACTATTAGTATAAATTCTATTTTCTTCTACTAAATAATCCTATCTAAATTTTGTAATTTGAGATGCTCTTTAATTAGCAAGGTTATTGCTAGAAATAGAACTTTACTCTTTATATCTTAGTATAGCTATTCGAAGTCTTGAGTACTCTTTATACAGCTAAAGGTTAACTCTTAAAGGATTCGCCACCTAAAGAAATTCTACTACTAAAAATATATATGTTTTACTATGCACGTCCTAAAGCCATTAACTGTCTTTAGCTACATAAGGGACAAGTTTATATCAAAATATTTAAATTTATTTATTTAAGAAAATGTATTTCAAATTATTAATTGTTTTTCCTAGCAATTACAAAATAAAAATAAAATAAAATTTAATACAAGTTTTTATAGTATTCTACTTGTTGTATTATTTAGGCTCCTCCTACTAAAATACTAAAATAAGCCTACTACTAGTCAGATCTCGGCCTTGTTTACATTAAGGACATTTTCGCTATACCGACAGCACAAGATCCTCTCTCTCATCTCATCTTTCGCCCTTTCCAATCTTTCCTATGCATTTTTTTCTTCTCCTACAACAAGAGTTCTTTTATGCTCAGCATTTGATGAACCAACCTATCGAGAATCATGCGTTCGTTCCTGCGCCCAATCACACTCAGTACCGAAGTCCGAGAGACCCCAACCCCAACCAACAACATCCGACGCAGTCACCTCGGAATTGGCTCACGTTGGTGCACACTCTCTCTGGCTTAAGTCATCATCCTCTTTTTGTCATGACTGACTGAGAAATGATTAATCCGCCTTTTCATAAACATCTTCTATTGACATTCGGGCAGAGCGGACTTACTTACTTACTTACTCAAGTGATTGATTCATTTCATTGATCGCTAATAAACTTCCTTCCCATTTCATCATCCTATTCCAACCAACTTGAATCCATATCGTCGCCATGGCCCAAAGATACGAGTTCCTGTTTATAATACACGATTATCCGGGCGTCGCTGAAGCCAAGTTCAAACTCGTAGAGTGAGTGAACAAAACGAACGACGTATTAATTTATATGGCTTTATTTTCTTCTTCTTGAAAAACTAATTCGAATCACTGACTCGCAGATCCCACGAAAACATGATCAAAGAAGAAAAAGCGAAAAGTTCAAGCATCGAATGGCTAGCTGGCGGTACCTCCCCACCTCCCCCCCTCCCCCCCTCCCCTCTTCGCTCTTCCCCCTTCCCAGATATAACGTAGTAACTAAAATTATTCCGTCTACCCCAAGGTCCATTTTTCAGAGAGCACGGCGCTGTCCCGCCGGAGATGATTGGTAGTTGGGGGATCTTGTATGCGCCGACGAAGGAAGAGGCCGTTGAGAGGCTGAAAAGTGATGTTTTTGCGACGGAGAAGATTTGGGATTGGGAGAAGTTGGTCATAGTGAATTCTATAAGCGGGATGAGGTTGCCGTTGCCGAATCCGGGGACGGTGGGAATGGGGAGGGGTCTTCAGTAGATGGGCAATGTAATCAGAATTATAAAAACTAGGTTAATAGAGACTCTGAGTATACGTTGCAGTTATAGTATTGCGATTATAATTCCTGGACTTAGGGAACGGAACAGTTTTGGAGTCCCCGCTTTCTTCTAGGTTAAGTCAGATAGATACTGCTTGCTGCCTCTGTGGCGCAGTGCTCTCGAATTCAAGAACATGTACAAGTACAGTCTAGAGTCTCCAGGAGAAAGAAGAGAGTGTGTCCTTCCCCTTCTTTCAGGATCTTCTGCTTCTAAAGATACCAGGCAGTGACCCCCTTAGAGGATTTTTGTTACATGTTGCTGGCAGCAGTCTCGAAGATGTGAAGTTTCTTGAAAAGTCTTAAGCGACAAGTCTATTTATTCTACTACGTTACCTACTTGCACAGAAAATGCTAAAATCGTGAACCTTTATAACTAGACCAAGCCCAGCCTGTTCTACTTCGTAACTTCAATAATGCAATAGATAGACCTAAGCTCATGTATCTTCACCAACTTGAGACCAGCCCTATCAATCAAGTCTTTAAACTGAGCAGGTGTTCGCTCAATTCCATTGATGCAAGCCATCAAACTGAGATCGCGATGCGCCTGGAAGCGACCAAAGTATCCGTAGTTTGCTGGGAGAGGAGATGGAGCAGGCGCGAGTTCGTTGCAGCCGTAGGGCGAGTTCATGACTTGCTCGCAAAGGAGGATGCGGGATTTGTCTGACATCGCATCACGGACGCCGGTAAGTATTTGGACGCAGTAGTCGTCGGACCAGTCGTGTCTTTGATGTGTGTTAGAGAATTTTTGTACTTGTTGCAATATACTTGTGCTGCTGGAAACTCCAGTAAAAAGAGCAGCACGCGAGAAGAAGAAGAACAGCGGACTTACAAGATACCCCGTAGCCAATAAACATCAGCCCCCTTAACTGGATTAGACTTGAAGAAATCATGTGCCAGAAACTTGACTTTGGAAGATTGGAGGAGGCTAGGTGCTTGCTGTGGCCAAACTTCTTGCTCGCCTTGTCTGACGACTTCAGCCCGATCTTCAACAACACAGTCCAGGTGAGGGTAGACACGGAGAAGCTGCATGATGAAGCCACCAACTCCACCGCCGACATCGACAACAGTTGCGCCGTGGGGCAATTCATGCCATGGAAAGTCTGTCGAGATAATCAGTGAAGGTTTTTTGTCTTTGTTCATATGAAAACTTACCGTATGGTTGGGAAGCGCTGATTGCTCTCCCACCACCAACCATGGCCAGCCCAAAAATCTCCAATTCAGGTCGCGGGACCTTTCCATCGGCATCAGGCATGGCGTGCGCAAATTGACTTGGGTCAGGAACACCGGGATAACCAACACCCTCATTCTGTATCTCGCTTGGCTGTATTTTTTCAGCAAGCCATTCCCACCGTGGCTTCGAACTTCCGTGCGCTTCGTGCCATGCGGTTTCTGTCACGCTGTAGGAGGTACCCTTGGGTCCCAACAAGTATTTTGGAAGTCTTTCTGCTGAAGTGTAGATATCCCCTTGGCTATAAATCTTCGGTCAGCAACAAATTGATGAAGGACTTCACACTGGAGCTAGGAAAAGTTAACTTACAACATTGTGATGTATGCTCTCATATGCTCGTTGTGAACGAGCTGAGCAGATATTCGGTTGTTGGCAAAGCGTTCTGGACCAGTCAGGCGGAAGACATGTATCGAAGCCAAGCATCGCATTATGCGCGCTGGTCAGACACCTGGTCATTAGCCTTCTGGATGCACCCACAACTTGATGTACTCTGAATAGCAAGTAGTAAAAGTGAATTTACATACACAACTTCAGATGTTCAATTCCAGTCTTCTTGGCGATCTCATTTATCTCCAGCCCCTCATCACCAGCTTCGTGCAAGAGATCTGGAATGCGCCGTTCTGCAGCGATGTACAGCGCTCTAGATTCCCAGTACTGGCCCATGAGTTCTGTTAGGCGATGAGGAGGCTCTGCCACCAGCTCTGTTAGAGCTCCGGTCAGTGAAAGGATCGTGCGTTGGGCCTGGTATAAAGGCCAACTCGGCAGAATGTCTGCTGTGCTGGAATCGCCGTTGCTGCTTGCTCCATTGACGCCATTGGTACCATTCGTCTGCTTCTTGGAGAAACTCTCTTTCTTCCATTCTTCAGTAACCGTTTGGATTGCCTCGTTCAGCAGCTTGCCCATCTGAATGAGCTGGTCGGCTTCTGCCGATGACCTTGGGAAACGCTCCATTGCTTGCTGCGCCGTCGTCGTTAGGATCGATGTTCCAAAGTTTGATTTTGCTGCTGTATCGATTTCTCAGGCACCTGAAGATAGATAGATGGATAGATAGATAGATTGGAATTCTATAATAAGCGAAGAGCGAAGAAGAAAAGCCTTATGGAGTTTGGATGAGGTTGAGAAGACCGCATGGACGAAAAGGGAAGGACAAGCGAGGAAGCCCCCCGCCCCCTTTAACCGGCGGCCGTTGGTCGGGTTGTCGCTTGGCACAGAGGCGGACGACGTTCGACGTTGCATCGCCATCACTATCACGAAGTCTTCGGCTTGTTGGTGGATCTTTCTTTCACTGGCGGCAGCAGGATAAAGATCGCTCGCTGTGTTCAAATCCCATCCTTCGACAGCAATCTTCCTGATGTGGCTGCCATGTGGAGTGAGTGAGTTAGTGAGTGAGCGATTGCTTGCATTGCAGTGTCGGACATCTGGATACTCGGTTAGATATCCAAGGAAGATACTAAACCATCCCGAGTCCAGACTACCGAAAATATCTAGATGCGTAGGCTGGAAACCCGGAAACCGGTAAGGCAGGGTCAGGAACACAAACGCGGCAATCTTGTACGTGATCCTTTGTACGTGATGCCGGGTGCTTCGACTTCCTTCCCGTGCATCTTTTTGCTCGACTAATGCCCTGTGGCTCTTCGTCATCTTCGGAACACCTGAAAGTCAGCCGGGGCCCGGCCAGTCCAGTCCAAGTCAGCGTGAAGTACAGTATTCACGTCGACAATGCGGCAAAGAAAGCTTCCGCACCATGAGCGAGCGACCTGGCTCTATCTAGGTAGGCCCTGATGGGTGATTCTGACTGAATAAGAATAATCGGGTGGCTTGTGAGTGCCTACAAAGAAAGGAAGCCGCCAAAAAAGGATTACTTTTCCATATTATATCATCAAAGTTCAACGTATACAGCATAATGCACGTAAGAAAGAAAGTCACTTCCCATCCAAAGATAAACTTATGATGTTTTTGCTAGGTCGTCGTCGTAGGAGCTGGCCCAGCGGGCATGGTTTTGAGCATGGTGTTGGCGAGGGCGGGCATCAAAGTGACATTGCTGGAGAAAGAATCAACGACTGACGAAAGACCCCGTGCTGCACATTTGACGCCGCCGACAATGAGGCTCTTGGGGCGTGCTGGACTCGCGGAAGATGTACGCCGCAAGGGTTGGACTCCAAACAACTTCGCGTGGCGCAAACTTGACGGAACCATCATCACGACCATCGAAGACTTTGCGCAATCCAAAACCCCGGATGCTATGGTCGTCTTGCCTCTGGGCCCTCTAGGGAAGATAATCTTGGATCATGCTTCTAGAGAAGATAATATTACAATCAAATTCAACCACTCTGTCGTGGGAGTAGGGCAGGACGATCAGTCGGCGTGGGCGGTGGTAAGGAAAGAAGACGGCAGCGAGTTCAAAGTGGCTGGAGATTACGTTGTTGGCTGTGACGGGGGAACCAGCTCAGTGAGAAAATCACTATATGGCCCACGAAATTTCCCAGGACAGACATGGGACGAGCGGCTCATTGCAAGTAACGTGGGTACGATTCTGATCGCCAGCCCTTCCAGAGAGCTGATGAACCAACAATAGGTTATCTATCCCGTCGACAAATTCGGCTGGGACGACCTAAACACAATTATCCACCCCTCCAACCGCGCCCTCATCGCAAAGATCACCCAAGACGGCCTATGGCGCGTCTCTTACATCGAAGACAAAAACCTCACGTACGAAGAAGCGCGCAACAACGTACCCAACCGCTACGCTACGCTGCTGCCAGGCAACCCCAAACCGGAAGACTTCACGCTCGTAGACTTCAGCTTCTACAGCCAGCACCAGCGGTGCGCCGAAAAGTTCCGCGTCGGCCGAGTATTACTTGCTGCTGACGCCGCACACCTCTGCAATCCGTGGGGCGGTATGGGTCTCACGGGCGGGTTTGCAGATGTTGCTGGGCTGGCCGAGTGTCTGGAGGGCATTCATGCTGGGAAGGCGGATGAGAGTATCTTGGATAAGTATGATGAGATGAGAAGGGAGATCTTCCACAACGTCATCTCACCCATTTCGACCGCGAATTACCTCCGCGTCGAGTCGGATCCGGATAAGGTGAATGTTCTGGAGGAGGATCCGTTCTTGAAAATGGTTAATGCTGCGAAAAGTGATCCGACGATTAAGGAGAAGCTGAATAAGGTATGAAGGAGTTTGGTCGTTTTGTTCTGATTTATTATATATTCAAACTAACTTTGGCTAGGGCGCATTTGCTGTGTTACACGACTTTACACAATACTATAATGATAAGAATTAAATAGAGTACAATCAATTTAGATCTTTTATTAGACATATATCGAGAAGCTGCTTCCATACGTGTTTTGCACAAATCTGAAATGTTCCATCCGTCTTCTAAAAACCATCCACACTATTCATTTATCCTCTGACAAAGCTCACTTACAGTAGCAATGCCAACACCTTCTTGCGAAAGAAAAGCTTTCAATTTGTGATTGATTCTGTGCAATACCCTGGAGATATAGTAATGCTTACTTTATACATTTATTTCAAACTTGAGTAGTTTACTAGCAATAAATAAGAAAAAACTTATTTATTTCTATAGAATTAATAATAACTTTGAAGATTTTTCTTTTCTAGGTACTTTCTTGACTTAGTTTTTTAAGAAAGATATATATATGTTGGTATAATTACTGGTATTGATTCACTCTAGCCTAATCGGGAATCGCCTGCTTCAGTACTTGTATATTAGTCTTCGTTTCCTAGGTAGTTACTACAACTAACTAATCAACTAACCACATAATATTACCACACCATTCAGAAGAAGAAGATCAATTGCAATTGATAGGAAAGTGATCCGACAATATATATATAAGATAAGTAAAGTATATGAGATCTATCTCTATTGTAAGTTAAAAGGTAATCTTCGGAATCTATACTTATTATTAGAATCACAATAATATAGAAATATATATAATACTTGCATTACATACTTTAAACTTAAGTTGTTTACTTATAATAAACAAGAGAAAATATATTTATTTCTATAATTTCAAAATTAAGTATAGATTTCTAGAGACTATCTCAACTTGCGAGGGAGATAGGCCTTGTATACATTACTTACCTTATTATGCACCTTTCTTGAAGAATTAACGATCACTTGTCGAAAGCGCACATCTATGCATCTATTAAATCAATCTTCTATTTCCTACTGTAACGATCGAAATTCAATTTTGGCACAGAAGCAGGCCCTCTGATCTAAGCGGTAATAGCAGCTGGGACTGTCTTCCCCACGGCCTCATTCTCATCCACCAACCTCAGCAAATCCACAATCGGCGCCGCCAGCTTATTCTTCGTCTCCCCTTGCGGGCGCAAGCCCAAACTCCCTCTCTTCAAATTCGGCACATAGCCCGCAATGGCATCCTTCGCAAAGTTATCCACGTGGAACTGGTCCTCGATCCGCAGCATCTGGCGCGCGCGGATGTGGTTCAGGATCTTGAGTTCTTCCTCGTCGAATTTCTCCAGGTCTTCTTTCTTGGGGTCGTTGCCGAGGGATTCCAGTTTTTTCATGACACGCTCGGCATCTTCAGGTGCTGTCTGGTCGAAGGCGTTCAGGCAGAAGTTCACGGTGTTGGTCACTTCGGATTGTGTCAGTTGACCGCCTACGTCGGCGTCGGCGGTTCCTTGGATGACTGTAGGTGTGTGTTAGTCTTGAGCTGTATGTAGTGATGGCCAAGAAGAGGCGGACTTACTGGGCCTGAAAGCGTCGAAAGCGACATCGAATCCATCATCACTCCAGTCGCTCAAAACGGGCTCGTCCTGTTTTCTAATCTGCTTCAGGGCGCTCATGACTACAAGCAAGAATCTAGTATAACCTTCAGCAACCTTGCTCGAGTGCCACTTCATGGCCGTCAACTCATCCACGTCGCCATTCCTAGCAGCACAGATGGTCATGGCCGCTGAAAGACCGCTGGCGAGCGCCAAGTGTACACCGGAAGAGAAGTACGGGTCAATGAAGCATCCGGCATCACCGACGATGCGGACGTTAGGGCTGGCATAGGACGACGCGCTGTATGACCAATCTGAAGCGTGGTGCATCTCGGTCACCAGTTCGGCATTCTTTCCGAGGATGTTCAGGCAGTTAGGTGCGAGCTTCAAGGACTCCTTGTAGAACTCGACGCCGGATGGGGAACCCAACGCCTTCTTCTTCTCAATTGACAGGTCTTGTCTCATGACGATACCAACAGACATGGTACCGTCATGAAGGGGGATAGTCCAACACCAACCACTTGCATCTGAAGAGATTTAGCAGCTGTTTCAAATGCGGGAAGGGTGAAGAGTCGAAGACTTACCTGTCAATGCCTCAAAGAAAGGCTGGTTATCTCTGTAGGTTCCGGGAGCATACTTTCCAGTATTCTTCCAATAGCCCCAGCTCGCGACGTTCTTCAGTCCCTGGTTGTACTTCCGGTTCTTCAGGTACTTAGTAGACATGATTCCCACACGTCCACTAGCATCCACGAGGTAATCAAATTTGATCGTCCCAGTGGCGCCATCCTCCTTGCGGGACCAGCTTGCAGCAACTGCACGCCCCGGATTGGGAAATTTCTCTTCGATTTTGCTGGTGTCAATATCGGAAGACACGAATTCAATCGAGTTGATCTTGACACCATCGAAGACCTTTGCTCCCGACTCTTCGGCATGCTTGAGCATCAGATGGTCAGATTCGGAGCGGATCACGTTCCATGAGTATGCATTTGGGCCACCAGCAGCTAGGAAATCGGTCCCTACATAGGCAATTAGTTATGCCGTACATCATAAGGTTGATGTTTCCAAGCAACTTACATCCCTCACGTTTGCTGTGGTTGAGTTTGAAAGCGGCACCAATCTGATCGTCGACTTAGCTTCAAACAGCATCCTTGAAATGTGTAGCTCACCTTCTTTTGGAACCCGTATTTATCGAACTTTTGGTCCAAATCGACGAATTTCAAAAAGTGGCGGATGGAGGCAAGCATACTCTCTCCAACATGATATCTAGCTCGGTTAGACTTTTTCACCTTTGAGCAGCAGCATAGCATAATAAAGATAGGAAGACCAATAAAATCGATTCGGCAAAAATGTCTTATAGAAGATCTTTTGTTTCGAAGTACGGACAGATATGGCCATGATGACAGTCAATATGGACAAGAGATCTCTCAGCATACCTTGGAAACTTATCAGAATCCAACAACACAACATCAAGACCCTCGCGAGCTAGCGCAGAGGCTGCGTATGAGCCTGCAGGGCCACCGCCAATGACCAGAGCCGTGGTCTTCTCAGGAATAGACATGATGAACAACTCTCAGAAAATCTGGTTACAGTGCAATGTATTTATTTATCAAGTTCTCGTTGTACAAAGATAGACAAGTCTGTGAGGATATGAACCCAAAAACCGAGACATTTCATATATAGATAGTATAAATAACAAACACTCTTTCAGTCTGTCTATAGAACTAGAGCCCGGAGGGTCGGTTGTGCAGTGACAATGAAAGACCTAGCCTTTCTGAAAATGCAAAATCAAAATCGTATCATAAAGGCTTACCCTTCGCAACTAAGCTATGCGCGGAGACCACTCTGATTTCATTCCGAAAGCCATGTATTGTTCGGAAGGAGTGGAGTTTGGATTGAGACCCTGCGGCTGAGCCTGATTTCCTACTGTCAGTAAGCCAGAACCGAACTTCCGAAGCGGCTCGCCATACACCTCAAATCCAAGGCTGCTACCGGATATCATTACGTTTCTTGCATCTTATTCAGTAAACTCGAAACTGGAGATCCAAAGTAAATGATGAATGATTCAGCCCCGAAAAAAATGAAATGGTAAGTGAAAAAAGCGAGACCGACGAGTTAGTTCCATTTATTTCGGCGGCGGAAAAGCCAACCAAGGCCCGTGACTTCACCAACTCCCAAGCTGGAGCTCGAGCGAGCTATGCTTATAGTTAGTTGAATACGATAATTGCCCATTGCCCATTGCCCTACGGAGGTTCCGGTCAAAAAGTCGTGAGCATACAGGCTACAAAGCCTGTAGGTAGTACAGAGCTTCTAGTAAGCTGTACCCTATAAATACTGCTTAAGTAGCCTATAGAGCTCGCTCGTCTAGTGACTAAGCACACTATAGTTACCCGATCAACTACTTGAAAGGGGTGTTTCGCTTACTGTACCCCATAGCATTAGAGTCCTACTGCTGAAAAGGGCCCCTGTAAGGGAGGGCCGCGTTATAACGAGTAAGCCCTGTACTGTAATACAGTACAGGCTTCGTACCCTGTATTCTTACGACTTTGGATCAGAAACTCCATACTTGTGGTTACATTACCTAGATCCAATACAGGAGTTCCATAGTAGGGTACAGCCTCAATCGACTTCCTCAATGTGAGAGAGAGCTTTCCTTCCATTTGCTGGTTCTGCATCATGGGCGGGCTTGCGGATTGATTGGTTGATAACCCAGCCAACTCGCGAAGCTTACTCACCCAAAGCCTCATTCACGGGAATTACAGTGCTTTTTGCACGAATTGCATCCTTGATTTTGGCCTGCGCGGTACTCTCTCTCTCCCTCTTTTTTTTTTTTTTTTTCCAGCAACATAGCAATTTTAAAATTAAAGTCTTTCAATTCTAGGAATATTTTAATAATATTTTATAGAAAGGTACACAATTATATAAACAATAATATATTTTGATTTTAACTATTTTCAGTTTATAGTTAATTTTTTATCAAATAAATAGTATTCTGAAGAGAAGTTGTTGCAAAAAAAGAGTACTATACAGGCCAAGAGTCAAGGATACAATTCGTGTAAAGTACTGTATGCAATCTACCATCCTTGCAAGCTATCAACGACATCTCTACTGTAACGTGCTGCTTGACCAAACCATCATTGTCTGTCGCCTCCACGTACGACAAGAGTCGCTCGACGTCCTCTAGGCTCTGGCCTAAGAAAGAGCCCGAACCCTAATTTCTTCTCTTCTGCTCGTGCTATGCCCAGCGATTTGAGGAAATGGAGGATTTATTTGGAGCACAGCTGCTCGCTATAGAAGCCCTTTCTCGGGCTCGGGTTCAAGAGTGAGGATATAGATAACCCAGGTCGACTGCAGTAGATACCTAAGCTGACCCAACCCCGGTAACATTTGCTTCTATGGCGGAGCCTAGAAAACAGATCGCAGAAGCTTTGACTCGTATGTTCTCGGAGCCTCATTTGGTTCCTCACTCCGACGAAGTATTTCCCCTGGTCTCTGGCCTCAGCTCTAGATGCACACATACGGCACAGAGTACAGGGGTGTTGGGAATCAAGTCATCATAAAAAGTCAGCAGCCTTCCTTTTTCCTCGAGTTTTCATCCTTCACCTTTCACTTTCTTTCCAAATCAAACTTGGTTCAAAATGAAGTTGCTTGCTTGTTCAGTTCTTATTGCGGCGGCTGTTGCCACTCCTCACATCAGCAAAAGAAATGCAACGTCACTAGCTTGCACCCAACTTCAGTCCACGTATCCCTCTGAAGTCTTTTTCCCAGGTGACAGCAACTATACCTCTGAAAATCAACGTAAAACTCTCTATATTCCATGCATTTCCTGAAAATACTAACATCAGGCAGATTACTGGAGCTCGACATGCTATGCCTCGCCATACTGCGTCTTTACGCCTAGCACAGCAGATCAAGTCTCAGCCGCAGTAAAAATTCTAGCTGAACTCAATGCAACCTTTGCAGTGCGTGGTGGTGGTGGTCACATGCCCATTCCTTTGTACGCTAATACGGATGGTGGCGTTTTGATCGCTCCTACTGACCTCAACACTCTCCAACTATCTGATGACCAGGAAACTCTCGCCATTGGCCCCCTGGAAACCACTGGGGAACTGTTTATGAATACTTAGAGCCGTATGGTCTTATTGTCGTAGGCGGTCGAGTAGGAACTGTTGGTGTGCCTGGCTTGCTTCTTGGCGGTGGAGTTTCTTTTTATGCCTCTCAATATGGCTGGGCATCAAGCAACATAATTTCCTACGAAGTAAGCCTCTATTTCATCCTAAAACTATTATATTTGTTAACCTTGTTTTAGATCGTACTCGCAAATGGCACTATTGCCACTGCCAGCGAGACTGAAAACCCCGACCTGTTTTGGGCTCTCAGAGGCGGCGGCAATAGTTTTGGAATTGTAACCCTTTTCACGGTCAAAACTTATCCCTCTCCCCAAGTTTGTGTTGGTGACATCACCATCGATTATTCGCAGAAAACAGAATTCCTCGACGCAACCGCCAATTACGCCAATTATGGAGCGCTGGATGCCAAATCAGCGACGATACCAGCGGTCGTAATCGGCAGCACAAACTACTATTTGCTCATTTTGTTCTACGACGGCTCTGACTGCAACCAGACAGCTTTCTCCAACTTTACAGCTATTCCTGAAATGAGCAATGACGGGTATGGAAATGCGACCACGCTCGGTGCTTATGCCACCGAGTCTCTGTTTGCGTCTGGGGACCGCGAGCTATTCAGAGCTCTTAGTGGTCTGGCGACGAGAGAGACCGTGGAGATTATGAATGATGTTGTGACGTCGATGACCGAACAGTATGTCGGTACCGTTGACGGATTCGGGGCCACTGCAGGGTTTCAGACTGTCACGAAGGATATGTTGCAGGTGACAGCTTCAGCTGGAGGCAATCCCCAGAATGTCGATATCGACAATGCTCCCTACTTCTGTAAGTTTTTGCCCCAGGGTGTGTGTGTGTGTGTGTGGTTGTAGATGAGTTGCTAATCGTCGGTCTGCAGGGTTGGTCTTGAACTACGAGTGGCTCAACGCCTCGGATGACGAGATAATGAATGCTTCCGCCGACGCGGTCATCAGCAACATAACTGAGCAGCTCACTGCTGCCGGACTATACAGTTCGTTTATCTTTTTGAACGATGCAGGAACCGGCCAGGAGGTCTTCCAGAATTATGGAAGTGACAGCCTGAGTAAAATGAAGTCTGTTCGCGACTCAGTTGATCCCAACAGGGTTTTCACAGACTTGATGCCTGGCGGTTGGAAGTTTGCCGATTTGTAAATCTCCTAGGACATGGTGTTTTTCAAAGAGTCGGCTTTGCTATCGACTGTATATCGAAGCTCTCAAGAACATAGAGTGTGGGGTACTCATACGGCTGATATTGCTGCTAGCCTTGCCCACTGAGTAACAATATTAGACCTGAGCATTAGCTGCAAAGCGAACGTGGTTGGCTGTACAGACTTATTTAGCATGTTCTATTCTCGGAGATGCTTTTTTTTCAGAGTTTTTAGATGACTTACTTCTTCTTGCCTGGCATTATTTATTTACATTTTCTACTACAGTAGATTTAGATGCAATTACTTTGACAAAGAAGATGACCTAAATTAATTCGTGATAGTTTAGCGGTTGGAATTTTACGACGTTTACTTCTTAGATTCATCACTCTGTACTATTTATAAGTTAATATCGTGTACAGTACAATAAAGCGTATTAATTGTGTATCGTATTCAAACCATCTATCATAAATGCAAGCTTACCCAGGTATGACAATAAACCAAGTAACTCTGTAGAACGTTATATTAAGAACATATATTGCAAACGGTATGAGTTACAAGAGGAAACGAGGAAGAAATCAATATGCGTGTGAAGAACGCCGCTAAAAAAATTTGAGGGAAGGCTTTACTTCAAGTCAGACAAGATAACGCAACAGCTTTCTCTGTGGACTCAGCCAAGTCAATTTGTGAAGACCTGCTATTCGTTACCAGCTGTCGTAGCCATCAACCCAAGACAGAAGTCAGCTAGCTAGATGAGATAGATCCTTGGGACTGAAGAGTTAGTTATAAGAAGAGGATTAGGAGATTCTGTCACAAATCGTATCCCACCTAGGCGGAATGACCAATTCAGAAAAGCTTAAGGAGTTCGATCAACCAGAGCGTGGGGGCATAAACATGGGTCTGACTAAATACTGTAAGCAAGCCAATTTTATACATTTCAGCAGGGGTTCTCTCTCGTCTTTTACTGTATACTTTTTTTTTTTTTATAAACAACCTCATATTTTCATCTACTACTACTTTGTATACCATCCATCCACCCATCTCCTCCTATTTACATTAAGAAAGCACATTAAGAAAGCACATCTCACACCTCCTCTCGTGCATAACCAGTCCTAATAAGTAAGGCCTAGATATCCATCCTATCCAATCCAATTACTCACTACCTACTTATATACTGACCCCCTCCCCCTCCCCCCCCCAGCTTCCTTCCTGCACTACTACTGCCCCCACTCACTCAGCCTTATGTACAGGTACATTAATTAGTAAGAAAGGGCGGCGCGGCACCCTTTAAGAAGTAGTAGCGTTCGTAGTCTGGTTATTCACGTAGATAACCTGCTCATCTCCGATCACGATCTCCACTGTGCTTCTGTTCAGGAACAGATTTTCATTGGGTACTACTACGGCATTGTAGACGGGGTCGGCGAAGAGCTAGGGTGTGGGTTCGTGTTAGCTGGCTGTACCTGCACCTGCACCTGCACCTGTACCTGCACTTCGATGTCGAGAGTCGTAGTAGTGGGGGAAAAAGAAATAAGAAATAAGAAAAGTTAAAGAAAGAAAGAAAGGGGGGTTGGGTAGGTAGATAGGGGTAGATTTACAGCAAAGGCGTCATCCATGGTGTTTGTGTAGATTTCAACAATCCCATCCCACTTGGCCATCGTGAAGGGAATGGTGCTGGTGTAATTCCCAAGGTTGTACTGGTCCGAGGCGTTTTTGTAGGTGTGCCACTATGGATTTATATTTGTATTAGTCAAAAAATCAAAAAAAAAAAAAAAAATGTAAATATAAAGTAGTCAACAAGAGAGAAAGAAACGAGGGAGGAAGGATTACTTGAGTGTAGTTCAAAACCTTCTCTACAAAAGTAGGAACCTGTAGGATGGCTTTAGGGTGCTCGTATCTCCAGAAACTGTCGAATTCCTCGAAAGTAATATTGTTGATCTTCTGGACGAGAACTGCCGTCTTGACGGCAGTAGTAGCGACGGCAGTGGTGAGGGCGACCATTTTGTTTTGGCTGACGGGTGGCTTTTTTTTTTTTTTTTTTTCTCGGTAAGCTTGACAACACAATGATGATGATGACTGATGAGAATTGAGCTTATGCTGCTGTGCTTGGGGAGAAAAAAAATGTAAACTCGAGAGTTAATATTTCATCTTTTTATATATCGTTGTTTCTTTCATTTTGTCGGATAGAAAGTCCTCTATCAAGTTCCGGATATTGGTCATTAAACATGCTCTCCGCGCCGTTCTGGAGTCTTTAAGTCCTAGGGTGAAATGTTAGTGTTATATCATTACTTAATCAGTAAACAAATAAAAATAGGTGGATTTATGTAATTTGTAAAAAAAATACAAGCTATACTATCAATTTATTAGTTATAATTGATATATTTAGAGAAAAAGTCCAAAATAAAATAGTTTTCAATGTATAGTAGTACTAGTAGTGATAAAAACAAGGGTATTTAATAAGTGGTATATTATATGTTGAATGTCAAGGAGGCTATTAAGGAGTACGTAAGATTACTTCGTACTTTCCCTTGCAAGCACTCCGTCCTCGAGTACCAGCTACAGAGATGTTCTATTGGCGTAGATCCCTCTATAGGGACGCCTTCTATACGCTAAATACTTCAACAAGTGGGAGCCTATAGCAATCGCACGGAGACTCAAGAGTGAAGGGGGAGGCGAGGCGAGAGGAGGGGGCGAGAGGAGGGGGCTGGTGGGCTGGTGGGGTATTCGGCAAGACGGCATCAAAAACGTGACATAAGTATATGTATGGTGCATGATTTGAAAGCAAAGAGTATTGGTTGCAAAAGAGATGCAGCATTCCATGGTCCAATGAGCAGTGCACTCACTAGGTGCGAGTCTGTTTTGCTTACGAGAACACGGGGGACTCGGAGGACCGAAGAACATGAGATGATTTCAAAGCGACATGCAAGGCGACGACGCTTGCACGGTCCAATAAGCAGAGCCCCCCAGCTTTTCAGCCGCCCCGTCCCGTCCCCATTCACAGGCGTCTATTTGGCGTAATTGATTGTCTTATGACATGCAGCGGGCGCTAATCCCAGCTAACTAAACCCCGGTTCATGAGAGAGACATCAAGAATTGGGATTTATCGACATCACAACACAACTACGGACATCACAACACACTACGGACATCACACAACACAACTTACGGATCACAAACACAACTTCCGGACATCACAACACAACTTCCGGACATCACAACAACACAACTTCCGGTCATCGAAGGTGTAAGAAAGAAAAGAAAAAGAAAGAAGAAAAAAAAGAAAGAAAAAAACATATAAGAGGTTTTGAATCGTTATTGTCCCAGACAGAAACCTTGCGCACCCTTCCCTTCCATCTATCTTGGTGCTCTTATCACTCACCCACTCACCCACTCACCCACTCACTCTCCCACTCTCTCACTTTTACACACGTGAATACTACTACATCAACAACATCATGGGTCTCGACGCCGCTTCGCTCTTTAACGTCAATGGCATGGTCGCCATAATCACCGGTGGCAGCTCTGGTATTGGTGTCACTTGGGCTCATGCTCTTGATCAGAATGGCGCTGCCAAGGTCTTCATTCTGGGTCGCCGAGAGAACAAGTTGAAAGAGGTTGCAGCCGCGGCGGTATGTATCCCCTCCTTCACTAGCTCTGCCAGAAACCCATTTTTTGATTCAGATTGTTGAGGGATCCTTTCCATTTCGTGGTCTAATGGGTGTCTAGAAAAACAAAACCCTCATTCCGATCGTGTGCGACTGCAGCAAGAAAGAGTCTCTAGAAGCTGCCGCGGCTGAAATCGAGAAACAAAACACCATTCATCAACCTCCTCATTGCCAACGCAGGCGTGCTCTGCAAGTCCACTGGTCTGATTCCGCGCCCGGAAGGTACGACAGTGGCGCAAGTGGCGCAAGACTTGTGGGAGAAGACGACGTGGGAGGACGCGGACAATTGCCTTGCTACCAATATCGCTGGATCATACTTCACCTTCGTTGCTTTTCTGAAACTGCTGGGCGCTGGTAACGAGCATCCTGACAGTAAATGGAAAGGACTCGTCCAGAGCCAGTTCATCACGAACAGTAGCTCCAGCGCCCTGTGGCGCGGCGAAGAACCCGCCTACATGTATAATGCAAGCAAAGCTGCGCTCATCAATCTGACGAAGAATATCGCCACAGCGTTTGCGAGATACGGCATTCGAGCCAACTCTGTTGCTCCGGGCTTGTTCCTTACTGAGATCAACGAGAACGATTTCCCACGGGATCCAGACCCTAAGCTTCCTGGCAGTTACCCGGCTTCGTGGCTGCCTGCTACTCGAGCTGGCGATGACGAGGTGCGTGTGCATTCCAATTAAATAAATACATACACCAAGGCTAACTTTTTTCTAGGATATCGCAGGAGTTCTGCTGTTTTTGGCGTCTCGGGCAGGTGCCTATCTCAACGGTTGCGTATTGCTCACAGATGGTGGAATGGTCTCTACTAAGCCAGGCTCTTACTAAGTAAGCATCAACAACATGCTATGTATGGTCTTTTGCGCAGAAGCTCCGCAGGGTGGAGTAATAGACAGCACAGCTTAGCAACCACAAGAATGAAAGGCGTTGATGTTACAAGCTAGATGCTAGAGGATGTCTAGCTTAGAGAACGAACGCATTATAACCTGTTGTTGTGCAGGTTGTTCTAGTTGACCCTCGTGGTATCCCAGCGCAGCTCTCTTCCTCTCCCTTTTTCTTCCTCTCCCTTTTTCTTCCTCTCCCTTTCTCTCTTTCTCCCTTCCCCAAGATCGAGGAGCTTGACTATCCCCAGCTGAGAACTTTCGAAAGCTTTGTAAAGTAGGGCTACCCCCAACGAGCTCCGGACATTCACATCAGGGCCCATGTTGATGAGTGCATTTGCGTAAGCCATTTGTCCATGAAATGCTACTTAACGGAGCGAAGATCCTATATCCTAATCTATTGCGCTAATTACACCTACACCCGTCTATCATAAAACCCTAGAGTAAACTAGAGCGAACCTCACTGGATCCAGTGTTGACAATGGAGCAGCAGCTAACTTTTCAACCAATGTAGCTTTTCGGTATTCGGATCAGCTCTCATTCTGATGAGGACGGGGGGGGGGTATCAATTTGGCATTACTCTATCATGTAGCCAAAACCAACGAGTCTCCTCTTCTCTTTGCTGGTATGCCACACACACTTTGTAGGGTCCAGTCCAATCCAGTCCTGGATTCAAGAGGATTTTGTATGGTTTCATGGTGGCTATGATTGGACATTGTATTGCTATATAAAGGCTATGCATACCTGCCCACCCATTCATTTTGTCAGTCCCATACATAGGATTAACTTCTTTCTCAGTTTCGCCAATATGATGGATGATTTTCGGCTGCAGTGCAGTATGATTTTTTGTGATGTGATGTGATGTGATGTGATGTGATGTGATTTGCTCAGTACCTATGTAAAGCCAAATCCAAACCCAAAATTACCTAGGTACCTTACCTTAGGTATAGTATATATCGTGAAGAAAGAAAGAAAGACGTTGATTGATGATTGATGATTGATGAGATGGATGAGACAATTGTCCACGGTTAGTTAGTCAGTCAGTCATAGATAGAGAAAGAAGTAAGTGGAGGCAGGGAGGGAGCGAGCGATTGCAGAAAGAAATAAATCTAGGTAATAAGCGAACGTCGAGTCTCTATTTTCTTTTTGCAGCAAATAATGAGATAGAGGTTTGAATGACTCGAACTCCCGAATAGAAGAAATCTACCTACCTACCTATAGAGCAAGCGAGCTGAGGAAACAGACTGTTATTCTCGAGGGATTTGTTGGTTGAATAGTAGAAGAAGTATAAAAACTAGCTAGAGAAGCTTTCTATAGATACTCTTTGCAAGACTTTTGTTTTTCGGATTGTATGTTATGTATGTATGTATGTATATATGTATATCTTTCGAAAGTTCAAATTATCCTCATAAGATGCTTTTGTCTATTCCTTGCTGTGTAAGAAATATATATCTGTATATAATATTCTTTTAGCTGTAGAAATACTCATCTCATCTCATCTCGACCATACCTACGTATTCTAGCCGGGTTCCCAGGAGGTACCTATTCAAGAACGAACTGATAAACAAATAAGCGTATTGAAATAAATGAATAAATAAATACATTTAAAACCAACCCGATCTAGAACGAACTATTAGGTTAGAAGTTATTAATATTCAAGATCTTCTGAGTATTTACTTCAGTGTATCTTATCTTATCTCCTAGAGTAAGTAGTCGACAGACATGAACAGCAGCGAGTTAGGTTCTCGCGGTTGGAAGAGGTCGTTGAGTAGGTAATTATATCGTCCGGGGCCCATTTCAAAATTCATTCTTTCATTCTTTCGGCAATTTTTGTCTGTCTTCTGCTGCTAGGTATGTTGCCTAAGGTAGAATGGTGCCTAAGGTAGAATGGTGGAGAATCTGGTTGTAAAATAATAAACAGTATACAGACAGATTAGAGTTGTGTTTTTGGAAGGTAAGGTGTTGTCCCAGTTCTTGTCGATCGAATATCATCAGTCTCAATTTACATTCATCGCTTGTCATAGAGAGAGGGAGAGAGAGAGAGAGATCTGAAGCTAGGTAGGTAAGCTTGCAAGATCAGCAAATAAATACGATGGCACTTTTTCATAGAGATCGGAATAGGGCCCCGGACCTACGCCCCAACCCGCCCCAACCCGCCCTATAGGTAGGTTATAGAAAGTCTAACCCAACCTATAGGTAAGTTGTAGAGAGTTTAACCTAACCCGTGGGTAGGTTATAAAAGCCTTAACCCAACCTGTAGGTTCTTAATATAAAGTATAAAAGAGGGGGGAGAGGAGGGGGGGGGGGGGTGGGGGGGGGTGGGGGGGGGGGGGGGGGGGGGGGGGGGGGGGGGGTGGAAGAGATTAAGATATAATTAGGATATATTTATACATATAGAATTAATTCTTATAATTTATTTTTCTTTTTTATCTTCTTCTTTTTCTTCTTCTTCTTTTTCTTCTTTTTCTTCTTCTTTTTCTTCTTCTCTCTCTTCCTCTCTCTCTTCCTCTCTCTTTCTCTCTCTCTTCTTTTCTTTCTTTTAAGTTTAATTTAAAACATTAGTTATATTTCTAATTAGTTTTGTAAAATAGTTACTTTTTAATTATTTTACTAAACTAATAGGAAATATAACTAATATTTTAAACTAAGCTTAAAAGAGAGATTCGTTGATAAAGGAGGAAGAGAGAAAGGAAAGAGAGAAAGGAAGAGAGAGAGGAAGAAGAAGAAGAAAAAGAAGAAGAAAGATAAAATAAAATAAAAAAGAAAAAGAGTTAATTACTCTTTTTCTTCTTCTTCTTCTTCTTCTTATATAATATATAATATACATAATTTGGATTAATACCCTATATTATAACCTACGCCCTAACCCGTAGGTAGGTTATAGAGAGTCCAAACTAACCCGTAGGTAGGTTATAGGGAGTCTGACCCAACCCGTAGGTAGGTTGGCCCTAGGTTATAGGGCCCTATAGGGCCCCATTCTAATCTCTACTTTTTCATCCTATCTAGTGAGCTACTTACATTCCTCGGGCACCTTCTCGAGGGTCTCTATAAGAGAACTCTTCAACTCAAGAGAGAGATACCTGTCTATTTAATTAAAAGTCTTTTACACAGATTTACGTTCTCAACTTCAACAAGGATGAAATTTTTTTGATTGATTGTCTCGCTTGACCAGATACAAAGAAAGACATTGACAACAAACGCTGGTCGATCTCTAATAAACAAGTTCGTCCTCTTGAAGGTCTCCAATAGTTCACCTCATGCCATCGCAATGAATGAATCACACTCGTCCAGAGCATCGATAATCAGTGTGGCAAGATTATTGGTAGTTAAAAGCGTAAGATTAGTTCTACCGTTTCCTTTCTTTGTCTAGCTAGCTTCCTTCTGTAGAAAGCTTGCTCTTGGATTTCTTTGTACTTCTTACTTGTAGGCTTGTGAATCGGCTTTTCTCTATCCATCTTAGACAGTTGTCTAGCTGTGCTACGTAATATCTCATCTGAATCTGTATGCCCTAATTCTATATCATCTCTTGTACAATAGAGATAGGCAACTAGCGCCGAATTCTGTAGAGTTGTTATCTATTCAAGTAGATGGTGAATACCAACCGAGCTTTGAAGTTAGTAGTTTTCTTGCACTCGTTTTTCTTTCTATATTAACTTACACTAAATTTGTTTTCCGCCTGAGCCTAGGGTTTCATGTAGGTAAAGGATAGACGAATCAATTGATTGATGACTTCCAACTTGTCAATTCTGACTTTCCAAGAGCCACATGCCGGCCGCTATTGTGTAAGCGATCCTTGGGGACATTTTGATGGTGTTTTTTGTACGGAACAGTAGATAGTTATCTAAGGATAGTAAGTCGCTTTCCTTTGTTTGTATTTGTCTAATGGATCGTCGTTCCCTTGAGATAACTGTTCTACTACCCTGTTGATATGGTTATTGGGTTTCATCGCGAATTGTAATATCTTCTCGGTAAGGATGCGTGCGATGCTCGGTATTTCTCTATCCCAAGTTTACTTATTATTTGAGAAGCCAGAAATCAATTCCTAAGTCTGACCGTTGCAATTTTGGCTGCGATAATGTCCATGGCGATGTGTCTCTTTGCGTGTCAGGAATGAGGTGAATAGTTTGTATTCTGTATTCTGTACGAATTATTGAAGCTATTTAGATGTCGGGTTGCTACACCATATGAGACTGCAAAATGAAGCTACCGAATATTGCAGTACCCAGTCCACTTGTAAGCACTATCTCTGACATGGCATTCTATGTCAATGAGTCTAGCATCCTTATCCACATCTAAATGACATATATTGACGTCCTTAAGTAACTGTTCAAAAGGCTTATCTATTAACTTGATACTCTTAGCAAGGCGTTTAGCAGTGTTTCGTCGAAAATGCAGAACGATTTGCCTGGGAAGATCAAGATGGCTATATAGAGTTTGAGGATTGAGCTAGGTACCGAGTTGAGGGTTGAATTTCTGTACCCAAATATCAATCCGCTCGAACACATCTCGGAGAATGAGCGTGCCCTCGCTTGGTTTCTTTACTGTCCACCGTTCTCGCAGACACTGCTCCTCTCTCCTTGTCTTTTGCAAGACGCAGCACTTCTTAAAGGACGACAGACAGGTTTTTCTGAACGACGGAAGTCGATCAATTGTTGATACTCTTCACTTAGGGACGAAGCAGCTAGTTCCGAGAGATTTTCTCTCCGAGTCCTGTTTGCGTCTTTTGAATTTAATAATAGCTTTAGGACTTGCCATCTCATTTCATTTATGATCGTTCTCAAGTTTGTCGATGCGTTGATAAAGTCACGACACGTTTTGGAAACCTGGCCAGATGTTGAATTTTCGTCTTTATCCCATTATCGGAACTTACGGGATGTCTTTGATGATTTTGATTTACTATGGCTTCAATGGGCGGGCCTACTGTCCATTTCAGTGCACAACCATCTCTGGTAACTGCATAAGGTCATTGGTGATCAAACCTGGTACTGGACATGCGGCGGAAAGACACCTTGAAGCATGGAGAGCCATCCAACGCTTGCTAGCAAGACCCTATTGGTGTCGAGTATGGATTATCTAGGAAGTCTTGGTTTATTTTTCTGGAATGATACCTTTGAATCGTTGCCAAAACTCGAACTTGTGATTTCAGCTGTGGACTCCAGAATAAGGAAACGCCCAGAACATTTGTTTCTCAGGGGTGCAATGACAGACAATGTGGCCTGGGGCGGCAAAATACCGCTCTAAAAGTTAGGCTTACAGGGCTAAAATATGAATGGCAACGTCACAAACCACAATCAAATCAATGGAATGTCCTCGATCGTGATCCAGTGAACGTTTGATCCAGTCTCACTTTCATGAAGTGGAACTCGTATTGTTCACCATGACGAACTTACATTCAATCTCTTATCTTCATCTAAGAGACGAGTAACTTCCCTGCCAGAGAATCTATCAACTTACACCAATACAATAGTACTCTTCAGCCCAGAGAAGCGTGCCGCAGTTTGCACCGTTGGTACCCAACACTGGATTCCACGTGTAAAGATTGGCATCCGTGATGCCATTCCTCGTTGCGAACGCATCGCATGAATCTCCAGAAATCGCAGCCGCGAAGTTGTTACAATTCGAAGCTATGCCCGCCTGCGTAGGCCCGGGAGCTGAAATACTCACGCAGTAATACTCTTGAGCCCAGAGCAACGTGCCGCAGTTCGCCCCCCCTGTGCCTAGCACAGTGTTCCATGCGTAGAGATCCGCATCAGTGATGTGATTTCTCGTTGCGAAAGCATCGCACGAATCGCCGGAGATAGCCTCAGCGAACGCGTTGCAGTTGCTGATGATGCCAGTCTGTGTTGGACCTGGAGCTGTCACTCCAGTTGATGTCGAGGCTACGCTGCTGCTGGTGCTTGTTGTGGTGGAAGCAACAGGGGCGGAGATGCCGACACAATAGTATTCCTTCGCCCACAAGAGCGTCTGGCAATTTTGTCCCGTGGATCCCAGCACTGAGTTCCAGGCATACAGCTGTGCCTCGGAGATACTATTGCGTGCAGCGAAGACATCGCAACTGTCATCCGCTATGGCTGCCGCATACAGATTGCAGCTGGCTGTAATGCCAGTCTGAGTTGGCCCTGCAGCTGTTACAGAAGTTGCAGTTGGCCACACACACCTATACAGTAGTATTCGCTGGCCCAGAGTTTGATCGTACAGTCCGCGCCATTAAGACCTAGCACGGGATTCCAAGCGTAGAGCTGAGCTAGTGTGATGCCTACACTTTTGGCGAAGTCAACACAGCCGTCTCCTGCTGGCAAGAGAGCATAGTTGTTGCAGCCGCTGACGAGACCATCTTGTGTTGGAGATGGAGCCGTACCGCCCGACACAGGATTCACAAGCAATGTTGCTGTTGCTGTAGGAGTTATGATTCCCCCAGCTCCACCTCGCTGTTGGTTGCCTGCATCGGCAGCAGTACCCAGTGGTGGTGTGGGAAGCGCGTATGTTGTATTTGTGCCAGGTGCACTTTATTATGTCTGTTAGTTATGCTTTTGAAAGACCAGGGATGATGGGAAAGGGCAAAGCAGTACAAGCTCACCTTCCGCAAACATATTGTCCTGTGGTCAAGCTGTCACAAAGTCCCATGACGTTTCGATTCCAGCTAAGAAACTGGATTGATGTTATGTTCAGAGCAGCGGCCTTTGTCGTACATGTTTGATTTGTTGAAATCAATTCCAAAGTGCACGCCGACGGCAAACACACAGCACTTGTGATTTGGCACGATGAACTACCAGTGAGTGTCTGTAGATCACCAGTGGTCACACCATATGTAGATGACAGGCTGTTACAGCCCAATCCGCTACTCACAGTCTGACCAGCACAAGTAGTGGCAGCTGCAGGCGTTGAGGACGTCGACGTCATCGTCGTGACTGGTGCTGTCTGGTATGGGCCAAGATTTCTGATCGTGACCTCTGGAAGCTGGGTGCTACAGACGTCTTGGATATCTTGAAGTTGGCCGATAAGATAGTCCGAGTGGTCAGTATCAGCTAGGAAAACGGATTGAATACGGTTCCAAAGTAGTCCGACAAAATAATTGTCACAGAGCTAATCATGAACAGTCAGTCACCCATTCGACGAAAGCTATGCAAAACTTACAATGGTATCGTTATATAGATTGGCCATCCGCACATTCTCAGATGGAATAGCAGACGAATTTCCTCCACATGTTGGGTCGGACGGATTGACACTGCAGTCAGCGCGCACAATATCAGAGCCTACCCAGTCCTGCGATTCCGTGAGACACCAAGGATGGGTTGGATCGTCTAACGGTCTTTCACACTATCAGTGAAAATGAACTGAACGGCACAGACTGCGGGATGCTATCTTACTCTGACATGAGGCACACAATGTTGAGACCATCAGTGTACCTAAGTGGAACAGAAGACGCTGGTATGGACTTTCCATAAGCTATGACATATTCTTCGAAGCATGGATCTCCCAAGGCGTCGAACCACGCTCCCGCATTCTGACTACAATTGCCTGAGCAAAGTGCGGTGATATTGTCATCCTGCCACCAGTAGTCATCGAAGTTACTGGCCATCTGAAAGAGAGTCTGGTCGCAGTCATCGACGGTTTCGTTTCTATCAACATCATGGCCTTAGCTTCTTGTCAGTATTTTGGAGAATGATAATACGCACAAAGCAGAAAGACAATCAGTCGATATGTTCAATGCCGCACTAAGCTTGACTGGGTCCAAACCACTTGGATACAAGTTGAAGGACGAGTTGGACTGCGCTGAACTCATCTGCACCCAACAGCCAAGAAGCCCGCAAGCCAAAAAGAACAGGGACAACATTTCGTCTCTGCTTTCAGGAGTCTGAGTTGAGTTCTGACAACTACACAGCAAATCGTCAACTACTTCTGTTATTTTGGAAGAAGAACAGCCTCCGCCGTGGCGGAACGCCTGTACGGTAGCATTTTCTTGAATCAATTCTACAAGGATCTCCTATCTGAAGCGCCCTTCATGTCAGAAAGGCCACCTCCTTTGAATTCAATCAATTCCAGAGACGGGCCTGGTTCTAGGTGGTGGCCAGAATCTGATGCAAGTGGAAGGTGGATGATGCTCATATCGCCCAGAGAAGCTTGTTTTTCATCTCCGCGCCAAATATACAGCTCGTGCCAGACAGCTGCAAGGGGAGATGAGCCAATATATGGCCCGTGCCGCACAGCTGCAAGATCATATTCGTCTTCGAAGTCAGCTGGAGAGAAGCCATTGCGATAAATTTAAGCCACGATCTCTGATCCACAGAGCCTGGAGTGGCTTAAGATACCCGTTAACCATCTTTATCCGTAAGTAATAACCCCGCGTCTTTTTCCCTGTTATGAGATTCTTGACTCCTATATAATCAGTACAGTAAGCCTTTCATGGATCTGAGGAACGTTGAGAGTATTAAGGGCGTCAAAAAGTATGCAAGTAAGCCACTTTGCTGTGCATTATCACACTCTAATGTTGTCAGCAGACTCAGAATGAAGTGAGGAAAATGCTGCGATATCCCCGCCCCGGGGGCACGGGGATCAAAAGTCACCAAAAGATTCAGATGATCAATACCCTGCGGCACATGCAAGGAACAGAGCTGTCGAGTCGATAGGCTTTGCTGTGTCTCTAACAGCAAATGCTGTGAACAATCGAATCTCCAGGTATTTGCAAGGCACATCATGCTCTGCTTGCAACATTGAACAATATGTGAACAGATGTCCAATCATGGTCGGTCAGGTCATCAGACACGGTCTCATCGATACTAGTCAGTCATCACACCTCTCACCCTTGCCACTTGGACATGAACTATGATATTGATACAATTGACTGTTGGCTACAACGAGGACAGGAGCCTGTCTAAGTAAGAGGTAGTCCTGAGCGCAGCGCAAGAGTTATTATCCGTTGATACTATTGCAATACATTGCAAAGATGGAACTTGGGCTCTGCATCATACTTCTCCCTCTGAGCCTGCTCTTCACCAGTATTCAGCAGGTGATAGCGGCTCCTTTCCATTCTATTGCTCCTGTCCTGGAGTCAAGGGATTCGCGGTTCTCAAACGTTGCTCTTCAAAACAGAGCTTTGCCAACCGGAACATGCAACGCTGACACGCGCTGTAAGTCTTCACACTCTCCTCCTTCCTCGCCTCCAATGTATCCAGATGTATTTCTCTGTTTCGAATACTTGCTGACTTCGAATCTGAGCTTGAAGGTGTGAACGCTGCGTGTTGTGGAATTGATGGCCTTTGCGGTTACTCACCAACACAGTGCGGATCGGGAAACTGGTACGTTCAAATTTGCGCTTATTTCACGTTTTTTGAGAGGGGTTGAGCTCCTCGTGAGATGACTCGTGAGCTGAGACACATTTCTCTTTGCTGGTTGTCTGAACTCTGAAAGAGAAAGGCGCTTCAGCTCATCCACTCATCCTCGGCTCTTCAAATGATTTCCAAAAGCCATACTAACATATATACGGCACTTCGAATTGTGATGCCAAAGCTCAGTGCGGTCAGTACGGCACAACCGGATCACAAACCTGTCCTCTGGACGTATGTTGCTCAGAGTTCGGGTATGAGAGACACTCACCGCACATGAATGAAGATCCACTGCTGATAGCCATAGATTTTGCGGCTCAACTTCCGGTTTCTGTGACACGGGATGTCAGGCAGGTTTTGGTGGCTGTGGCGACGTAGTCCGACCCTCTTGCTCTGCTAGCTCGAGCTCGAAACGCACAATTGGTTACTACGAAGCCTGGTCCAATACTCGCACATGCGATGCGGTCTCTCCTGAAGACCTGAATCTCAACGGCTTGACACATATCAACTTCGCCTTTGCCTTTTTCGATCCTACGACTTTTCAGATTGCCCCGATGGACGCTCCTAGCGGTGAACTGTTCAGTAGATTCACTGCAGTGAAAGCCAAAGCCAACGGATTACAGGCATGGATATCGGTCGGAGGCTGGAGTTTTACGGACCCTGGCCCAACAAGAAGCGCCTTCAGTGCTATGACGAGCTCGTCTGGAAACCGTCAGCAATTCATCACGGGTTTACTTGCCTTTATGAATCATTACAGTTTCGATGGCGTTGATCTGGACTGGGAGTACCCTCAGGCCGATGATAGAGGAGGTGTCACGGCCGATACGGCAAATTATGTTTCTCTTGTGACAGAGTTACGAGCTGCTCTTGGTGAGTTCTTTCGTAATCTCGAGTCCGTCAACCATGGCAATAGCTGACCAAGGATCAATCAGGCACGAAATACGGCATCTCCATGACGCTCCCAACATCTTACTGGTATCTTCATCACTTTGATCTCAAAAACATTGCCCCAAGTGTAGATTGGTTCAATTTTATGACCTATGATCGTAAGCGAGCCCACCACTCCTTCCAGGAGGTTTCGGATCCGAGTTGGGCTAATAGAACAAAGTTCATGGAGTTTGGGATGCAGCTTCCCTATTTCTAGGTCCTTACATCAACCCACATACCAATGTCACTGAGATTGATAAGGGCCTGGACTTGCTCTGGCGAGCTGGTGTTGAGCCCGCGAAGGTTAACTTGGGACTCGCGTGGGTAAGCAAGCGCAATTCATTTATATGAACGAGGATGTACTAACTATAAAAGTATGGCAGAAGTTTTACACTCTCTGACCCATCTTGCAGCACTCCAAACGGGGTATGTCAATTCACAGGAGGTGCGAACGCTGGTCCCTGCACGGATGCTAGCGGAATCCTGGATTTGGAAGAGATCGAAAGCATCATCGCAACAAACAGCCTCACACCAGTCTGGGACAAGACAGCCGCCGTCAAGTGGATAACTTGGGATAGCAACCAATGGGTAAGCTATGACGATGACGATACTTTTCAACTGAAGCGGACATTTGCAAACTCGAGATCCCTCGGAGGTACTATGGTAAGGAATGATTTGAAGAAAACACTGGAAAGAGCTCACCGTGACACAGATTTGGGCCATTGATCAAAGAGATCAGACTGCTGATAACGGTCTGGCAGCCACTCCGTAAGTCTTTCATCATCATTCTATATTCATTTATGTACGGCGTGAGCTAATTCATTCTTGTCAGCGGCATCACAACGCAAAATCAAGCCGACGCCAAACAGATGAGCGACAATCTAGCAGCAGGGGTAACCTGCTATACCACCGACTGCAACGTTGCTTGCAAAATAGGCACAAACGAAGTAACACAAATGGATGGACAGCCAAATCAACTCTCGACAAATGGTCGCTGCAGCGCTGGCCAGCACCGCAGTCTTTGGTAAGCATGGCTTTAGTCCATTTTCTCCCCAAGACAGGCTGCTTGCAAAATATTTCGATGTGATCATGAATATGAACATGATGTGCTAACATACAGGCATATTAGTTGCTCAGACGGGACCACCATGGGCACTTGCCAGTGGCGTGGGTATCGTGGGATGGGTCTCTCATGCATGGGCGGTTGCGCTGACGGAGAAACTGAAATCGTTAGGGACACCAATACTTTCGACAAATCGAATGGCGCCCAAGCGTGTACAGGTGGCACACAAAGTTACTGCTGCAAGGGCTTCACGCCATCGCCATCAGGGAGCGATCTCAAGACTGAGGCTGAGGACGCAGCAAAAGCAGCAGCGGAAGCCCTAGCTGAGCAAGCAGCGCTAGACATTGCTGCCAAGGCATTCTGTCTGTCGTTTGGCTGTTCCAGCGTTGCTTGCTCCTTTGGAACTGCTTGAGGATGTTATTCCTTTCATCGGTAGGTTTAAATTTCTCTTCAAGATTTTCGCTTCAGTCCCTCCATCACCATTGATTGAAGGCTGACTATTGTCCTTTCTTGCAGGCGAGATCCTGGACATTGCCGAAATCGCTGCTACCCCAGCACTCATCGATCTCTGTGTCAAAGATGTCGAGAAGGAAGGCAAAGCCGAGTTCAAGGTATTCGGGAAGGAGCACACACTGTCGATGGATAAACCAACAGCCACGAAAGAGGACCGACCTTCCGAGTCAAGCCATTCAAGTGCCAGCACCAGCTCTTGCGGAAACGCTGCTGCGAAAAGAGCAGATGAAGAAGGTCGATGTGACCCGCAGTTCAACAAAGTAGTCACCACTGCCATCGTTGATGATTGGGCTGCATCACCTGTCCATCCAATTCTTTGTGCTGCCTTCGGCCAAGCTTGTTACAATTACCGGTCTGTTGTTAATCGGGATGCAACATTCGAAACCATCACCTGTGCCTATCGAAGAATCCCCATGACTAGACGACCTGTATATAAAGCTTGATTGAGGCAGCACAAGACAGCTCTGTGGGACCCGCTAATAGTAAATCTACCAGTTGGTGGATGCTCGCCTGACGAATATCCTCCCGCTGTAATGGCGGATGTCAACGATGGGTTCGACATACTTACCTCAACCCTCGACGTAGCTCCTCGCGTCTTTGCGGATCGTGGGCAAAAGATTCGCTACCTGGCAGCTGCACAGAACGGGCCTGCTAGAAAACTTTTCGACAGGTGTGGCCAGGATCCAGTCAGGACTTTGGACAGTCCTGTTGAGTCTATCACGCGGCCCGGTCGTCGAAGAACACCAACCACCTTGACCAAGTATCGAGCCGTTTTCACCAGATCGCCATTTTCTTTGAATTTTGCTGGCTTGGACTCCCCAGCTGATAATGGAATACCTTCAAATCCATGTATCCCAACCGTCCAAGGTGTGGTACATCCGGGCTTCCAGCTCGCGATTGGGGGATGAGTGGTTTGCTACCAACGCGGCCGAATTGGCGTATACCAGCAATTATGCAAGTTCGCCCACGAAAAGAGATTGGATTGAGGGCCGTGGCCTTGTCATGATTGACGGCAATTCCAGTCGTGTAGCGACTCCGGAAGAGCTTCGACAGGAATTTGGTTTCGACTCGTGCAGCGATGATTCTTGCAGCAGGGAGCTGAAGGCTTTCAGAGCCGTTTCTGACGCCGTGAAGGAGGACTTCTCGCCACCTCCGCCACCAGCGCCGCCCACGAAACCTAGCGCTGTTGACGCGGAAGCCACATCGAGTCCTGTCAATGACACGGCTATTTCCAGAGACGAGCCAGTACTAATAAGCTTGCCGGGCTCGAGTCCTATAGACGCTGAGTTTCCTACAGAGACTGGTAGAGCTGCAAGTATGCCTAAGAAGTTTCCAAAATTCTCAAGACGAAGAGGGAATCACTAGTATAGACTGTCTCCCAACGAGCTGCGAACGTAAAAACGACATTTTATGTTGATCTGTCTTCAAGATCCTTAGGACTCTAATTCAGCTTTTCAATTTTCTTTGTGGCTAGTTTCCTCGTTTATGAATGCACAACTTGAAGAGCCAACAGAGATTTTGAGATGATGACAAGGTGGGTTGGCACAGTTGAGAGACTTTATCCACCTCCGTGAAGTAACTCCCCCTTTGAATCTTCACTCATTCACAACTTTCCTTCCCCACATCTTCGGTGCTCGACCCCTGGGCTAAAGGAAGTCCTCGCTTCTTCCAAAAGTTTTCGTTCTCGATCCTCATCTCTTCTCGCCCCACATTCATCATGTTTGTCCACCAGGGTATAACTGCTTGAATACAGGCCTCTTTTTGATACTTTTCAGTATCAGGCCATCCGTACTCACGATAGATTTTGCGCAAACCCTGTAGATATGATTGCCACATTAGTTTTTGTAATTCAACTTGCAGACATCTGAAACATAAGAGACAAATGCAGCTCAATCATAAAAGCACTCCACTAACCTCTATCTCCCGGAAATCACGAGAGCCAGGCTTCAGTGGGTTGACATGGAAGAGAAGTTCCGGTGCACCATAACCTTTGGGATCGAGATCATTCGGAACAGCCACAACTTCCATTTGACGGTACTCTCTCCGGCACGTCTCCAGCCAGTCTTTCAAAGTGACCGTCTCCGGATAGCACTCGCGATCGCGCCAGCCACGTGGATCCTCTGGCTCATACGTCGGTGAGTATTGGAAGTGGCCACCAGTGCAGTACATCGTGATGGTTCCATCGGTCGTATCTAACATGTAACGATGTCCTTCACGATCCAAGCCCGATGTCAATTGAACCACCCACGCAGGCCACTGTTTTTCTCCGCTACGTGGTGCAGCCAGTACGGGTGCTCACGCCATGCTTCTGGCGATACTGTCACACGTCTGTACGTCTGTAGTCGCACACCATTGCGGTGATCATGATCCAGGGCTGTTCGTAGGAGATGTATGGTAGGTGACGCATGAGTTCAATGGCTTCGGGTGTTTTGTGGATGCCGTGGACTGCAAGGCTTGAAGCTGTGATCTCGGGCCATCCGCCTGGAGGCGCCCTGGCGATGTTTGAGGCCGAGACATGAGGAAGGAAATTGTAGAATGAGAGAATGTCTGCAACGATCTCATCGCGGTTGTAATGCGCGATCTTGTTTTTGAGTCGAGGGTCTGGAAGCAAGGAGGAACTCTGAGATGTCATCTTCTTTTCGATATTTGAAGTTGCTGTCCTGAAGATTTGCGCTATTTTTGGAAAGCAGCGGAAATGTGTTTGCGTCGAGAGAGATTGGAAGACGAGGCAGCTTTGCTTCCTGCAGGCATGACTCATCAGATTCAAGCTGGTATTTTTAAATTATTATCCTTGTCAGAAGTGACAAGAAATCCTCGTCGTATCCCAAAGCTCAGTAGATCCAGCACCAAAGTTTCAAGCTTGAGCCGTTGATGAATGAACTGGCCTAACTACTGAATCGGAGGACGTAAACGTAGAGAGATGCCCACCTAGGTAGGTAGGTAGCTGAAAGACCGAACTGATCATTTGCGGGACACGTGATGTTTATGTACATTTCGTCGCCTGTAATGTGCTGCATCAACATGGTCTCGGGCTCTTGAAATAAGCAAATGCATCGTCTTCAAATCATTGAAATCCTCGTGCACACCGATGTCAGCACCAAATACTACTGGAACAAGACAGCCCAAGATAGGAAGGAACTCATTAGTGATGTCGAGATTCAGAACACAAACAAACTCTGGCTTGATGTACATGATTGCCATAGCGAACACCCAGTCGGGAGCTTCCCTTGACGTGTCTTGAGATTGAGTGTTGGCTTGATTTCAAAGAGCACATTTATTGTCGTTGTGTAAGGAGGCACACAGATCAGGAAGAAGCCTCGGCGGATCATTTAGTACATTAGAAAGAAGTTTATTCGGTATACTTTTGATGCTTAGATATTTATCATTTACTCAAGGTTAATAAATAGATATTGTATCCACTACAATATCAGAAACTAGTATACTGCTATCCGCAAAGAGAACTGTTTTCAAGGGAGCATATAGTTATCCCTCTATTAGATCTACGAGAAGTATGCAGCTACTAAGCGAAGGAAGGGAAAGAGGAAGTCTGTCAAACAATACTAGCGGGACTTTAAGATGCTCAATCGACGGCGGAATAACGATTGTTGTGTAGATCAAGAGATTGTTGTGTAGATCAAGAGATTGCATTAGACATTGTTTGAGTAATCTTACATTACTAATGTACTAAAAGTTAACTTTGACCTCGACACAACGTCTCTACCCAAGCCAGTGGTCAAAGCAGACGACCTACTTCTACTGCTCGTTCAGTACTAGGCTTAGGATGAATCTATCTTTCTAACAGAAGATAATCGACTTGACATAGCTACAATATTACTATTCTTATCCTACACAGTGGGAAGAATTGTACTTAATTGCACCTGTCGCTTAACTGTCCTCGTCACTTAGTCGTACCCGTCGCTTGACTCCAACTACCACATACACTTGCTTCTAGGAATGAAAAATAATAAAGAAGTATACCTCGTTTACATCCAGCAACGGTTCCAACACTTTGTAAGTGATTATAGCACAACAAAGCTAAACCTACTGAGTATTTCTTAACGTACTTAGTATTGCCATTTAGGCCGCCGAAGCCATCTAATCTCTGACCTATATCTAGAACTACTTATCTCGCATTTCTTGCTCTATATACTTAATCTATCCAACACTAACTAGATGGTTCTTAAGCAAGCCTTAAAGCTCTTTCTGCAGGGATCGTAGATTCTGCCCTCGCATGTCGCTCTGCGTTATTTGGAAAGCATCATTTACCACTTACTTCTCCTGCGCTCCCCAGAATTGTAATACGCTGTTGGGCAGTCTGAATTCGATTGAACTTATCCTTGCCTCGCTTTATCAACAATCTACCAAAGATAACTCGAGCTATGCGCAAATTCAAGCAGAGCTCGATTAAGCGCTCCTGCTCGTTATCTTTCGACGAGATAATTACCAGTCCGAGGTTGGGTTGTTAAAAGCAAACTCAAAGAGCAATGCTTGGGTGTTAGCGGCTTGTTTTGAGGTTAGCTTTTTGTTGGAGAGTTGTCCTGTTTAAAACTAAGAGCTCTAATATTAACGGGATTTTTTATATCTCGATTGCAACCAGTCAGCTTACTTTCGCAGAAGAAGGGGAAACGAAAAAGGAGGATAGTGATTACGATGGTGACGATGATGATGATACCTTAAACAGCACAAATTGGATTGCGGTTGCAAACATCAGAGGGAATTCTTTCTTTGCCAAATACACGAGGATGGCATGAGCGTCATCTGTTGTCATGGCTGCAAATGAGCCTCGAGTTTTATGAGAATCTTCGATGCATACGATGGGCGCGTTGGAAACGCAGCAATGCGACAACAATCAGGTGTGCTACGAGTGAAAGGATGGTGAGTTGGACAAGGCGAAGCGGCCATTACCATTGCTATTTGAATTGGCATTGAAATTGGCATTCTGCGTCGAGGAGGAGTGAGGGTGCTGGTGCGGGTGCTGATATTGGCTGTTTCTGAGAAGCCGGATGGAACTCATTTTCTTTCTTTCTTGCCTCTTCTTGGACCTCGAAACAAAAGTGAGAAGAGTGGCGCGATGAGGAGGGGAAAAGATTGGTTGGTTGCTTGGGTGGGGTTTCGTGTTGTGTTATGTTGCGTTGTAGAAATTCTGTCATGAGTCTTGAGTCTTGTGCTGCTGCTGTCTGTCATTAGATAAATCTGGGATTGTTGATTATTATGTTTGTTTGTTTGCCGCTTCCTGGCGATGAATTCCAATTCCAAATCAAATCAAATTAAACCAAATCAATTCAATTCAACAGAAGTATGACGATTAGCTAGGATATGTCATTGTGCAACCCTGACCTTTCCTTTTCACCTCCCGTCGCTTCGTGCTGTCACGTGTATGCATAAAAATGCAACGAATGACTGAAACGAATGAATGTCCTACCATTATAATCACTGCTATGCCTAGTCTATTAAACTTATGGTCTACTAGGTTGATTGGGGTGAGTTGTGACACTATGAAAGACAAATCTCGATATCTACGTTCTCAGTAAGCCTTAATGCTCTCAGGTACACAGTCTCAAAGATACGGCTTTTTTTCCGTATGAGAGATAAAGATGCCTGCATAACCACCGTCAACAGTAGCCTTATGCACAAGACCCAAAACCGATTTGACACTGTCTTCTGGCTTCGCAGGTCCTTGAAAGGTGGGTGAATATTCCTTAAATTTCCCAAACATAGCCATAGCCAACTTTCCTTCCTCCTCGGTTTCTATCAAAACGATGTCAGCAAAAAGCATTCTTCTTTCACTTGTCAAGACGACGACTACACACCAATCTGAAGACTCCCGGTGTCTACAGCACCAGGGCATATAGCCATGACGAGGACGCCTTTCTCGCGGTATAATGCGCTGAACTTGGCCACGGCCATATTAAGTGCTGCTTTGCTCATTGCATAAGACGTGGCTTGGAATATATCGGCCTTGAGTGTCATCTCAGGGTCCGATATGCCTGTGGAGATGGCAATTACTTTCTTTGCCTGACCTTTTAGAATCAGGGGCATGAAAATATTGAATAGATGGACAGGGCCGATGGTATTGACTCGGTAGTGCTCAATCAAGTCTTCTTCGAGGGCCTTTGGATTCTTGCTCCTGTGGGAGAATTAATCACAAATCAACTATACTAGGGGGATATTTGTCACTCCGGCTAGAACTTACAGAGTATCAAAGCCAACCATGGCAGTCTTAGCTTGAAGCGCGGCATTGGCTATGATGTAATCAAGTGTGCCATTCGTTTTCTCAGAAACATACTCTGCTGCTTTCTACACAATCTTCGATTCAGTTTCGACCTCAGATTTGTTTGACCACTCACTAGCCTACCTTCAATGCCTCAGGGTCCGTGGTGTCGGCTTCAATGATGTGAATATTTTTCCGGCCTATTTCAGCGGCAACCTTGGACTCGACGGCTGCTTTGTTGCGGACGAGGCCAAAGATGGTATTGGCTGGATTTTCAGAGAGCTGGCGGAGGAACTCGAACTAGATGATGGATTTGTTTTATTAGTTACGAGATTTGTACATGAAGCAGGATGAGAGCATACGCCAATACCACGAGAGACTCCAGTAATCACGTAGGAAGACATTGGAATAGAAATTTGATGGTTGATAAAACTGAGGTTAGTAAGATGATGGATGGTTCTAAGACGCTGTTCTGAGAGTTGATAACCCCAGAAGAAGAGACGCAATAGAGCATGTATTTATATGGATTTGGAACCATCTTTGGAGCCTTGTTTGCTTGCTTTTTGATTTCCAATCTGCTCTATTTTGATAATAATATCAGATGGTGTGTGTATGTATATCTTCTCTACTTCGTAAAGCGAGGGTCCGCTTTAAATTGCCAAGACACAGAAAAGTTGCCCTTCTTCTAAAAGGAGGAACATAAGCGGGATGATTAATCAAAAATGCGAGAAGTCAACAGGGGGTGTCATTACTCCGTGCGCACTAGCCGAAAACACTAAAATAAGAAGAAATATATAAAAATTAATATATATTTAAATAATACAATAACATTACTATTTATTACCTCTAATAGGTTTCCTACTACTTTTAATAAGCTCTATATATTTTTATAGTATATTAGAAATATAATCTTATATCTCTTATATTATAATTTTATTTTATTCCTCTTATAAAGCTTACTTTATTTCCTCCTCTAAATTAAAAACTTTATAATATATCTATTATTTTAAAATAGCTTAAATACCTTTAATTAAGTTTAGATTAAAGCTCTAAGTAAAATAAAAAAGGTTTTATATATTATATTACTCTTTATAGTTTTATATAAGTTTTTTTATTTTTATATATTATAAAAAGAATCTTTATCCTCTTAAAGAAACTATTATTTATTATTAATTAATTTTATAAACTTAATAGTTTAATAATATATTAGTAGAAGATACTTAATATAATACTTTTAGGTTATTATATTACTCTTAACTTTAACTTTAACTTTATAAGGTTTTCTAGCCTCTTATTCTTATATTTAAAGTTAATATTTAGCTTTAGTTTTAGTTGTTAAGTATCTTTAAGGTTTTAAAGAATATAGAGGTTATTTAACTTTATTTTACTTATTATTATAAAACTTTAGTTTATTTACTTTCTCTTACTAAGAGATTTATACTATAATATAAAAGTATATACCTTTAAGAGAAAGTCTTTTTTTAATATTTTTAGAATTATTATATATTCTTCTTTCTTAAAGTATTTAACCTTAAGCTTAAAATATTAAATTAATATATACTTTATTAGTATAAATAATATAATTAAAGAAACTAAAGAGAAGATTATAAAAGTAAGTATATTTATAAGTTATTTAATTTTATATATTCTTAGCTAATATAACCTTCTTAATAAAAGTATAATATATCTCTTACTTTTATTTATATACTTCTTTAACTTTTATTATAATTAGCGCTTCTTAATAAGTATATTATAGTATCTAATTTAAGCTTTATATAGTTATTTTTAGACTAGATTTTAAGAGGGTGAAATAAGTAGTTTATATATTAATTTAATTACCTTAGATTAATATCTAAGTATTTATAATCTCTTCCTTATTAATTTAAAAGTAATAAAACTTATATCTTTAAGTTGTTTCTTTTATTTTCGACTATAGCTCTTTAAGATCTTATAGTTACTTAAAATGTATCTTAATAACTTTGTATTACTGTTATAGTGTAATATATTAAATAATTAACATTTCCTTATAGTTATAGCTTCTTTGTTAGTAAGAGGTTTAGGGGATAGGGTACGCAAGGGATTTGAGCGTGTTGGTGGAGCTATATTTATAGTATATGATGGAGTTATGTTATTTTACGATTTCACGATTTTCACGATTTGGTGTTTTCGGCTAGTGCGCACGGAGTAATGACACCCCCTGTTGAAGTAGTTAGGTCTTGATAGGGGGGCGGGAGGTCGCCCGAGTCCCGTGATAAAGACCTACGATTTACCTATTACCCTCTCCACCTCCCCGTGCAGCGCATTTGTCAGCCTGTCATAGAAAAATGGCAACTTTTTTGTAGATGCTTAACAATTCTCAACTTATTACACTCACAGTCAAGGAAGATATCGGAGACGAGGATACCCTACGAATTGATCCAGAATGCATGCGAATGTGTGCTGGGCTTGCAAAGGTACTGTACTGTCCCTGTCTAATAAGTGAAGTAAGTGCATCTAGGGGGGGCAATTACTTACTCAAGCGCTACATACAGACTCTAGGGCAGTTTGCAACCGCGCACACCCACGTTGTTCAAGGTGCGCTAAGTCCAATAGACCATGTCAGTATGGGTTGCGGCTGTCGTGGCCAAAGGCTACCAACACGAAGCGGAGCTTGACCCATTCCCTTCAGGATGTAGTTGGCACTGCAAAAGGTTTCTCTCAGGCGAACTTTGTAAATGCTACATCATGGGATATGCAGCTCCACCATTACCTGCGGATGAATCAAGGTTTATTACTCACTCACGGGAATTTACCTATCACCCAACTAATGCTCTAGCGATAGGACTTGGTAATTATAAGGGATTTGCCTTTCAAAGACTCGATCCGCCTGTGGCGCTATCATGGCTCCCAATCAACCTGGGTTACGAGGAAAGAGAACTTCTTAATCACTGTAAATATAATACTAACTTATGAAATTTTATCAAGCTGACACGTGCAGTTATGTATATGGCGTCGTCCACACTGGCCATTTTCGAACCTGACAAGAACGAATTCTTAAGTCTTTTGATGCGTCTAGCTCTTTCAGACAGTTCACTGTCTTCTATGGCTGTGTTACAATCGGCGTTGGCGCTTTCGTCCTTCCACTGGCATGGTCTACAAGCAGATGTTTTTCGGTTCAAAGCGCGCGCTCTCCGTGCACTGATCACATCTTCCAATCACACTATTGAAAGTCCCACGGTAGTTCAACATATTGCGGCTAGTATGATACTGTGCCACCTTGAGGTATGTTCAAGCATGGGTCTATATCTTCTTTTGAACAAACACTCACCAGCACTCAAGATGTTCGGAATGCCAAATTCATTAACCGTGTGGTTCTGTAAGTGACGTGTGTGTTCTATTTATTTCCACTTCCTTAGCCTAGAAAGATATATCCGATCTACTGTGTTAGTTCTTCTGCTGCATTTTGACGAAATGGGTGGCCTGATTCTCCAAAGACATTGCTAAACAGAATCTTGGATTCTAGGCCATTTAAGTGAAGCTAGACGTTTGATCGACAACGCAGGCCTTGACAGCCATAATTTTCAAGGCGAATTTTCCAGACTTTTGAACTGGGTAGAGTATCATATGGTGATAAGTCGGTTTAGCCACCGACACTGGTATGTAAATGTGGAGCCTATTAAAAGAATCACAAATTCTGCACCTGCGGAACCGGGAACTTGCCACTTACGAAAGGTTAGGCTGAAGAATATGAAAATTCATCTCTGCAACGTCATTTATCTAATATGAGATAGGTTGAAATTGCATCGCACTGCTCGCATGAAATTCTTCGACATTTCTATATTATGTTCGAGATGATTCGGAAACCAACAGACCCACTATACCACACACCGACGAATACGAAAATTCCTTGCGTTGCCTCGAAAACAGGATAACTAATATTGTCCCGTTAGCACCAGAAGGTATATCCGGTAATATGTCCAGCGCGAGCACAGCCGCCTGGGTGGCTGCAATGGAGCTTTTCAAACTAGCTGCCCTAATTTACCTCAAAAGAGCATCGAGGAATTATTCAGGAACCTCCCCTCAAATAGATGAAATGGTTGAGAGGGCCCATATACTCCTTAACGACCTAGAGACCTTCAACCCGGCCTTTCCACTGCTGATTATTGGATGCGAGGCTCGGACAGATGAGCAGAGAATGAGAATCCTAGAACATATTGAAAGAGCAATGAAAACCTCGAGTTTGAGGAGTTTGCATGGATTGCTGAATATTCTCCAGCAGATATGGGTTCAGGACGACCTTGCTGCTGTTGATTATGAGCTGAATTACTTGAGTCGGTTGGATGCTGTAATATCTTCTTATCGGATAATGCCGAGTTTTGTCTAATATGAGAAGGGACTTCTCGAATTTAGTTAGGATAGGATAGATAGGTAAATAAGAGGAGATCCGTCTTCCGTGAGATGTTGTTGCTTCGTGGATTCGACTATACTTTCTTATATAAGGTATCTACTGAATCTTTATAAGAATCTTATTTATTTATTTACTCGTGATATATCACCATCCAAGCGAACTTATAAATCTATCTATCTTTCCCTTTTTTCTTATCGCGTATTCATTCATCTTTTCTTTTTTATCTAATCAATGCATACAGGAAGGAGTCACAACTTTTTACCAAAACCAAAAAGTCAACTCACTCACTTTCCACCCTGCTGATTGATTGGCTTATTAGACTTACGGCACATTTACCAAGAAATAAATCTCAGTCTTGTTGTAATCTCAGTACCTATACTCTCCTCGTTACTTCGTATAAAAGTCTAGTTTACTGTAACTAAAAAGCTTATTAGCCCCTTGTAACGAACGAACGGCACACATAAGCGATCGATCGATCACCTGTCTATCCTAGTGTTGACAATAATTTTCGCACGGCAAAGCCCAAATTGGAAGTAAATCAATCTTGGTTAGTTAACGGGAAGGGAAGGGAGAGCAGGAACGTCGTCGTGACTGAGCAAACCTGATTAAAGAGAGAGAGGGTGAGGAGTCGAGGGCGACCCGAAGAGCAGGAGCGCCTGAACAGACTCGGCGATGCTGACTATAGTTACTGTGCCGTGTTGGAAGCGAATCAGAATCTGAAGAATTGTAGAGCTCTCTATTCATAAAAATTGCAGCGTCTAGATGGAGTTTGGACAGAGACGAGACTCCAGCAGTAATCGGTGCAGCGGATGTCACCACTATTAATGAATTCATCCTATGATAAGTCTGATGGAGAGCTTATGGTGTCCGAGTAATAAGGCTTTTAATAAGCTGTAAGCATGGTCCACCTCTGGAAATAATAAGGGCAATAACAACCTCTCGTAGCTTGTAAGCGACAATGGTAGTAGCTCGCTGGCATGCAGTCTCGATTGCCTGCCTGTTCAAATTATTAGCATCGATTTTTACAAAACATAAAGTATCATAAAATAAACGTGGGGAATAAAAGAATATGGTTATCACAGAGGGGCAGACTCGTGACTGTTCTGCGCGTCTGTGCGTCTACTCGTACGCGTCTCCGAGAGTTGCGACGCGAATTGCGACAGGAGACACCAACACCAACACCAACACCAACACCAACATCAAAATCAACCAGCAACCAACACTCCACGTCCATTCCATTTCTCGCCCCCTAGGCCTTTACTACCACATCCTGTACCAATGGTGTCATCTGCATCTGCCACAAGTCCGCCATCATCCCAATCTCTCAAGAAGTAAGTTACTATGACTAGTCGCGTCCACAAGACATATGGCAAGCCTTTCAACAAGCTGCGCGGCACATACCACGACATTGGAAGCTCCTCCCTACCTACTGATCGAAACCCACGCTCAACGGCCAACAATCGCATGACACCTTTGCTCCAAAGTAACCAATCTAAAGATGTGCTCGACGCTCCTTTCGCCGAGGAGGAAGAGGACACCGATTTTGCGAGCAATGGTACAGAATCTGATCAATCCGGCGAGCCCCACGGTGTGGCAGCAAAACCACAGAAGGCAGGAAAGGTAGACTTCAGGAAGCATACCAGAGAGAACGAAGGCGCAAGCGCAATGAAGACCGTGAAGAAGATCGATAGAAACCGCCATCTTCGACCCGCAAACAATGGTGGGAAATCACGGAAGGATTCAAAGAGGGCCATACATGCCACTGACGAGTCAACGGAGCCATCAGACACTATAATTGCCGAGGGAGATGTTGATACTCAATCCGTTGAGGAAGTCGAAAATGTATATCATGTAGATTCTTTCGTAGAGTATACAATTGATTCAAAGGTGAATTTGCACTTCTGATTTCCTTTGCCATGATCTGCTCGCTAAGCACTTGTTTCGTTTTGTAGGGCGAAGAAAGGGTTCTTGTTCGGTGGCAGGGATGGCCTAAGTTGGAAGATCATACATGGGAGGCTGTTGAAGAACTCAGGTACGTATATTAACAGGTGGCCGGGCATCTCTACAATCAATGGTTAGATGCTGACTTTATATCTGGCAGGGACACATCCGGGCACGAGGTTGTTCGCATGCTTAAGCAACAACTGCCTAAACTTCGACTCGCATATATCAAGTCTTTCAAAAAGTAACCTTATGTGCAGCTAGCTATCTCTGCCCCTTCTGGGCTGTACTTCTTGTACTTTTCTAGTTCTTGAAGAGCTAATTTATGGGATCTGGTTTATGGGATTTGACATATGGGACCATAGGAGTCTGGGATATCGGAGGAGTTCATTCACGAGTGTAGATACCCGGCTGCTTAGCTATATTTTCGTTCTTAATTCAAGTGCTTGATTTCCTACATCAATTGGTGATTCCGTATGTAGAAGGTACTACTAAGACACTACGCCTAGTAGCAGTTCTCTTCTCCCCATAGCTAGCTATGAACGCATGGATAGTCTACGATCAAGTAAAAGGTTTATTGTATATAATGTACCTGACTTAGAAAACTTTTACTTCGAGTAAATGAGGCCTGAGGATAATATTCTTCTTGGCTAAGGATACAATTTCGTTAAAACTCGCTATATAGGTAGGTAAATAAGCGTGTTCGCTTGCAGTAGTACAGTACAGGGCTGTCTGCGGGAGCAACCGATGAGCTGGGATGATTGAATGGTTAACCTTTATATTGATGAAATTAAATAGTATTACTTACCTATACGACTGCTTCTCTCCCCTCTCTCCCTCCTTTCAACCAAACCCTAGCACATGCTCAGTCTTATCTCTCCCGAATTACCTCGGCGTGATTACGAGAACACGTTCTGGCTAATACACAGAAGGAGATGACGATTGCGATGCAGTCTCGAAGACTTGCTTGAGCGTATATATAGAATATTGTTGGCGAGCTGAAAGAATATTAGGAGCGTTGTGGAAAGCTTTATACGTGTAAGATTTAATGTTACCCTGCTCGTCTACATCTCTCATCGTTTTGGTAAATAGAAGGCATAGAATTTGCTCCATATTTAGATTTTCAAGCAATACTCCTACCTCTACCTATGTACAGTCTACCTTGTAATAAAAATGGATTCTTATTGCACCAATCCAATGGTCTAAAAGTACCTTCAGTTTCTAGATTACACTATCGATCACCTATCGCCACTATCACCCTTTCCACAAAGGGATTTGGGCATTCACTGATTGGCATTTAATGGATGGATGAATAGATGGCGTTTTTCTTTTTGTTTTTCGGTCCTGATAACGCGTCTTTTTGACTTGGGCTTGGATTCTGGTTCTTGAGCGTTGCGAGATTTTGTCTTCTAAAGCATGGCAGGATAGCGGCATCTTTGGGTGTTATTGGTCTTCGCTCCCTGGGTTGGTTGGTTGCGTTTGGTATTTGGCTATAGTGCATTCGTCACTATTTAGCATACCCCGTTGTCCATTTAGCCTATTTACATAATTCAATACATGATTCAAGAAGCCAATTTGCACACCACAAGAAAATACATCAATGACTGGAAATAAATGTGCAGGAAAGTTTTGTCACAATATCACAACCTGGCATCTTGCAATAGACTTCATATTTTGGTTAATACTACCAAGTGACTACCTATGTACACGATCTACACGTCTTGAAGCCTTTTGTCATACGGGTGATAGCGACTACATAGATGAGGGGAAGCGGGTATATTGCAGGGCACACCGAGGCAGAGACACCTGATAAAGTGCGGTCCGATCCTTTTTCTTCAACTTCCTTTCTTTCTTCGACCTCCTCTCTAACCTTCTTACTAACGTAGAGCCCCTCTTCCACAGGAATTGCGGTGCAACCAAGACTTTGCCTAACTAACACGGCTGAATCAACATATTACAATCCTACTTAGAGATTTTTCTTTCTTTCTTTCTTTCTTGCTTTCTTCCCAGAACTACCAGGACTTACTTGGACCAGCAGTAAACTCAAGTCGATGACATCCAATCAATCAATTCTAATTTCAATTCTTATTCTTAGACTAGGTAGGTATATACGTACCTACTTACCTATCGTAGTAATACCTATACGTATACCTATATCACCAACTCTAAGACACGGCGAGAAATTTAGAAACAGATGCGAGCGAGCGAGCGAGAGATATTAAGCGACAGTAATGCAAAGATCGAGATTGAGATTGAGATTGAGTAAGTATAGGAAGCGAAGATAAACCGTTTCAAATATGCTAGGGTAGTATCGAGTGATTCAAGGATTTAGATAATGAAGGTCCGGGGGAGGAGAGATTGTGATACTGGATAGGTGTACAGACCTGTTGATCGAGGGGGTCCTGATTGAGTACAAGGGGGATACTGTACTGTAAGTAAGCTGTAGAGGAGGGTTCGTCAGCAGGGAGAAAGGAGTTCGAGAAATAGATTGATTGTTTGTCTAGCTGAGAGTGAGTAGATGGTTAAGTATACCTACCTATTGTGTTTTCTACACTTGTCTATCCCGTTAAGTTAGTGCAGAAAGCAAGGGTGATGTAATGCAGATTTAGAATAGTAGGAGATTTATACTAGTGGCGGCGTGGCGCGCACTACTTAGGTCTTAATGATTTGCTTTATCTGCCCTACTTCTATTTCACTATATTCATCCACCTACTGCAGTTAATTCAGAGTTACTTTCTAAAATTACATCACAAGATTCTTATCGGTAATCATAAACCCACTAGAGGCAAAAGCACTTCTTACCCCTTTGAAAACACTTCTTAACCCTTTGGAACGCTGCTTCTCCTAGTATTTGCACATCATCCTCACACCACAACTCTGCTGTACGATATTATCTAAAGATGAATAAATTATTTCTTTGAACGAGTAAAGATATATATAGTTAAGGTAGAGAGAGTAAAAAGAGTTAATTAATAGTATTATAGCAATATTCTATTTGCTTAAAAAGGATTGAGACTCCAATACTAATTAATTAACAGCTGTAAGATGTAATGTAATAAAACAATAATGTAACGATGCATTTAAATTCAAATTCAAATGCTTCCGAAAACGTAAGTACAAATGTAAATAGAGTGAGTACATTGCAATAATACCTCGCAAACTCCCAGCCTTGCACTAACTTCCTCGCTTAACCCCGTCGCTTAGTTTCCTCGCTTAACTTCCGAGAAGCAAGCTTACCTGCCTCCAAGGACTAAGGTCTAAGGATCTACATCTCGGTATTGGGAATAGATGGGAATAAGAATACTCACAGTATAACCTGTCCGGCTCTAGATATGATCGTTCACTTCTGAGATGTCAATAAGAAAACTTAAGCCGTATTTCGATCTCGGCAAGACTTCTCGAATTGTAATATTAATCTGTGTTTGAACAAACCAACAACATTCATTGCATTGTACGCCCAGGACCTTCAAGATCCCGAATCTCCCTTTTTTTGACTGAAAGTTGAGGGGGCTGGGCTCCTTGGTATGAGCGATTAGGTGTTATGAGCGATAGCGGAGATGAAACTGACTACTATGGGTATTTCTGTCGAAGTGGGTAGGTAGTACGGGCTCGGAACTTGATAAGGTGGCTGTAATCTGTTTGTTTGGCTACGGCGACTGATCTTTGATACTACTGTATCACGCTCAATCAAGACACCAACTATACACTATGGGATCAGTTCTGCGAGCGCAACGACCAAGCAGAAGTATAAATGAGGAACCACTGCGCAAATTAACGGTGGAGTACGGAAGGTAGCTATAGATGGTTCAGGTGTTGTCGTAAGCTAGTTACAAGTTCGTATGAAACTTAGCAGCAGTGTCCATTCTTTCCCCACCACCTCCTTCTAGTCATCGCCCTTCATCGCCCGACCAAATGCGCGTATACTAGTCAAGACTCAGATAGTGTGGGAGGAGAAAGAGAAGAGGAGAAAAAACTGGAAGAAAGAGGGTGGATCTCTATGGTCGACTTGACGATGACGATGATGTATCCAGTATAGAGGCGTGTCAGGTTGTCTTCGGAGAGACGAAAAGAAGAAGGAGAAATTATGACAGGTACCGGGATCTAGAGAGGGGGCGGAGGGGGCGGAGAGAGAGTTCAGTGAGCCGAAGGTGTTTAGAGATATTGGAAGAGGAATAAGAGCAGGAGGAGGATTGCTAGCGCTAACAAAGGCATTGAAGGTGTTGGGATGTTAACATACCAGCGGAGGTTGTTGTTGATACCAGAGTGATGCTAGTACTACTCGTGATGTGTTCCTGATACTACCAATAGTGACGATTCCAATGGAGTTGTTGTTGTTGTTCAAGACTAAATTAAATGATACCTACTGTATGGAGGTGAATGTCCGAGACACCATTCCCTTTTCGATTGATGTACAATACTTCTTGACTGGAAATTTAACCTTGATTCCGTACAAAATTGACACCCCTTATTTATGATAGCCTACGATGGGATATAAATAGCCCATTGGTTTCAGAAACGAGCGTTGCCTAGAATGATTTGAGACGGTTGTCTATTTAGGTTGTAGATTGGTCGTAAAGTACAGTTGAGAACTCAGTTGGAGCCGCTGGCGCATAGTACTTGCTGACAAGTGATGCAGAAATAAGCAGATAATATACTATTTATGCTCTGAATCTTCCTACTTATAATTTCACTTATCACTTGATAATTTGTGTGCAAATAGATTTATGTAAACGAAGTTCCATTTATCCCTAACCACTTCTCGAATGTAGTGTATTTCCTTTCTCTAAGGTACATGAAGCCCAAGTAGATGGCACCCAGCCATGGTAGCCCCAATGACGGGATGTGTCATGATTGTCGCTGATAGATTGAATTCTCGCCGTGTCTTATCCACACCTTGTAGACACTCAAATTTGGAAGTAGCTTAGTTGTGTGGGAATGTAATCTCAGACTCGCCAACGACTTTGTCCTTTACAAGAACAGCAAATTGTAAGTTTTCTCCTTTGTTGCCAAAGGTTACCTGGACTTTTAAATCGAAGTAGAATATTCTTTTCTTCAAACGGCTGTTGTAATTCGAGTCGCCCACGCCTTCAAAGTCGAATGTTGAGGGAAGTGTGCATGTGATGACACCAACTCTTTGGACGCCTGAAACAATTAGGATTAGTTGAAACAGATTTAAGTTCTGGGAGATGCGAAAGCACGAATGGAAGGGAAACTTACTGGTATCATCTGTGTACTCGGCCTGATCCACTGCTCCCGATGAATAGAGAGTAATGTTAATAGAGACTTCCGTACAGGGGAAATACTCTTGATCTAGAAGGTAGGAACTATTTGTGCCTGCAACAATTGCATCGCCCTTATGTTATTAGTTCTAATCATTCTATATGATCCACCTATTTTTGCTTACCTTGCTAGTGACCCACATCATTCTGTCCGCGCAGTATTTCTTGTTATGTATCTTGTTAATATAAGCCTTTACCTCTGGATCAATGTGTGTTTTCTGAAAGACTTTCCGCAGCTGAATCCATAATGCAAACGTGACTTCTTCTTCTTCATTTTTGGGGCAATACCCTCTAAGCCACGAATTGTTGCTCCACGAACAACGGCAGCTTGACTAGCACCAATATCAAAAACCAAGCTCAAACAAAGGGATGACGATAAATACATACGGGTTTTCTGGGCACATGAGTCGAATATTGCCATTCCGTCGGCACCATGCTTTGAGCGTAGTGTTGAGGTAAGGAGACTCGCTAAATCCACCGACCAGGATAATTCGCTTTGCATTATCGTTAGCACCTAACCGAGCAGCAGCAGAATTTACATACATCGATTCCTTTACTCTTCAATTCTTTAACTTCGGTAACCTGCTGGGCAATGAGCCGAGTTATCTCATCTAAAACCGGATCGAAGAGGTTCTTGATATCGGAACTGCATGATCAGATTAACAACGAGAGATCTGTAGATGGGGATGACTTACTATGTCAGTACTACAATTCTCTCCTCTCGGTCATAATACTTGGAGTTGGGAACATCAAGTTTAAGGCCTTCAATCTCCCTCGAACCAAGGTCATTGTCGTATCCAAATTGCAACTTCACCTTCTCAAAATTGTTCATAAAGGCGCTTCCTGGTCCCTTTTTTTCATCTGGAACACTCCTATAAGCGTCTCCGAAACGATTTGCAAGAAGGTTATGGAAGTTGCGGTCTATGTATGTGCCGCCACACTTGCCTCCTGTGATAAATTTAAATTAGCTAGTGTACGTACTAATACTGCCTTGAGCGGCTTCTTACCGACTCCAACGCAAAGTTCCTCAAACTCTAACTTGGGAGTTACAGCTGAGATATTGTACGTTGTAATGTCAACGGTGCCACCGCCACAGTCACAGATCAGGATATGCTCCCCTTTCTATAGATGATCAGTTGGCAGTTTTGGTAGATGAATGAGAACGTACCTTGACGGAGTTTATCATACTAGGCTCAGAGTAGACTTTCAACGTGGCAATGGCTGCAGCCTCGGGCTCAGAGATCGTGAAAACTTCGTCTGAAGATCGACTACCGAAGCCCGCTGCTTTGGCTGCCTTCAATGTCAAATATTTTGCTTCCTCTGACCATATAGCCGGCAAGGTAATCCAGCACTCCATAGGTGTCTTGTCGAATGTATCTTCGCCTAAAGTCTGCTTCAGCTTTCCAATTACATAGCTGTATAAACCGGCAAGAAAATCTTGGCAGACGCCCTGCGCATCACGGAAAGGAGGTAGCCGCATCATTCCATAGCCGGAAAGAGAGTTGAGTCCAGGGTCATCGAAGCGACCGGAGGCAGCACCCTTGTCAAGCAGCAGCTTGGTCCATGAATAAGACTTGTATCTTGATTCAACCTCATATCCCCACTTGTCACTACTGAGACTTGGGTTTTCCTTGCTATATGCCAACCGGGTCGGAGCTTTCCAAGAATCAACAATAATTCCAGGCCATTTTGTGAAGATGGTCACCGTGTTGTGATTAATGTCGGCGCCCTTGTGCGTAGTTGCATAACTGATACCTGGAATCAAGTCAGTTGAGAAGGTAAGCATAAGCTGCGGAGCAATGACCTGAGAATGTTGTGCCGTAGTCAATACCGACAATTAGCTTATGACCGGAGCCATCGCCTAGAATCTCGCGCTCTAGATTCTTTCGATGATGATCAGAAGCCATGCTGTTGGGTAGAGCAATCTGAAATAAGACAAAGTAGATGGTTATTGGCGAAGACAAAGTCAGGACGTTGTCTCTGGGATGTAGGATCTAATCAGCTAAAGCCTTGTATTGAAGAGGGAGATCGAGCTTGAATAGAGAGATTTTGTGTGAGTATTGATTGACAAGAAAGGTTGACGAAGAGTGCGAAAGAAGGTGAAAATGTTAAAGAAAAAAAGATGGATGTTGCATGCAAGTAGCAAAGGTGAAGCTCAGAAAACCCTGGAGCCTGACGGGGGGACACAGTTAGATATCACGTGCTCCTCGGGTGCTTCTTCCAGGTTTTCAACAAACTAGAAGTTTGGCGACCACAACTTCTTCCTTCCCTAGATTCTCAACTACGCTCCAATGAACTCGGTGGAAAAGTGAAACCAAGCGACTTACAAAATCAAACAACTTCAAGGTAAGTAGAGACATCTCCACTGAAAGGCGTAATCATCACCACAGCACAATTTCGTAGATTGTTGCTGCTAGCCTTCATCTCCCGACACAACAAGTTCGATCTGACCTTTACAATCCAGGACTTGTCGCGCTTACCAGACCCAAAGAAGTTCCTCGAAGTGATTGGTCTCTGCGAACAATTTCCTTCCATCCAACAGATCCTCATGGGTGGGAGCGCCTCCACGTTCAAAATGTACTCGACTGGGGAATTTGAAGAACACGGCGAAGACAGGTCTGCACCAAAGGCGCTTCAAGCCCAACATTTGTCAGACGAGATGCATCAGAGAAAGAAACGAAAGCTTAACATCACCGAGTCTGGCGCTTCCACATCAGATCGACTGGCTGAAGCGATTCCTGTTGAGATACTTCCTGGCCAAGGTGAAGGAGGACACATAACAGCTATGCAGAAATCTTCAACGACTATTTCTGATCACCCCACCCTCCAAAAGAGCCATTCAAGCGCTAATCGATCTATCCTTCACTATTCAAAAACGCTAGCAACATCACAGAACGTTAAACACGAACAGCGCCAAGGGGCCCAAACCCAAAGCCTGGGGAACCGCAGCCAACAACCTCGGAACTTTATTGACTTGTCGTCAGACAACCCGTTCAACCGCTCTTCAACAAGTGCACATAAAACCCACGAGCCACATGGTCGATTTAATTTCATCAAACGCACGAGCGGCAAAGTGACAGGATCAGCTTCTGGATTGACTGGACAGCCATACGATGTGGACGATTCGCCCACAAAGGGTATGTCAGGATACTTTGGTCAATCTCGAAGTAGCAATGAAGGTGGAAGAGTTGAATGTAAATGCAGCCAGAAAGAGGCATATGACCTGAGCCAGACTATCAGGACCAGAGACCAGACGATCCAGGCTTATGAAAAGGAATTGCATCGAATGCACCAAAAGGAACAAGCAAAGGATGCCGATTTACGACAAATTCTCCGCGGCGCTGAAGTACATGAAAAAGAACAGAAGAGATTACAACTTGAAAATCAACGCTTAGGCCGAGCTCTTCAAGCCAGCGAAAAGAAGGTGGCTAAGCTCGAACCCAAGATCCACGACCTGGGAGTCGAATTAGCTAAGACGCGGGATGCATACGCCACAAGTTTGCGGGAAGAACAGGAAAGATCATTCAAAAAGATTGGGCCCGGTGGTTGGCTACCGGAGGAAGAATCGAAAGTCAAGGGCCACCTCGATAGGCTGAAGAGGATGATGAAGAGTTGGGTCAAAGATTACGCAGTTCAAGAAATGCTGAATCCGGACTTCTTCAAAAAACCCGAACACATTGACTTATGGCGAGCGCTTTCAAAGGTGGTCCTCACAACCGACGGCAAGTTTCCCCAATCTATTTATGAGAATCCAAAGATACCCAGCTTGCTTCTTAATGCTCTCCTCGCGTACGATATCTATACAAACGTCATTGGCAACCCGTTCTTTCTTTATTCGGAGGGTCATGCAGTTGGTTCACCATCGAAAGAGAATTTGGTACTTAATACCATGTATGAAAAGATGAAAGCAAGTAAGAGTACCCTCTATGAAAGTCGCAATCGACAGCTGACGGATTTAGCAAATGAACATGAGGCACATTTTTGGCGTGCACAGACTTTACGACTCTTGCAGCCCCCCAAGCTAAGCACAAATGAGGCCGAACAAGCACAACGGGAATCCACGCTCCAGCTTGTTGTTCAGACTTCACACTTGCATGCCAAGAGATTTCTCAATGGCCCGGCTATGCACCTCGTAGGTCGTAATCTCGATCGAAACGCATGCGAAATTAGCGAACAGCAAGTAACAGCTATTTTTCAACAAGCTGGAGAAATGGCATACAGCTTGTGGACTCGAAGAAACAATATTAAGTGCTACCCAGATATCAACCAGTACTATGAAGGGTTTAACACCAATTACATGGACCTACACACACTCGTACAATGGGATGATGACTCGGCAAAGCTAAATGGTACAAGGGTATTGGTGCTTGTTCACCCACTTATTAGGGCTTCTGGCAATGATGATGGCGAGGGATATGACCAAGAACGAGTCTGGGCTCCTGCAGTGGCTTTGGTTGATATCTGAATTTGCTTAACTTACCGTGGCTCAGCTTTTCCGTTGGTCTAGATAAGGCTTGGGAGGTTAGCAGGATAATCATCATGCATTGTATTCCTTGAATTACTCCCACTGAACATTGTTGATGTATATCTATGTAAGGGATTTGAAATCAACTGTACCTACAGGAAGATGACCGTAGTACAATGACTGTAATACTACACCAGCTTTGTCACCGAAACCTCATTGGTTCTCATTAAGAGTATAAGGAGCATTGACAAATCCTGTAAGTGCTGAGGCAATTGTTTTACCATTGGAAAGCTAGTTACCTACATCTTCGTCATTCCACTTCCAACTGAAATCTATAAGTATAGAAAGAAAAGAAAGATGTAATCACCTTACCTAGGTATTCAATACAGATTTACCTCATACAGCAGTCACTAACCTGCACTCTTGTCCATGCATGGGATAAGAATTTGAATTCTGAATTTTTATATGATTCATTCATTGTTGTTACTTGTTATTCTTTGAACTAACTAATCATACTACATCGAAGAAAATGAGTCAACAACAACCCTTCAAAAGAACGACAAGCTAGCTAGCTAATATCTACCGCCCTCACTACCGTTCGCCGCAACCACAATACCACAAACATAACCACAACGACACAACGATAACAACAACGATAACAACAATACAAGAACATTATTCATCATGACTACCATAATAAAGATGACTCCTCCACCTTCACCACGCCTTAAACAAGCTACAACAAATTCCAAGCACGCCTTATCACCACCGTCATATTCAGAAGCAATCGCAATTACAAATCCTCGAGAGTACAGCATGGCAGAAACAAACAAATAACGCAGACATCCATCTCGAGCACAGAGATCCTGAGCACAGAGATCTCGAGATTGACAGCTGTGCAGCAGCTGCAGCAGCTGCTTCTGCAATCCCGGCGGGGCTTTATTCATATGGAGATTCTCAACCAGGACATGGATCTTCATCGGAGCCGTAACCATCATTACTATCATGGTGATTGCATACAAATTTCTTCACCGGAACGGCTAGAGAGGGGAAAAAAAACTAATAGAGCGGAAGAAGTAGGTCCACCCGTCTACGGTTTTCCTAATAATCTATCTATGTATTTTTCTGTGGCCTTGCAAGACCTACTCGAGATGCTTACTTACCACTTTGTATTATTTTAGGATCACGGGTGGCAAATAGCAAGCCACTTAAGGTGCTTTCCTTTGGTCTTGATGGTTACTCCGGCAGGAGCTCCCGGGCGCTGGGTGGCACTTGGGTATCTACGGGCGATTTTCTTTCCATTTAGCTTTGTTCAGGGTGATTGATAAATGGTTCTTGGTCCGGAGGCTTAGTTAGAATGGGCTGCGTTGGTTGGTTTTCTAGCCGGATAAAGACGATTACGATGGGAATGTGATGATGATAAATAAGAAACTCTTTTCTAACGAGAGACAGGCTTAATTTGGCCGGCTAGCTCGCCAGCTATCTTTAGATTTCCTAGGCTCTCTACTTGTAATCTTCTACACTATCAATGTCTGTACCTCCCTTGCAAACCTTAAAGTGCTTAATTCTCCGTAGAATAGTGTTATATTCATCTTGCAAGATTCTATTCGTTGAACAACAGCTTTAACTAGTGAATCACAAATGCTCGTATAATTGCGTCAATAGAACAACATCTTATTATTTCCATAAAAGCCTCATTTCCTTAAGCTCTCTCTCTCCCTTACCAAAAATTTATTATCAACAACGTCCTGATAGAGAGTTATTACTATTCTCATCTCCTTCCTAGGACAAACCTTAGTACACTTATACCACTATATTTTCACATATCCAATTTCCTTTTAGCACATCCTATTACAAAAGTTTAAGAAAGTTCTTCCATCGTAGAGTAATCAACCATATTTAAAAGTTAAAAAACATAGTATTATAATCGTTAGTTGAGTAAGCTGTTAACGACCGGTTATAATATTCTTCCCTGTTACTTTACAATCGAATGAATACAGATCAAACCGCACTTGATGCACGGGTTCCACGCTCGTCTCTTTCAACTTCAGTGAAGAGTTATTAGTCCGCGGGAATAGAGTTAATCTTGGTCGGGAAAGTCTCGGTAGACATCTAATTAGAGAGATGCTATCCCAGGAGCTGCAAGGAGAGGAACCCTCAGAGCGTATCACAAGATCGTAACTGACTATTATAGCGGATTCCTATCCGAATCCATAGGTAGAAAATTTACAAGTGTATTCCGACTTATCTTAGAACGCATCATTTCGACAGTGTAAAGGAATACACCAATCTTCTTCCAAAGTATCCGTCCTGTAATTCTGCCCATAGTCGAGAAGCACTCGTTCAAGTATATCAATGTCCCTCTTCGCATATACCAGCACTCTCGGTAGAAGTTTACCTCCTAGTCCGTACAATTTCACTTCCATTTGAACATTTGCCGTGTACGCACTAGTCAAGTCTCCAGTCGGGGCGTGGTTGATATATATGCATTCATTGGCTGTATTTTTTTTAGTTAGTTAGTAGCACACAATGATGTTATCTGTGACTCGTACCATATTTGTCCATTTGCAAAAACAATCCTGGTGAAATCTCTATATCATCCATGCGATTTCTCGAGACGGATGATAATATACCTCCGAATTCAGCGACTAACTGGCCCTTTTTGCGTTTCTACACTCAGTTGTAAGCCAAAGTTTAGACTGTCATCCGCTCCTACGTGACATACCTGTCCACAATATGCTCCTATTCCAAGAATTGGAGAATCTTCTTTCACTAAGATTAACGGTACTAAGCTTTCCTTCTCACATTGAGGACAGATACAGTTTTTTGCTGGAACACAATTTGTGTCTGCTATCTCCCCACACTCTGTTCGCATTGTCTCGACGAGCTTGTGAGTCTTAGTCATGTCTTTCACGCTTTCGTAGTCTTTCACATTGCTGGAAAAAATGACATGGTCGGTATATGATCGTGGAGAGTCTTCTGTGGCCCAAATCTGTACTGCGGAGTATTGAAGCCCGTCCCTGAGTGTGCCCTTCGCCTGTAAAACAACATTGTCGGGATATTTCTTGTTCAATTCGATTCCAGGCTTCAAATCCATATCAGTTACATATCGTATTAGCACCTGCCTCCAACCAGGCTTATTCGCATCGAGGAGGATTTCTAGGAGCTGCCTTTTCTGTTGCATCATAGCCATTAAGATGGCCGAGGCTTGATAATTGGTATTCCGCATGAATTTGTCAGTTGACGAATGAAGGCATAATAAAAAAATTGCTGATGGACCAGCTTTCTCAAGAAATAACTCGAGTTTCTCGCCCTTCCTCCTGATTGAGGTTAGCACAGGCTACCTTTCATTTCGCATCCAGTATGATACTAAATACCAAATAGGTATATGAGAGCTCTCTGAATTTTATACATACCTAGCGATATCTATTGAGTCTTTGTCATATTTTGTTTGATAGTGATCAACGACTCTCGAGGATAATGGATGAGACATTTTATCGACAGCTTTTGATGCCTCTGTTATTGTTCTGCGTTTGGGTAACTGCTGATCTGTCTCTCTGCATCGATCTAATCTCACCCCTAACCGGTGTAGTTCAAGCATAAAGAGCTTTTCTTGTAGAGTCATTCCACGCCGCTGTCTATCCATACTCAAGAAGGTCCGACAGCCCTCATCAAATTTCTGAGCCATTGTCTGCATATCTTCGGTCCATCCTTCAAGAGTCTTCGCTGATACTTCCACCGCTGGACCAGGGAGGGGCACCCCGTCGGAAGCAAATTTATCCTTCAGCATCAGCAACTCAAGAATAGCATCGAATATTTCGCGTGCCGTCTCGTAGTCAACGGTTCCCGGATTTGCCGGGCGCCTACGGTAACGGAAAAGTGACAAAATTTGCACACCACGAGATATCTGAAACTTCGAGATCTGCTTGGTGTAGGCTGCTATTGTATCAGTAGGCCCAGGCTTTGCAAGTCTCGAAGCAGCATTCATCGCTGGACCTCTGTCCTGGTTTTCGGCATCCTCGCGCTTTCTTTTCTTTCCCACACTGACCGAATTATTAGAAGATTTGCTCATGCTTGGAACTGTAATAGCGGTACTTGAGCTTGAACTTGGTCCATTGGCCTTGTTCATTCGTCGCGTCTCTATGATGTCTGGCACTTCATCTCTAGGCTGGGGACGTGACTCTTGTTGAGCCCTCGCCGATTGAGCTCGTGATGAGGCTGTTGCCACCTGGGCCGTCGAAGCAATTTTAGTTTGGTGAGTTGTAGAACTTTGCTTGCCAGACAGAGCGTCTCTCTCTTTAGTCTCTTTCCTTGCCAGTTGAACTCGTGGCTCTTTTGATGCTACTAGAGTCGCCGAAGCAGTTTTAGGGAGATTAGTTGTAGAACCTTGACTGCTACTCAGGGACTCTCGTTCTTCAATCCCTTTTCTTGTTGCGCGAGGTTGTAGAGATTCTACTGCCGAGGCCGCTGAAGGAGTTTTGGGTTGGCTAGTTCTAGAACTTTGATTATCACGCAGAGACTCTCGTCCTTCTGCGCCTTTCCTAGTTGATCGAACTGGTTGACATACCCCTGCCGGCGTCGCCAAATGAGATTTAGGTTGGTTAGTAGTAGTAGAACTATGATCACCACGTAGAGACTCTCGTTCTTCAACACCCCTCCTAGTTGATCGAGTCTCTAGCGGTGTTGTTGCCGAGGTCGCCGAAGAAGTGTCAAGTAGGGTTGCTGCAGAGAGCAATTGACGACTTTCGGGTTGCTCTCCAAGTAACTCCCTAAGTATCTCTTGTCTTGAAGTTGACAGAGTCTCCTTTGTTGTGTTGGTGTACGAAGCCTGGCATTATTGCTCTCTTTCAGTCCTCGTCTAATAATAAATAATCTGGGGATGGACAGCACTTACAATTATACGTCCGCTTTCAGATTGGTGTTGGCCTCGGTCTTTTGAGTCAAGAGTGATGATGGAAAGCACGAGTTTCTCACCCGACTTCAAAGCTAGATGATCTTGGGTAAAGCTAGTAAGCAATAGCTTGATCAAGTTGTGTTTGTGGCTCATCGCGATTGATGGTGTGGTGGTAGTGGTGGTGGTGATGGTGGTTAGAGGTGAGATGACGAGGAAACAATTGTGCGAGCTTTACGAGTAACTTTTGGTAGGAGGGGTTGGGTGTGAATGGCTTGATACACTAACAGCGCTTAGGCCTCTACTGGCGCGCTTACATTCACTACTCTAGCTTCCTCTACTACAGATATGAAGGACGTACTGTATGTATATATATGACCTAAATAAATAAGATAGTAAGTCAATTATTATAAACTATAATTAATTATTTCTTTTGTTTTTCCCTTTTCTTACTATAGAGTAGAAGAGTTATAAAAACTATAAAGTAAAGAAAATTAACTATTTAGTTATATTTATAAGACTATTTTATTACCAAACTAGATTTAACAAAGTTATAATAAATAAAACTTTGTACAAATAAATTCTTACTAAGTAAACCTCTTTGTATTTATTTAAAGCAGAAATTAGTTAATTATTTCTAGTAAGGAAATAACAACTAAAATTATACAAAAAATTCTATACTTACCCACGCTATTAAAATATCTATCTGTAAAGCTCTAATAGTAGATTGGAAACATTGTAGAATAGTTACTTAGCCTAGATTGGTTTCTCTGATTTAATAACTAAAAACCCACATCCACCCATAGGTGCAGCAAGCAATTCTCTATAGATGATAGATAGATTCTTATATAATCTAGGTAGGAAATTGATAAATCAAATCAAAAAGCTCAATCAATAAATCCACCATCCATCCACCAGCTAATTATTCTACCTTAAAATCTTTCAGCACCCAGTACCACAATAACCACAGGCTCTTCCTGGAATCACCCAAACCTCCTGGCCTTTCGCAGCGCACGTCGGACATCTAACCCCTGACATCTGGTTTTTGCTTCCTGTCAGTTCTCAGAACATATTCGTTGAAATGTCAGAAATTCATACCCCGGGAGAGGTGTAGAATCCGGCACATATTTCAGATGGCGGTAAAGGTAAAGTTGGTTGTGGTAGCTCCTTAATTCTCTCGGAGTAGTTGCGCTCAGGGCTATAGGAAGAGTATGCCAAACGCATGTTGATAATCACTTCGGCGAAGGGTGAGTGAAAATTGATGTTGTGGTATAGAAAAGTGAAGCAGTATTTAGCAATGAGCTTAGAGTCAGAAACCAATGGCACAGATTCGACTTTTATGGCATGAGTCTGCCCTTTTATATATTCAAAATTTGGTCGGTCTGGGGTGGAGTGTACCCGCAGACAATAGACAATAACCGAGTGGTACCCAAGCGTGGGCATCGTCTGCTAGTATGGTGCTATGGATGGATGCTACGGAGATGGTGTCCGGCAATACACAGCACAAGAGTGGATCAGAAAGATAAAGGGTCGCCTCTCCTGCAGCCGCTCCTGCAGCACATCAATTGCTCCATGCATAATTCCTCTCCCGCTCCCGCTCCAGATCGAGATTATTATGATTAATCGCATTTGTCCACAGAAATTTTCTCTCGGTTCACCTTTTGAAGGTCGGTACCTCCGTACTCAGGTAGATTATCAAATTAGAGAGCGAATTGCCACATCCTCGGACCCCACCGAACAACCTCTAATTAGGAGGGTAGGTTATACTGTCGACGTAGGCTGTGTGTTTTATGATGTCCAGGGCAAGAGGTCTGTAGTAAAACACTGGAAAACAACCGTTATAGGCTGCTCGGTACCTGGCGGCGCCGTGTGAGTTAGCGAGTACTAAACAGTACACGAGAGTTCCCTAAGACCTTTTGTTGTAATCTTCGTACGATTTCCCCACCTTGAATCCTAGTGACTTTTCACATGCCATACTGTATCCTTTGGGTTTATTACGTCGGAGCAGGTTACACAATAGTTATGTTTAAAAATCGAGAATGTCAGAACCATGTCGTCACAAACCAAGTACATTGTATACCAGGAGATGACGAAATAGTTGCATGATTTAAGCGTTAATATAATGAATGACCCGAAGAACAACTTTGGCAGGAAACGGCCATTATCTCTAATAAGACAGCTGCTTATGCGTAAAAACATTCTGGATTGCAGCTATGGGACTGCCTCTTGGACCATGGATATAGTTGAAAATTCCCTCAGGTGCGAGGTTGTAAAATTCGACATCAGTCTGATGATGGAACTAGAGTAGACTACCGAGAACCTCTTTTTACAAGTTGAATACCTGATAGGAGGTACATCGGGCAAACCAATGGCTTCGGTCTTATTGTTTTTTATGTGCTAGCTTCCGATATTCATCAGAATAGGTTAGTGGCCAGGGTATCTTCGAAATATTCGGCGCGATATAAGACCAGGAGGAGGTTTCAACGGGCCGAAATTGATTCCATTGCGCAACCAGTCTACTAGATATTGAGATATTAACCGGTGGCCATGTACTTCGACTATGGAGCTCGGTATGTACTGAGAGTTCGGAATGCACAATCTCCCAACACCATTCCGGCTCATTGATACGATGACGAGTCTGTGGGTTTACTGACATTGAGCACTGTTTGATCATCTTCTATACTTGCGGATGGCCGAGAGATCAACCAGCACGCGATATTAGCCATGTAAACCGAGATAACGTTAAAAATGTTGACCTAGTTTGTGTTGTAGCTATTCATTGAGAGGGTAGACATGCCAGCCCATGGGTGCACACTTGCTTATAGCCAATATACAGAGTGAGGTTGATGAACCTAGCCCAGAGGTGAAGAAATTATTGGGTTCTTAGAAGATGACGAGCTCAAGAGTTCACTTACGGGTGGGCAGTGGTGCTGAAATCCAATAGATGGATAATTGGGTCCTGCTGAAGGATACTTTAGTTCTGTTTCCTGTCTTAAACATCTATCCTTAGAAGATGATTGATAGTCAGGCTTACAATCATGCACGGTACACAAAATAGAACAGAAGAGAAAGAAATCATACCTCAAATAATATTAAATTCATAGCACAACAGCGATGCAAACTTTGTAATAACAGGGCTTCTGAACACCTCTTTACCAACTCTCCTCCATGGCTCGCTCTATGCCCTCTTCAGATTGCCCATCCGCCTCCAACTTCAAAGCAATCAGCGGTCTTAAAATGCCATAATGCCTACTTACCACGCTATTGTAGAGAGCCATGCTAATATTTCGCTAGAAACAGAGTTTGTCATCTATACCCTAGAGTCTTCGGTTCGATACCATTTGAGTTTTTCTTTTGTAGTTTTTAATCCTTTACCTAGCCCCGTAATATTCTCCAAAGATTTGACATCCATGCTTTCTAAGATTGCTGCCGAATGGTCAAGCTTGTCCACATTTGCCATGAGAGCTGAACCGTTTGGTCCCCAATATTTCCCAGTCGATCACCGGGGGATATTCACTAGTCTCGCTCCTATATACCCTCCGCTCATATAACATGGATTTCGTTGTGTAAATTGGTGTATGGTACTGTACCTGATCGTAGGATATCGATTTCAATTTCACGGGCCCTAGAAATTCGCCTATCTACTTATCTACCTATGAGAAAGATACACACACACATCCATGTACACGCGCAGGTAGATTACAACACCTCTTTTCCCACTAGCCTATAATCCCCACTCTAAGACGCAACCCATCTAAGCTATTAAGACTTAACCACTAGTAAATGTTACAACATCTTAGCCATCAAAAACCAATCAAATAGATAGATAGATAAAAGGAGCGATTTGATAAAAGCCCTCATAAGTGCCTAGGTTATTATTATTAATCTATCTATTAGGAGGAGGTAATAGTAAGTAATAGTAATAATACTTTCTTTCTACTTTACACGTCCAAAGAATGTACTGTACCTCCCGACGCTTTCTTACTGCACGCAGATGGTCTACTCTGCGTTCGGCTCTGCAAATGCCTACTCGACCGTCTATCCGCTGCTGAAGGCCATTTCCCGACCATATTATGGATCCTCTCAAATCAGCATATGTTTTTACTTGAAGGTATCCAACGGTAATTATATTGCGTGATAGTTTATGTTCGGTCGTTATTTTCTTTCCGGTGAAGTTTCAGTTGCTCTGTTGTCTTTGACATATCCACAAGGATACAGCCGGAATCTGCCAGATCGAATTAAAGTTGGTAGAGATTCGATCAGGGTCTTTGAAGCCACCAACTCATTCAAAATTTCGTCGGCTGTTTTACAAGCAGCAAGACATGCGGGATAATCCTGCATGAATGCGGTGGTTGGTTATGTTGGAAGAAAATCCCGGGCGCCAGACCCAGGTTTTCAGGCTCGATGTGGCTTATGTCTTCTTTTCTTAGCCTGTCCCGGTAGCTGCTCAGAGATCTGTCGTTTACTAGTCACTACTACGATCTGATCCTCTTCCTCGATCTCGCCGTCCCGCTCATCCACATGATTTCCACCCAGTTCCTTCTCATTATCTGGCTCATCTCCGCCCATCTGCTCTAACTCGTCCTCAATTTCGACGTCGGACCTCCTAACGTTATAAGATTGCTGGATTACTCCAACAAGATCGGTGAATAATACCCTAGAGACTATTCGCACATTTAATTGAGTTTCCTTCCTCGAGACCTGGCCACTTGGGTGGACGGCGCACCAAAAGTCGATCCCGATGCCTGTGGTTTCGGCAAAAATGGTCCAATTGACATCGTAAAATTCATTAACTGGAACTAATTCGTCGGCGATAAGTAAGGGATAAGGAAGCTTGGGACTGAAATCGATTTCAAAATCAAATCCCTCTGTTTTGGGCCTTGTACTCTGATATGACCAGCCTCGCGTTCCAGCGACGTTGTCGGCGATATCGTCCGTATCATTGTCTTTTACATCGGATTTGTTCAAACTTGGACAAATATATACGAATAAAGGCACTTTATAATCTGTCGGCTGGCCTATCACAGACCCCTCCTCATCAAAGGATTCCGCCATCCTAATAGAGGGCATTTGCTCAATAGGACCATCAACTGTGCATATTTCTCCCTAAGACATTAGCATTTTCATCCCAAAAATGTATAGTCTTTGGTAACATACTGGTTGGGTCCACCACTGAATAGTCTTTACGTATTCTTTGGTTTCTCTCTTCCAGCCAGTTTCATCCGGCACATTTTCGATGACAATGTCTGCCTGGGGCGCATTGTGGTGTTTTCTTCTGTCGAAGGGTTCCTTCCTCGTAAATCCTATCCAGTAATGGCTTTTTCTGGTCGACATAATAGATGTAACGGCTCGAGTTATGGCTCCATAAGCCACGAGCGTGGCGCTTTGCAAGGTCAGATACTGGAATCTTACCTGAACAGTAATAAAATACTAACCTATTGCAATCCCCCATAAGAATAAGTCGTGTGTTGCGAAAGAAGGGCTTCTCGAAAAGACCATTTATACATTTTTGCAAAACCACAGCATTGCTAGACCCTCCTATTAAGAAAAACTTCGTAGGTGGGTCGCTATTAGTCCGTGTATAATAGTTCTTGCACTGTTGCGAAATAAAACTCTTAGTGAGCATCATCCATTCGTCAAACCAAGATTTCATTTGGTCTCTAATATCAGCAAATACGATTAGTGGTTGTGGAGACGTGCGAAGAGAGTTTTACCTTGTAATTTTGATCTTTTGCCCACAGATGTAATACACCTTGTCCACTTCTTCTCCAGAAAGTCCTGTGTACATGTGCATCCGATCTGTGAATCTCGCTTTTTGAGCGGCCAGGTCTGATTCGAAACGACCAGGATCTTCTTCTGCCTCCTTCTTACATAGCTCGTGAATGTGCGACTCCCAAAGCCGGAGTACAGTACTTGACCCCGCAAACAATGCTGATGATAGTATCAGCAAGACTTCTCAGTTTCACAGGGCCGGAAAGGATGACTGACCAGCAGGCGGCATGATTTCTTCAACCTGTACTGGATTACTATGTGTCTGACGAGAGACGCTGAAGTCCTGGACTTCTATTCAGTAGGAAGTCAGCGAAGGGCGGAGGACTTCACCGACCGATGTTCCTTTGCCAATGTCAAGCGCGAAGAAGACATCACCATCCTCCATTCTCACTTGGTTTGAGAATTGATGCATCAATCCTGCGATGGCACTCTCTATCTCTGATTGTAGTATATATTTACCAACAAGGAACGGAGAAGCATCTAGAACAAGGCTATACAATTTTATGCTATTCTTGTCCCAATTAGACGGGATAGTACAAACCCAGACAAGATCCCCTTGGAAGCCTTCCTCGACAATGCGTAATGTGACCAGCTCGGTAAGAGAAAGGATGTAATCAGCGAGCATCCAGATTTCTGGGTGAGCTGCCAGCTTAGTATCTTTGTATCGAGATACAAGATATGGAATCTTGAGTGCGAGATCTTTGAGAGTCCCATTTTGTTCTTTTGCTTCCGGTCCAGAATACAAGGCCTCCTTCATCCTATCAACGATCACAGCCCCAGTCTCATCGCCTGCAGAGTCGACCTCGTACCCATGTTGAGCCTTGGATTCATCGGTTTCTCCAGGGATATGAGCGCATATGGTGGGGACTTCTGCTGTCAACTCTGGTCGGTGATTTGGATTCCCAGGATACCGATAGAAATGTTTCGGGTCGAGGCTTTCCAAATTCGTGAATTTTCCTGAGTGAACCTGGAGGTCTGCAATGTGGATGCACGTATATCCGGTACCTAGATCTAAGGAGACAATCTTGTAAAGGCCATCGGAAGGAGTGTGGTTTCGTAATGCTGCTGGAATACGACCATTCAGATTCGAACTTGGGTGGCTAGATTTCTGCGGCGGTGCGCTACTGGTTCGCGCCATCTTTGGTGTTCGGGCAGGAGATGCGCATATGATACAAGGTGAAGATGTCTGTCAGTATTACATGTTAGTTACCAAAACTTGATAGCACAGCACTCCAATACACACGTCTTCAAAGGCATCAACACCGACGGCAGAACCTGTCTCTGCCTCTACCGTATCTGCAAGGTGTCGGTGTCGGGGTAGGTGGAAGGTTGAAGGTCGGTTATCAATCGCAATCAATCAAAACAAGACAGGAATTCTTAGTGCGAGTCGCAAAGTTCAATTGAGTCGTCGTCCTCGTCTTCGTCCTCGCCCTCGCCCCGCCCTCTAATGTACTGTACTACTGCCGCTTGATGTAGGTATCACTCCCTGGCCTAGAGGTACGACATGCCGGCGACAATTGCACTGGTGAGCTAAGGACGAGTAAGGCAGATATTAACTGAGGTGGTTGTTATAAGGTACTTGTACACTGAGAAAGAACAGACAGAGCGCGACGCGAAGTCGCGAACATTGGATTGTATTATTGCTTGCTTAGCTTTCGCCAGCCGAGGCCGTTTCCTGATTAGGAATAGCCATCGATGATTGAGAGTGCACGAGTCATGCCTGGCTGGTGAGTTATTAAGTATCGCATCTCAACTACGCTATCTTTATGAACGGGGATATCTTAATAAGACAGTGTCAAGAGCCTCGAAGTACTGCTCATTGTCCAAACGAGAAGAGGTTCGGGGTATAAGCTATCTTGAATAACTAGAGTGCTGTTATCGACAAAGAGATATCGGAAAGGAAATACCTTCTGGAGCCAGGAGATTGCACAATAGCTCTCTCCCATAAAAACTACTTATTACCGCTTGTAGTATCTCGAGAGTTCTCCGAGCTTTTTTTTTTTTTTCGAATCTTAACTAGATAGGGTTCAGAAGGTTGTGAGAAAAGAAGATGAGGTATCGTACTTTCAGGAGTGGAAAATTTGATTGTATAGACAATTGCGGAATAGTTGAAGTTATGAGCTGCTTACTTGGATTTCGGAATCTATGTTACGTTGCTCGTGCGACATCCACAGAACAAGATAATAATGGCATCTAAATGTGCGAAAGAAAATCCTTAGCGGGATTCCTCTACGTTTATTCAGTAGAATCAAGGCTTGTGATATTTTTGTACGATCTAATATATCTTCCCAGTACTCTTCGTCACCTTTGAGAATGGAACAAATTTATAGAGTATTAAGAGACTACTCACTAAGTAACCTCAATGCTGTCTAGTACTTTTCTTCTCAATCGAATCTCGATATAATAGGGTTATACGTTTATAGACATTAGTTTACTATCTTACGTCCAATATTCACTGAAAGAATCGGGTTTTACCTAACCTATGAGGCCAAATCACAGATTGCAGAGCTGCAACCTAAAGCTACTAGGTAGGCTATCTATTTCTCTCCTGTCTATACTTTACGATCTAAGTAAGTTTACTTTCTAATTCCCAACTATGGAATTAGTTTGATCTGTCTAGTTTATAACTCCCAAGACTAGAAGCTTATTTGAATGAAAATTTCTCTAGTTAAGCTTATTAGAATCTTTTCTTGAATACATTGCTAAGCTATCTACCTCCGAGAGTAGATTCTAGCTTTTAAGATTACCTAGATAGCCTTAATATTACCACCTCTATTTACCTCTATTGAAGCAACGTAGATAAATCTACATAGGCATTAGTAACTCTAAGATAAGGGTACAAATCTCTGCAAATATAGTTTTTTACCAACAGAGATTATAAGCTATATAGGTTAGGTTCTATCCAGCCTTAGTAGCCTTATATCTTAGGCTTATTTTACTTTAAATAACTCTTTTATCTTCTATAGTAGTGGTAGTCTGGCGGAAAGACTATTATACAACATTAAATTTTAATTTAAAGTATTTTGTGTCTTGTAATAATCAAATACAACAATAACCTTTATTTGTTAGTTGCTAGGCTTGTGTATTACAGTGTATCGCATCGCTTTAGGATATTGTAGGCAATAATGTTTAAGATTACTAGAGCAGTTCATTTGCGTAGAAATTTACCTCTATTGTACAGTGCTGGATTGGGTTTAGCAGATAGAGATGGAGGTAGAGATGGAGATTTATGTATATTTCTTAAACCAATAGGTATAGAAATATACTAGAGTAATAATAAACGATGCACGTCTACACTAATTCCAATATCTTGTTAAATATAACAACATAGAAATGAAATACCTATCTATCATATTGATAGAAATTCTGAAACATACTTGTAGTCGGTAAGCCTGGGCCCCATAGCAGCACTAGGAGATCACACTAAATGAGCAAGCGGGATTCTTAACTAATAAAGATATTCCTGAATACAAGGTCGAGGATGAAATGAACAGGCAAACTGTCGAAGAGGTGAATGCGTAAGGTAACACTGCAATCTAACAATGATAAATTACTAACGCCGTTGGTAGCTACGACACGTGTAAGGATATTGAGGAGCAGCTTGCAGCAAAGCGAGGAATCCCATTCACGGAGAAGTTTGTTGATGGGCTGTCCTTCGGTCTCGAGTTGATAGGCGAGCGGTGGTCTATTCGAGGCCACATCGAGATAAGAAAGCCCTGGGGGGTTGCGGCCATCTTTCACGAATGCTTTATACAACCACTTTCCAAAGAGTCAAGACGAGAGTACATATGGGGATTTGAATTCTGGCAATTAATCGGTCGCCAGATTCGTGTTGAAACTTATTCGATTTGCTTTTACTCTAAAGACGAATTAAGTTATCAACCATGTCCACAGGAAGCGAGTTTTGATATAGCAGTACCCTTAGGAACTTTCCTCTCATTTCGAGTAAAACTTCCTACGTAGTATATAGTCTACCAACTCGATTCAGGCGACGCTAATTGCCTCTCTGGATAAGTTATCGCCTATCTTACTAGCGAACTTCACTCTAGCAATTACAGGAGCCAGGTTGATGAGTGGATTCGCGATTAATATTCATCTACCAGATTTCCTGACATAAGTTAACAGTCGCCGCCTTACACTACATGTTTCTTCGAAAATTTTGCATACTCTTGGTTGTACCTCGGCATTCTTTCCCAGTTTCTCGAAGCTAAACACAAAACAGCTGAATGCTACTTGTGGCTGAAGTTAAACATAAATCTAATACCACTGCAAAAGCACAGAATTTTGACTCGAAATGCTACTGCTTGCAGAAAAAGAGACTGACAGCTCAAAATACTGTCATGTTTCTCTCGGAAGAAAACGCTACAAGAATAGTAGCTGCTACTTCGGGGGTACTTGTTTTGATCACTTTGATGGTTACTGGACTATTTACGCATGCGGAAAATACAAATTTCCTTTTTATTTTAGAGCTTCAAGCCATATATAACAGAAACATCAAGAGATATTCCGAGACCAGCCTCAAAACAATTATCACCCGATTTACCTGCCTGAAGACAGCTGAAAAGAAGTTTTAAACTTCAAATTGTCTGTTCCAACTTCCAAGTTGACTTCAGGACTATTTACAAAAAGCAACGAGGCTTTAGGGAATGTTAGGCTAGTAGTACATTTCCGGCAAGCCAAGTTCCTACAACTGTCAGATTATCAAGTGATAATGAATATAAAAGAGCAGTAATACTGGACTCAACGACTCCAAACATCTCAGTTATTTGAGGTAACGTTTACTGTCATATAATACCTGTTGTATCTAAGCCAACCATGAAACTCTTCGGCGTTCTATATTTTGCCTTCCGAGTCGCTTCAGCAGTACCTATCACAATTTATGTCGGGCACAATACCGATCATTCAGACTTGGAGTCCATTGGCAGCATATTTATCCCCCCGGATGCCATGCCTCTGAATATATCAGCCTGTCCCGGATTCTGCGAGGGGACAAACATCGATCCAAGCCTCACTGAGAAGTTTATCTGCGGCGATCCTCGTCTTGGGCCAGTGGAACTGCCGACCAATTTACCGCTCTCTACTACTTTGTTTTCGTACCGTCGATTTGATGGGCTTTGTCCAAAGGATTTCTTGGAGCTTTACTCCTACTTTGATGAGAATTTTCAAAAGCTTAGATGGAAATTTCCAAACCCAACGGGAATCCAAATGACGACAAATAATAAAAACATTGAAGGAAAAATCAAGCTTGAGGTTGGGACATTGATCGATAGATTCGGTAATCTTAACGGAACTTATTCGAGTCCTTTCGGCACACCATACATACACAGAGCGATCCCACCGGAGAACCTATCGTGTAACGATCCTGCGACGGAGGAAACCTGTGATTTCAACTATCACATTTTTGAGGTCCTGGAGGAATTCATTGTCTCAGCTAGTATAATCGCACCAGCGTTAGGTCAAGCCGGCCAGGGAACCCAGTACCGCTCGAAGTCATTGTTGGATTTGATTGATGAGAATTCGTTGCGTGAGGTTAGTTGGGAATATGTTAGGAAACGAGTCTATCATTGAGTCAATCCAAGCGTCAAAGATGTCAGAGCTCAAGCTCTATTCAGCTATCAATTTGAAAGACTTGTGGGGGTTATTTAAACGACCGTTTTATATCACTTCCTTGTTCAGAGAATAGAGTCTAGGGTTTCAGGGTTTGCCTAGAAAATCAATGTTTAGTGTCTACGTTGTTAATTTGATCGACGAATTGCTAAGCCAGGGGAAGGCTAGGGTAGAGGAGTGTAAGCGTAGAAGGCCGGACAACTATATAGTATTTCAGATAGAAAATCAGTCTTCCTCAACTATAAAATTCTCAGCCTCTACGGGAGTGGCCCCCGGAGGGCTAGCAGAGCGTCACTACAGCCCAAGTAAGCTACGCTGATCCAAACTAGACCCATGCGCCTAGATCCATGGTTAATTCCAAAAGCTTGAAGTAACTGTGCCTAAAGGCGTAAATTCCATTACTAAATAGCCAATCTTTAGATTATATAGTTTTATAGATTCAGGTAGTATCGTTGAATGCCCTCTAAATCATCTAGGCGAACCACAGCGCCAATGTAGCCATCGGGCCTCACAAGTACAACGCAGCCTTCTTCTCTATCGATTTCAAGCCTATCGTATACCCTTCCATGTCCCTCATGTGCACTGTCCACGTCCGCATATACGCGCCAGTAGTCCCATCCCTCGTTCTCGTCCCAAGGTCGAAATACCTCATGAAGCTCCATAAGTTCAACCTCCTTCCTTGCTGCACAATGTACAATCAGCACCTCTATTCTTGCTCGGGCACCACCGGTAGTCAGCTTGCCGAGACCATTTTTACGATCACTTAGCCAGGATCCGAGACTCTGGAGGCGAGCGAACGAAGCCCTTTGCGCCAGATCCCCTGCGAAAATGAGAATCCTGAAAGCGCCGCTCGCGTGGAGTCTTGGATGAATGCGTGTCGTGACTCCATCAGCCTGGCAGACGATCTGGAAATCAGGTAGGCGCTTGCCAGGGACCACATCTGCCTTTAATAAGCTAGGCCCTTGGTGTTTACCGTGCTCTGTAGAATGAGAATCTTGGTTACGGCATGGAAGCTGAACTATTAGTGAAGGGGGGTAACGGATTGACAACCCAGTCGTGAATTTCATCGCCTGCTCAAATTCGCTGTCAAAGGAGGAAGAGGGAGCAGAGAACAGCTTCAGATAACCCCGATCAAAGGAGATAAGATCTAGTGCTACTGGCCGACGCTCTGATTCGTATGTTGAAAGAATGGAAGGTGATGCATGACCATCGAGCACGAGGCGAAGTTTCCAGCCAAGATTAAAGGCATCTTGTATACTTGTGTTCATTCCTTGCCCAGCTTTTGGGGAATGTGTATCTGCATCATGTCAGACCTCATTGTGAGTTATGTATAATAAGGTAGAGATTTCTAGCATACACTTACGGACAGCATCACCGACGAGGAATACGCGATCTTGAATTGAAAATCGGTCACCAACACGTTGCCCAACACGGTAGGCCGACCACCACGAACATGAGCCAACCTCCAGTATGTACGGACAAAAGATCTGGCGTGCGGCGTCTATGATCTTTTCGAAAGTCAGGTCTGCCGGGTTGGAAAGAGTGCTACCACTCTCTACCGGAATGTACAAACGAACTTCCTTGTTTGAACGAGGTACAAGAAGAATGGTCCCGGTGGAGGCTCGTAGGTAGCAAACTTTTCGAATATCTGGAAAGTTGGTTTTAGGAACTATGTCCACAACTCCTGCTAACTGTAAGCTTTAAGCAATGATAATTGGTAGCGACTGACCGAATATAGAGTCTGTTAAGTCACCCTCCAGCTTTACGCCTAGCTGGTTTCGAGTCCAGCTATGAGCTCCATCACATCCTACCAGATATCTGGCATTGATCTCCTCCGCATGAAAGGTTCCTTTTGACCCCTAGGTAAGTCAGTTATGCCAACCTCGACAGCTCCTATAATTATCTAACATTTTCTGTAGTCCCACTTCCGTCTATATCTAAACATGTTCTTGTTATGGCGACTGTTAAGGGATACGTATCCCTGCCAAAGAGATTGCTCTCATCGATCTTGAGGCTTATAGGTCTCTTTTGGAATTCGACTTCGATGTTGGGGCTTGAAGATAGGTTCTCAAACATATGATGTTCAACTCGTGCTGCACATAATAATGAGCGCCTGGCATTAACCCCTAATAAATATAGTCGAGGGTGATATAGATAAATAGAATAAGTGCACACCTACATTGCTGTAGCATGACTTCTCGTGTCTTCCCGAGCTCAGGGACGCGATCTTGTATTACTTGTATTCTCCTGATCACTGTATCAGTTGCAGCATCGTCACCCACTGTTGGTCCCCAGATTGCAATCTCTTCCAACCTCCATGCCTCTGCCCATATATGGTGCCCAATCCCGAAAGACTCAAAGATCTCTAAAGTTGTGCTTTTCAGACCTTCAGCTTGCCCGTGTGGGGTCAGACCAGGTTTCTTTTCTAGCAGACGGACACTGATATTCGAGCAACGGAACCAATTTGCGAGAGATAGTCTACAGGAATCATTAGCCAGGGAATAGAATAACGCAGGCAAGATGATAAAATCATAGAAGTGTAAATACGAAGGACATCTAAGTGGAAACAAACCCTGCTGGTCCAGCCCCGATAATGAGAACATCGACACAAGAAGAGACGGATGAAGCCATTTTGGAGATTTAGTAAAGAAATGTAGTTCTAGCTCTTGAAATATGAGATCAAAGGCCTCGGGGCTGCGAGCAGTATGGAACGAGGGCGGCTTCCACATATATCACCTTGTATAAGCAACTTGGAAGATAAGGAATGTTAATTTTGCCATACACAAACCACAAACTGTTTTGATTCAGTGGGACGCAAGACACGTAGTTGGTAATGGCTTTATTGTTTTTCGCAGGCAAGGAGCTCGAGTAATTCATTTCTGATCCAAAGCCAGACCCAACTAAACGACCGCCAAGGCTAACTCTCAGGCGAGACGAGGGCAGGGCACCACGGACACAAACAAGAAAAGCCAGGCGATGACATGAATTTAGAGGTGAGAAAGTTTACAGAAATATAGGACGACGAGGATGTTGGGTTAAGAAAATATCGATGTAGTGTGCTAATACGAGGGCTGGGGAGAGTATATGTATAGTCTCGGCGATCACGGCAATATATTTTGTCCATTTCCACTATTGTAAATATTCTTTTAGTCAAGACATATGCCAAATCAAAAGCAATTTCTGAGCAGTTTTGTTAAAACTAATCTTTATGGCTCACTGGATTGATCTTCTAGTAAATCAAGGATTCAAACAACTATGCTCAAGCCAATACACTAATACTAAACTTTGGATGGAAGACAACAGTCTATGCAGGCGTAGGCTGCAGCCAGTAGATACCTGAATGTCACGGCGTAAGCTTTATCAACTATTTTTCAATTACAGAACTTACCATAGTCAACCTCTGCGCTCTTCCACCACTCAGCAATGTACAAGTTTTGTTTCGCACAGATCCTGCTAACATCGCTCCTGAGCCATTTTCCGCTGCCCAATATGTATACACACTCTCCATGCTGGATAGAAACTTGAACGATTCCAATATTGAGCGTCATCGATCTTGTAGCACAGAGGTAGTTCTCGTATCTGAGGTTCTCAACATTCCACCGCCCCTCAATCCTCCAATTATCATCATCAAGGAACTCCATTGCTTCTTCGCCCATATGGTTTCTGGCACCTTCCAGGATATGTTTTAGCCAGCGTCTTGACTGTCCTCCAGGAGTGTCGTATGCACACTCAATCATTGACTCATCTCTGCACCCATCGACACCGAGGATGAACCCAGACAAGGTCTGACCACGTTGGTGCTTAGTGAAAGATCCAAGCAGCTCGCCAGCTTCATGAGGCGTGAAGTTTGCGATACTGTTTCCAAACCAAACAATTGTTCTTCGTTTGTTCCTTACTCGTTGTGCACTCGATAGCCAGTTTGCCCCATCCTCATAGGTGCCCAACAATCCGCATAGCTTGATATTCCGAAGATTGGTCCGAGCTCGCAGTTCTGTAAGAGACGACTTAAGGTCCGCAAGATCAACATCGAGAGCGTAGTAAGTCAACGGTATTTCTAGAGCGTCAAGGACTGAGAGCAAGAGTGTTGACTTCTGCATATTGCCTGCTCCTAGCTCCAGAAGTATCTCGGTGCCGGAGGATGCAATCTTGTTGGCAATTTCATGGATTCGGTCTCTCAAGAGATCATTTTCCACACGATATGGATAATAATGCCTTGTAGCAAGAATATCATTATAGAGGCTCTGTCCCTTGGTATCCCAAAGAAGCAATGACGGTAAAAACTTTGATCCAAATGGTTGACATAGCCCCTCAATAGACTTTTTATGCAAGTTCATAGCAGAAGATCGATTGCTTCGGATATCAAATATCCACTGACCTGAAGCGGATGGAGCCGTTGAAGATTCATGTATACTTGATTCAGTTTCTCCAGTCGATTTTGAGTTGTTGAATGCCTGGATTTGGGTATCGCTGATAAGGGAGTTACTATGTCGATTAGCCTGGGTAAGAGTAGACATTGTTGAGGATGACCAAAGTTAACGACTGTGATACAGCGTAGCTCTTTATGCTCCCTGGACTTCGACATTTTTCAGAACGAGGAATTTGATACTTTGTACAATACCTATGTACGTTGTACCTTTGTGTTTCCAGCATGCCAAAGTCCATGCCTGTTTCTGGTGCAGAAATGCAGCCCATGACAGAATCTCCACGAAAGCAAGGCAGCTCATGTAGAAAACAGGAATGCCCATTCCATCCTTGAAAAATGTATATGCGCCTTTCAGAAGATGAGGACCAGTTCATATATGGGTTACTGGGTTCTGGTTGATATACTATAGTTATTATAAGGCGTGGAGAAATTCTGGAGGCATCACTGCAGCATGCGCAAGTTTATACGTGATGCTGCTTAGACTCCGTATAGCAACGCTAAGATAGTTAGTGCTAGACCATTGAAAAGAACGATGCCACAATTGGTCACCTTGGTTGCTTTACTACCTTGTGAAGGAGAATACCGTGCTACCTCCCTTGCAGTCATCGGTACTCGGTACATACAGTAATGCATTGGTCAACTCAGACTCGCAGCTAGGAAGGAGTGTGAAGCGATCCTGCTTCCCCTCCCTTGCAGCTCTCGGTAAAAGCACAGGAGTCTTCATGAATGGATCGACCAGGAACATGTCGCTACACCTCCTTCTCTGGTTTTTGCGCGTCTCTCGTCTTACTTCTACTTCTGATCTATTACCTGCAGGCTGCTGTGCTCTACATCTATCCGGTCTTCAAGATGCTACCAGAGTTTTCGGCGGATGTAGTGGATGAGACTACTTGTCTTATTGTCAACTATGCGACACCCGATGATAGTAGCTGTGATTTCTACAGCCAGAACGGCCATGAAGAAGATGGCATGGGCCTGCTCGAGTCTTCCAGGTCAAGCATCGATCAGTCTTATCAGGTTCCGTGGAATAAGAGCCTTGTATTTTTACTAGGTAAGTTGCCTCACTTATAGATGCAACTATTCATCTGACCCATTTTCTGCAGGTGTTTTTCTGGTCAATTCCGATAGTTCCATCCTGCTTGCAATATTTCGACAGATTGCATCTGACTTCAGTGCACTGAGCTCTGCAAGTTGGATCGTGAACAGCTACATCATTGGCATGCTTGTTGCTCAGCCTGTGGTACGATATTATCTCCACTCTTGTCAAACTGAGCTCAGAATGGATCTTATGGCTAAACATATATTTAGTATGGGAAGTTGAGCGACATTTATGGGCGGAAACCGCTTCTCCTTGTTGCGTATTGTTGCTGTATTGCAGGTGCAGTGTTGGCGTACGTCTATCGCCACTGGATAAATTGAAGCCAATGGATGGCTCTTTTGTTTCCTGTGTTGTATTCTGACTACTGGCAGTGGTCTTGGATTCTCCTTCTATAGCGTTTTGTTGGGCAGAGCCCTGGCTGGAGTTGGTAATGCTGGTATAGCCGTCCTCATCTCAACCCTGATTGTTGGTAGGTCATATTATATTTACAAGGACTTACTTACCTTTAATTCTGACTTTGCTCTTAGACCTTGTTCCTATGCGAGACGTTGCCGTGTGCAGAGGCTTAGTCTATGCAGTCAATCAGACCGGTCGAGCTCTTGGTCCGCCATTAGGCGGTGTCATTTCAGATAGCGCAAACTGGCGATGGTAAAATAGCTTTGTTCCATGTGAAGGCTCTCTACTGACAGTTCTAGGGGCTTGGTTTATCATGTTCCACTCCTCATTTCGAGTCTCATCTTCATCTGGTGGAAAATTTCGTTCCTGTCGCCGCATGAAAGTGAGAATAACCATAATATACATGCAGGATCTCCTCCCTCGAAGATTCGAAGAATTGATTTCTCTGGAGCTATAAGCCTTGGTCTCGCAAACTCTTCTTTGCTTCTCTTTCTCGACCAAGTCGCTCGAACGCCGAACGCGTTCTCGAGTTCACGCACACTTATACCTACTGGGACGTGGATTACGTTCTCAGTGGTGTTCATAGCTGTAGAGGGTCTTTGGGCTCGAGAACCTATTCTGCCTTTATCACTCATAGTGAAGCGAGATGTAATCTCTTCTTATGCGATTCAATTTTTCCAGACTGTTGCGCAAATGGCGGTACCTACACATGCCATCTTTACCTAAGAACACACTCTGATACTATTCTATTAGCTCTACACATCCGTCCCTCTCTATTTCCGCGTCACTCAAGGAGACTCGAGCACATCGATTGCTGCCAGGCTCCTTTTCATCACACTCGGTACTTTTACAGGTGGACTGATCAGTGCTTTCATTATTAAACGGTATGTCGTTAGTGATGTTTGTCTACTTGTATGCTGAGAGTCTAGCAGAACCGGATTATATCGTCTCGTGATTTGGATCTCTATCATGCTGTCAAATGGTGGTTTCCTTGCAGTCTTTTTAAGGTGGCGGGGCTCAACTAGTTGGCTTGAGTGCCTCTATGGATTTCCCATTGGTTTCGGGTTTGGAGTCTCTTTATCCGCAGCTTTCATCGGCCTCACAGCTAGATTGGAGTGCTCTCAAGTCGCCGTAGCTACGAGTGGCTTCTACTTGAGTATGAACCTCGGGAGTCTCTTTGGCGTTGGGGTTGCGTCACTGTTGATCCAGACGTTTGTGCAGAAGACTCTGCTGGAAAAGCTCAAATACTTGCCTAATCGAGGGAAGGTAAGTTCCAAGTCTCGCCACAGCAAGATTACTTGATGGTATTCGCCATGTTCTCGCTTTCGCTGATATCTATTTAGATTATCCATGATGTCACATCGAACTTACAAAACATTGATCGACTCCCGAGTGAAATCAAGGAGCTTGTGGTCGTCGCTTATTCTGGCAGTCTGGTCAATGTCTGGTGTATGTCTCTCATCCCCACCCCCCCCCTATGACAAATATATGAGTTTAACTCATTTGCGATAGGCTTTGCTCTAGTCTGCGGCTGCTTAGCGCTCATGGCAAGTTTCATGATGCGTGAAGCGGAATCGAAGCAGCGAAAGGAAGTCATACCGACTAACTCAGCTCCACCATATTTTGCAGTGCGTAGAAGGAGCTACGGAAGCATAAACTAATATTTCCGCGCTGTATATTGCTTTAAATTTTTTAATGAACTACCCATGATAATTCATTATGGAGTAGGCTCAAAATTAGCGGTTCCTTTGGCTTCGAGAACCACAATCGCCATTATGTCATTGTAATTATAAATTAGTAGTTTAATTGACAAACAAAATGCGGTTTTCGCCGCTATTATAATATAAGGTGTTGCGGTTACTACTCCAGACCAAATTAAAAGCTCAGTGCACTGTGTAAGAATATGCTTATAAGAGGATATAGTTGTTCCACCATTTCTATATGTCATTGAATGATGGTGCTTATCGTCTTGAAAAGGAGATTTCAAATAACGGCGAATTTGATAGGGGTGCAACAATTCGAGTAATTGTCTAGCTTCCAGTAAACTCGAGACATTGCAAACTCAGTCCGGGGGTGGGCAAGTGCCCTCTGTCGGCACTCAGACTGTCGTCTAGTGATGTCTGTTGCTGTTTCAATCTAAAATTAATACCCTCCGAGTCTTTTGCTTTGTACAGCAAGTTCTGCCGAGATACTTGAATACTTTGATGTTGCACAGGAGGAAGACGCATGCTTCAGTACGAACCTGCCCAGGTAAGGAGACACAACAGCACCGAAAGCAGCCCCCACCACCTATCCCTTGCCACATTTCTCCAATGCTCTCCATTCTCTCTGCGCATGTCGAGAATCGAAGTGAAAATTCTCTCTGGTCCTTGAGTGTCCATCTGACATTTTTACTTTTCTTGTGTTGCTGATTTACAAACAGCTCATAGATCTGTGAGTTATCTGGCACGTCTTTGCAATCAATCTGTCAACAAAATTTCACAGACCCATCCATCTATCGCTTCTCCGAGTTGCAAATAATATGGCTGCCACTGCGACGGTTTCCTCAACCTTCAACCCTTCAAAGGCATACAAGGATTGGGAAGTGAATGGCCAATATGTTAGTTGATTTTCTTATTTCCCTTCGGTTGATTTTCGATTCAGGAACTCTCCACTGACGAAGAAATAGTTTGGAGATGGCCGCGAGGTGGCTCTCCTCGAATACATCTATGGCCATCCATCATTACCTGAGCTACGAGGCAATCCAATCAAGATTCTCGCTGCTATTGACACCTTTGCGCAAACTGTTACTGGGTTAATCAACGTTGGTGAGACCAAGGGGAAGCTTGTCACCGCTGTAATCTCCCAGCACAAACCTACAAGTATGCTTGAACTAGGTGGATATATTGGCTACTCTGCTATTATGTTTGGTAATGCCTTAAAGGAAGCCGGCGGGAGACACTATTACAGTGTGGAAAAGAACCCACTTTTTGCAGCTGTCGCAACGAGTCTACTTGACTTGGCTGGTCTCAGGGACACAGTCCGGATTGTGGTCGGAACAGGAGCGGAAGGGATACAGAGACTTGTTGACGAAGGCATGCTCGACGGTGCGCAGTTACAATTGGGGATGGTTTTCTTCGATCATCACAAGCCAAGCTACACTACCGACCTAAAGCTATGTGAGCGTCTAGGATTGGTGAAAGCTGGTACCGTGCTAGTCGCGGACAATATGATCCTCCCAGGCAATCCGCCCTACTTAGAATGGGTGCGGGCCAGTGTATCCGAGAAGACGAGAAAGACAGCTGCTGCATCACCGGCTGATGATTTGGGAAACCCGCACCTGCAGTACAAGAGCCACTTCGTTAATAGCTTTGAACCTAGTGGCAAGCTGGACGCATTAGAGATCACGGAATGCACTGGCATCGAAGCTTGAATACGACCTGAGAGTAGTCAATATTATATTTTCTCTGCCCCTTGAGCGTCTTTTACTATTACTAGTCGAAGTGATCATGTCGGACTTCTGATCGCATACGCACAAATTGCTAGTCTCATTTACGACCACGGTATGAGGATCATCGATTTCCTAGAGTTAGGTGGCTGTCGCTCTTTGTTACATACAACTCTACGCTGGTTATATCTATGATTGGGTGACAGTAAACCCATCGTTCGCCTTTGTGCCCCCTCGACTCAACCCCGCCTGCCATTCTCTGGATTGTTAGCCAGCCACAAAAATATCGTTCAAGGAGAAAAGATCCCGCCAAATGGGTAATGCCATCGACCCTGACGTAGTGGTCTAAGAAGGTAGTGAGGTATGGTTACCATGTCTCGCCTTTGAAATTTTTTGGGCCGAAGGAGTTACATTCCAGCGTCTCAGAAATGCACATTACCGCTCACAAGACCCCCTGCGTCTGTCCTGATACAAGCCTCAGGACAATCAGGCGTCGTAGAAACATTCAGAAAATATCACTGGGTTTCCGTATTTCAAACAAATACCTTTAGTTGGCAAGTATGCATTCCTTGATACTCTATATAATCTCCTTTCCAACCTGAGCATGTCTTTCCCTCATCTCCCACTCATTTCCCATAGCTGCATTTCAAGTTCAATTTCTTTCGCCATGAAGCTCAACATATTATGGACGCGTCTGATGTTTGTTTTTGATATACTAACCTTCTCTTCACCTCCGGCTCAAGCTCCCCTTGGTGGAGCTCTAACCAGCCATGTTTCCTCTACCGGTGCCGGCTGGTACACCCCTGATTGGGGTCCCAAGAATCCACAAAGTGGAAAGCCTTTCACCTGTCCTACCCCAAAATGAAGGGTTTTGAGAATTGCATGGCCCAAAAGATCGGGGCTGTTGGCTCAAATCAAAAGATACAGATAAGAAGTACGACATCAGTTCAGACTACGAGAGTCTTGACGGCATTCCAGATGGAGAAAAGCGGGAGGTTAGACTTCTATCACTGCTGCTTCGAGCTATATAAAAATATCAGTTTTGGTGCTAATACTATTTTGTAGTTTTGGTTAGACTGTTCAGAGATGCCACTATCCGTCGACGGAGTCACCATGGAACATGGCAAAGTTTTCAACCGGACTTATCCAGGCCCTGGATTGGTAAGCTTACTGGAACAAATTGACTTGATGCAACTAATCTCACAAATGGTATTACAGAGGCTTGCTGGGGCGATTTATAGGTAAGCAACGCGTTAGTCCGCGCTTTTATTGCTGATCCTATTTCAGAGGTGCACGTCACCAATAAGCTCCAGTTCAACGGAACATCAATTCATTTTCACGGTATCCGACAATATAAAACTCCGCATATGGATGGTGTCAATGGCATCACCCAATGCCCTATCGCACCTGGAGATACTTCACATACAAGTTCCGAGCAATGCAATATGGCAGCAGTTGGTATCACAGCCATTACTCGTTCAGTATGGCGATGGTTTGCTAGGGCCTATGACGATTTACGGTCCTTCGAATGCCAACTACGACGCCGACGAAGCCTTTAAACCAATTTTGATGACTGACTGGAACCATCGATCCGTCTTCGAGGTAAGTGCATCTTCTTGCTGTTCGCTGCAATGTCTGGTAAAACAAGTGCTGACATTTTTAGGACTGGCCGGTTATGTTGGAATCAGGGTTGGCACCTAGAATGACAAATATCTTTTAAACGGTCATGGTATGTGTGATTTGGAAAGTGGAACAGCCAAGTGTCTTGATAAGGCAATGCTAATTGTCCATAATGCCAGGACAATACGGTCCTGCTGGAGAGAGCAAAGACAAATACAGCATTACGTTTGATGAGGTATGCACATCTCCGCCCTACTGCGCTCAGTTCATCTTCATTTCGATAGGGCAAGAAACATTTGTTAATCCTGATCAACACTTCTGTCGACACCACTTTTATCTTCTCGATTGATGGACACGAACTTGAAATCATTGAAGCAGACTTTGTTCCTATCCGTCCATACAAGAGACAAAATCTGCATATTGGCATCGGTGCGTAGATTGGCTCGCATGTAATCTGTCCAAATATCATCCGGAGCTAGGCCAACGATACCATGTTATCGTCCATGCATTTCCCTAAACCAGCTAAACATAACAATTACTGGATGAGGACGACACCAGCGAGGAAATGCTCGAAATTTGCGTGCGGACCCGACGAAAAAATGGGTATCCTGGATATAATGATAAATCGACTCTCGACCCGTTGAGCGAGCCTTTCCCTTTGACATTGGGTGTAACGATGAGCCTTATGAGAGCTTGATTCCTTTCCGGAAATGGACCGTTCGCAATCCTTCTAATATTGGTATATTCTACACAACCATCAAAGAGCAAAGCACTAATTTACGTTAGATCCAAGTGTAACTCATCCGCCAAGTGAGGAAGCATACAAGTTCGTCGTGGCATGAGAAATTCCAGTGGGGTTCCCTAGTGCCGGAGAGTCCTAAGGTAAGCATAAACTGAGTTCGCGGAATAACCAGTATAAAAACATATTAAAGAACCGGTGGAACATGCACAATGTCCCGTTCCGAGTTAACTTCAGCGAGCCAACGATCTTGGATCTTGCCCGGGAGTCGTGGCCAAAGTATCTCGATGTAGTTACAGTGGACGGTAAGGAAGATCAGTGGATCTGGCTTCTATAACTGCCCCAGATGAGATCCCGGATGATGCAGAAGGGATATTTTTCCCTGCAGCTCACCCTATGCATCTCCATGGGCACGATTTTGCTTTGCTAAAGCAGTCGAACGAGAAATGGGATAGCATAAAAAACAAGCCAGTTGCGATGACCCCAGCATCAATGTGATAACCCGCCTCGTCGGGATGTAGCCCTGCTACCAGCATCTGGGTACCTCATCATCGCCTTCAAGGCTGATAATCCAGGCAAGATCTCTCTTCTCTCTGCGTTTAAAAGCGTATATAGCAGTGGACTAAGAGTTTGTAATACAGGTCCTTGGCTAATTCACTGTCATATCGCCTTCCATGCCTCATCCGGTCTAGCAATGCAGGTTATCGAAAACAAGCAACTTATTCCACAGACTTTTAAGAAGACAAGATGAAATAGATCGGGTGTGTGGTGAATTGGGATAAGTGGCTCTCAAATCCGAATAACCAGTGGAATTTCAAGAATACACACGATTTCCAAGACGAATCAGGAGTCTAGGTTTCGAACGCTCAACTATTATACTTAACCAACCCAAGGGTAGGTTAATTGGAATTTAGTGGAGGTAGAAGAAGGCGGTTACAAGATATACGGACTTGGTTATTTTAGTGTTAGGACTAGATTTGTGCACATTCTAAGTGTTGAAATTGTAGTGGTTTTAGGCGCCTTAACTGATATTTCAACTTACAATTAAACTTTTACATTGTGACCCTCCTCCCTCCCTTCCAAGATATCTTAAATAAACCTTAGAGTGATGGGAGTAGCCATTCGCCGTTCACCCACCAAAACTAAAAACTTAAACTTAAAGTAATGCAAAACATTCGTTCGGAACAATTATATGTTTATATTCGTCTGTGATATACAACAAGACCTGTTAAGATCAGGTTTCATCAACAACCTCTATTTTGTTGCATTGGTTTGGAGAATATTTGTTTTAACAACATTGACTGCAAAAATCTTTATTCTTGTCCTGCAATCAACTCGATGCTTTGTCTTCAATACCGAAATCAAGCTGTGCTACAAGTAAACTATATAAGCAGCGTCGAGTTCTCCCAATTGCTGCACTGATCGTACTAGAAAGAGCAATAAGTTTTTTCAAAGTGGGAAGCACTGATAATAATCTTGAATCCAATCCCAGCTTGAGTCTCAAGAGTATGTATGCCAACCGAAGCAGCCCCAATGGTGACAATAAGTCCAGTGATTAATTCTGGCTTGTATTCAAGACTAGAATCGGGGACAGAATCAGGCTCACATATCCCGATCACAACGTCTCAGGCTTAGAGTTGCAAAAGGGAGGTAAAGGC